>CM031595.1:21642267-21682267 GCA_018398815.1 Conus ventricosus | reverse complement strand
AGAAAAAAAAGTAATTAAAGTAGGATGAATCATTATGACCTTCAGTCACTGAATCAATCAGTCAGTTAATCTGTATAACTTTAAAATATTTCAAACGTGTTGTATTTGATGTAATTTCCATAAAAACATTTGTGATATAGCACGCGTGCATGCAAAAGCATGCTCACAGACATGCATAAATGCTCACATGCACACCCATGCAAACACAAGTACACGCACGCACACACATACACACACGCACATACGCATGGGTGCACTCACACACACAGAAACCATGGATTTTTATCTAACCAGAGTTTCACATCAAGAAACTATTGGCTTTTATATAACTATTATGATAATACTTTTGTGATTTACACTTACAGCAAAACAAACACACACACACACACACACACACACACACACACACACACACACACACACAACACACACACTCACACACAAGTGAGCACATACATGCATGGGCATACACATGTGTGCATACACATAACTGACTGATAATAGATAAATCTATATTGTTACACACACCACGCACACACACACGCACACATATACACATGCACGCACGCATGTACACGCGCGCACGCACACACACACACACACACACACACACACACACACACACACACACACACACACACACACACACAGAGAGAGAGAGAGAAAAACGTGTGTGTACACCAACACCTACGTGGATACATGCACACACTCTCAAAGGACTGCAGACAGATAGACTGGTAGATCTATATAGATATAGAAGGATAATGATTAAAAAGTATTGAATGTAATACTTTTAATTTTATTGACAAGAAGGCAGTATGTAACTGGTAGATATGTATAGATATAGAAGGATAATGATAAAAAAGTATTGAATGTAATACTTTTAATGTCATTGACAAGAAGGCAGTATGTAACTGGTAGATCTATATAGATATAGAAGGATAATGATAAAAAAGTATTGAATGTAATACTTTTAATTTCATTGACAAGAAGGCAGTATGTAACCCTATGGGGCTTTATGCGAGACTGGCTTAGTGTGTTTACCATCCAGGGCATGTCTAAAGTATATTAGACTGTTGGATGGAGCATGATGATTATTTTGCTTGTGGTTATCCATTCTCTGAAAGTCGGATCACATGCCAGAAGGGCACACAGTTAGAGAAACAGTGACATATTGAATTTCATCATGTTTGAATAATCTAGTGATGTTTGATTTCGCAAGAGATAGGAGCAAAAGTGATCATTCATCACTTCATTAATACTTTTTTTTCGTCATTTCATATTCTCGCATTTTTGATCAAATCAGCTGTGATCATTTCCTCTAGCTGAAAGGTCAGCACATAACCAAGTTGCGAGTGGTTGCGAGTTGTTGCTGTCACCATCAGTGCACATTATCCAGCATGTTATTTTGTGAATGAAAAGGATTATTTTTGTAAAGAGAAACAAGTGGACACCTATGAATACTGTGTGGTGTGTGTGTGTGTGTGTGTGTGTGTGTGTGTGTGTGTGTGTGCGTGTGTGTGACTTGATTCAAATATTGTGTGTTTTGTTGACATTCTTTTTTTTTTTTTTTTCTTTTTTTTTTTCCAGATGTACCTATATCAGTCTTCATGGGCTTTGGCAACATTCAGGCATTGACAGCTGATTCAGAATGTCTTGGTTAAAGCACTGAAATTCTCCAGCTTTTTACAGGTAGTTTTTATGTACTTCAGTTACAGAATTCTAGTGTTTGTATGTCCGTTCTTACAGTTTTAGTCGTAGTTTCCATTTGTTTTGAAAATATGGTACAACATATGGTACAAGCAGTAACAAAGCAATCATCAAGTATTCATTTTGATCATTTACAAAAGATTTAGAAATCTCGTAAACAGGGAGAATACTTTACAAAGTGTTGGAATTTTTATAAGAAATTTGCAGCAGTTTTGCAATGATGTATCAAAGGCAAGAAGAAAGTATTGACGATCTAAAGTATAATGGATTTTGAATAAGTGGAAATGTGTGCATTCAGAAGTTTGTATATTTGTCACCTTTTGCATGAAAGTAAGATGTCCAAAATTTTCTGAAATTTCAGCAGATAGCTTTTAGTTCTTGAATTTTGATGGATTATCCGCTTGCGGCTAGCAATTTGCTATTTCTTTTGTGCAGCTGAGTGAAGATGAAACCAAAGTGCGCAGAATCACTCCTGTGAAGTACATGACACAGGAGGAAACTGATGCCAGAACAGTTTATGTGGTAAGATTCAGACTTTTCTCCCTCCTTTTCCAGACTTTTTTAAAAATTGCTTTATTAAAAGCTAATATTGCTCTGCTTATTATATACATCTGTGCTTATTTACCCTTAAACAGGCAATTTTTTAAAGGTAATAAAAATCCTAGCATGCATAAAAGTGCAGCTGCCAGGTCAGATGTTGAAACTTCAAAACCATATATAAGGTAGAAAAGTCAACTAAGATATATGTGGCATGTTTTTCTGTTAAGTTTCTTGTCTCTAGTCTGAGAAAAAAACATTTCCACTGACTCACCGTTGTGTGTGATCCTAGGCTTACTGCCTTTGATGCTAGCATACTTTGCTTATGATGGCACTGGTATGTTCAGTCTATAAGGCTTCAGCCATTTCAAGAGTTATACGAACCAAAATTCTTTAGAATGTGGCTGACTAATCAAATGTGAAAAAATGCAAAGATAAAACAGAACTGGGATCTTACAGTCTTTGTGTTGACTGTAGTGATTCAACAGCAGTGTAGAACAGAATTCTCTTGAACAGGACTAAGGAATGTTAGGCATGAAGCAGATCTGAACAGAACACGGAATTTGATGATCCTTGCATCAGTTGATCTGTTTATGTGCTATGACAGAAACACTAGAGGCAAAAGGAGCTGTGCTGGAGAACTGAATTATAAGTAAAGTTAGTTTCAAAGGGAGGTGACTGTAGCCGCAAATTGAAACGAACTTAAATGAAAAATTACTATTCCTCCGAACGAAAGAGGCAAACGAATTACAAGACAAGCTATCATTTGTTTGTCTTTCTTTTTCAGCGGAATAGCAATTTTTCTGTTAAATTTGTAAATAGAGGAATGTGAACTTGACACAAAGTTCAGACTCATGGCCCGCTGGAAAAAGCTCGGGTAAACTGTGAGGGTTGGTTGACTGCAAAAGAAGTAAACAGATGACAGCAGTGCATAATATCTGTTTTCACTCCTCCTGTTCTGGCACAGTGTTGTTGTCACTTGCACAGGAGGGCTTCCACAAGTTCATCTCCAGGGAGTGGATCAACACCAAGTTCTCTAAGTGTGGCAAGGTGACCTACATCAGCATGCCTCGCTTCAAGACCTCTCAGGAGATTAAGGGATATGCCTTTGTGGAGTTTGAAACACCAGAAGAAGCAGCAAAAGCCGTTCAGGTAAGTCCTGAAGTGATAATGCCAGACACATTGTTCAATTTTGGTGTTTTCTAAATTGATATGGATGTGTGTGTGTGCATTGTTAAAATATCATATTATGGATTTTTGTTCAGCATGTTTGCAAGTCTCTTTGTAGTGTGTTAGATTTTGAGATGATTTTAACCAACAATGTAATATAGAAAAAAACATCCAGTTGCTTGATTTTCTCTCTTTCTCTCTCTCTTGCTTTCTCATTCTCTCTGTCTGTCTCTCTCTCTCCTTTTTCTTTTCCTTTTTCTTTTTCTTTCGTTTTGTGTAGTTTTTTTGAGCTGGTGATCTTTGATGTGCAAGGATGAAGATTTCATGCTGAGATCTAGTCTTACAATATGTCCTTGTCATGTACACATCATTGCAATTAAGTCAGTATGAATTCATGACATAATAATTTATGTCAGAATTCATACTGACAAATTAAAACAATAATACTGGAGTTCTAATACAGACAGGAAAGCTCATGTAATATAATAATGACATGTTGAGTAGGAAAGGAACGGGATCATGAACAAGTTAATGACAGAGAGAGACAGAGATGGCTTGAATAGATTGCATGTTTAGATGGTTTATTCAAACTATGCATACCAAAAGAGTTTGTGAATGGAGTATAGAATAACTTAAATGAGAATAACAGGATAACGATTTAAATTGTCCAAAAGATGGAAAATTCATTTTTGACCGTACAGCAACCATATACCAGGACAACATGCACGCACACACGCACGCCGTAAACTGCCTGTGTAAGAATCTATAGTAAATCAATCCAATCAATAAAATATCTTCATGGAGAATAAGATGTTTGTGTAGATATTTCTCGTAAGTTGTTACTTAATTCATATTTTGTTACTGATAGGAAGTGAGTTCTGGAAGCAAGGCAAAAGGAACTTCTTAAAACCAGAGCAGCTGTTCAGTCTTGTAAAGTGGGCATGAATATAAAACTTTGATATTGTATAAGCTGTGAGAATTCTATGGTGCAGTATGCTTTAGAATTGTGTAGTAAGTTGAATCCTTTTGCTTGATAAAGTTCAGTCATCTTATTTCATTTTTTGTCTTCAGTCTAAATACTACCTGATTTATCCAGAAATCATCCACTTTATAATTGATCTAAAACTGCCAATTAGATTTGCATTTGTCAGCTTCAGATTAATGCTTAGTAAGATAAAGAAGATAATAATTCTACTATATATATTAAGGGTATATTCAGAGTGTTTTCAAGTTGTCAGTCCAGCCCAAGGATAATGATGTCAGTTATCACTACAGGTGTTCAAAACGTTCCTAGGTTTAAAATATTTTTGCTTGTGATCAGACCTATGTCTGGTTACTAATGATTTTTTAATGGGAAGACAAATTGATGAGCCTACCCATGTGCGTGTGGGAAGAGGATATTCAGTATTTGATAATCTTGTTTTCAGATTTAGTGGCAACAGCCATCTAGACTGTGGGATTGTGTTTGCCCACATACATACAAGTGGGTAGATGCATAAAATGTGCTTGTCTATTGCAGATGTTGAACAGTGTCCCTGATGAGCTGGATAAGAAAGCAGAAGAGAAAGTGGCAGCTCGGTAAAGCAGAGCAAAAACCTGGCCTACTGGAAAAAACGTGCTGCCAAGGAAGGAGTTGGTGAGTCAGTGTCCTAACACTCTTCTGTCCCTACTGTTCTTTCTATGCATAGTGTGTTGCCAGCAGTTTCCTTTGCCATTTTTGTACATGACACATGGTCACATGTAGCTAAAGACACCCATGGACTGGAATCAAAGTAAGCAATCCAAGGGATGCAACTTCTCAAGCCCAAAATGTCTTAACTTTTAGAATTTTGACCCTTGAGATCGGTGTTTATGACTCATGACAAATTATTGCATGACTCATGACAAATTATTGCACATTTCAATGATAAGACAAATAAGTGAAATTAGTTCTGCGTTTGTTTTGCATTTGTGTACATCTAAAGTTATAAGATTTCTTTCATTGATTATGTATGCTGTGAGTACGATCATTCCCTATATCTAGCTTTGTCATGTTCATTTCTTTCTTTCACAGATCCAGCTGAGGTGGAAGCCAGTTTGAAGGAATTGGTGAAAGAAGGGGTGAAGAAGAAGGGCCGAAGGAAGGTACCAGGACAAGACCGAAAAAAAAGAAAAAGAAGAATCGACCCGGTGTCAGCCAGGGAGAGGGGACAGCAACTGACAGTGCCGCAGTCCAGAATGCTGATATCACAAGTTCTGTTGTGGTCACTGAGGAATCCAAAGAAAACACAGTCAAACAAGAAGCATCCAGTGAAGCGGATGATACAAAAACTAAGAAGTCAAAAAAGTCGAAGAGGAAACGCAAGCGAAAGTCTAGTTTGTTGAAGACGACGTCTGATGACATCACCTCACAGAACGTCGGTAAGTCAGAGGGCAGTGTACCACAGTCCAGCGAATCAGAACTGCCAATCAGACCTAAGGCAGAGGTTTCCAACGAGTCCATCAGTACAGCAGCCGTCAATGAAGAATCAACCCCTAGAGTAGATATCAAGCAAGAATCAGTCAGCACAGCAGTCGTTAAACAAGAACCAGAGGAAGACCGCCACCAGAGTAGGAAAAGACAAAGACCAGATGAAGCAGCTTCACAAGAGATTTCATCAAAAATTTCTAAAATTGATGCACCCCTGGGTGTTGACAGTGAAAAGAAAGGGGAAGAGGGGTCTACTGAGTATCCTTGTACTTCTGTGGAGGGCAGTCAGACTGTGTGGGAACTGTGTGAGGCACCAGCTGGTGCTGGCGACTCGGAATCTCAGAAAACCGGCAGTGGAAAAAGAAAACCACAGACTGTTGACAACAGTGGTGAAGCCGTGCAACAGAAACAGTCGGACACCGCCAAGTCAAAGACGCAGCCCAGCAGGGGATAGCTTCACAAAGAAGTCAGAGGCACCGAAAGCTAAAAAGAGAAAGTCTGACTTTGCAGACACACCTCAAGAAAAACACCCAGGGTGAAGAAAACAGAAAGAGGGTAAATTCGGAGGGCAGTCGCGGAGAAGCGTCGATCAAACCGCTGAAACGGCTGCAGGTGAAGGCAGAAAGAGAAAGAGGAAGAGCTTGGAGGGCGGGGATGAGGTCGGCAGTGCAAAGAGGAGGAAGGGTAATGCTGGGAGTGGCTCTGAGGTGGCGTCTGAAGCGGAAGACCAGGAAGGAAAGAAGAAGAGACACCGGAAACACAAACCGCAGGAGCCGGACATACGGCTGAGAGTCATGACAAAGTAAGTCCTGTTTTGTTTTCATGTGTGAAATCAATTCTCTGTGTGATTTGATTGATCTGATTGATCTCGTGAAATTAGCTTTTATACCATTCCTTCCCATACTTCAACCAAAGACCGTCACCTAATTGTCTGTTTATTTGCAGCATCGTTCTGTTTCCAGCAGAGAATAAAAACCGAAGCCAGAGGAGTCACAAAGTTGTGTAATGTGCTCACATTGATGATGGTTTCGGTAAAAGAATCTCAAACATGACATGGGTCATTTGACTCGTGCAGTTCTTTTTACTCTTGGTCACATGTGTAACTAATGAGTGTATGTGATTATTGTTTCAGTTGTGTGTGTGTGTGTGTGTGTGGTGTGTGTGTGTGTGTGTGTGTGTGTGTGTGTGTGTGTGTGTGTGCTAAATTTTGATGTTGGCGTTTTTTTCAGCAAGTACAAGTTTGAGGGTCATCAGACATGGCAGAATAAAAGACAATGTTAAGATCTTTCCAGTCATCCCATTCATGAAGATGTCACCGAATTGTACCATTTGTAAATCTGCAATGAATATTTCAGCAATAAAATCAGTTTTACAAATGATCACCTTCTTGTAAAATTATGATTACCTACAGCTGTGCTTTATACACTGATGAATGAAATTACCTACAGCTATTGCTTTATACACTGATAAATTAAATGTTGAATGATGATATAAACAAAAACTGAGAAAGTGTGACAACTATAAAGTTTGTCAGATTAGACCATTTGATACCATCTCTGCGAACTAAAGGTAGAGATATGAATTATTGTATGACATGAAACAAAACTAGGCCTCACGTACAAAGTAAAGTGTCATGCATTTTACATCAAAATATTACATCATGCTGAAGACGCATGTTTTTCAATATATTTAAGTGATCTTACGAGTGAAAAAAATAGTGAATTGAGACCACACTGTGGGACAAAAATAGATCTCTTGGTTGAACGTTTCACCCTGTTAGTAAAACATGTTGTCATTGGCAGAGAGAGCTGCAGTCAACAAAGTCAGGACCTTTCACAGTGCTGATGTTGAACGTTTCACCCTGTTAGGCACACATGTTGTCATTGGCAGAGAGAGCTGCAGTAATTGTCATTGGCTGAGAGAGCTGCAGTTTTCTTCGTCAGCATTCCAGTATCTGGCAGCATGTGAACTCGTTTTACCCTGTTGGGATACTCACACTATACTCGAGAGTATAGTCAGTTCACTCCGACTTTGTTGAGTGCAGAAATTTGTGGGAAGATGTTGTGGAAAAAGATAGATAAAAGAGATGGTAGACAGAAGGGACAGTAGATGACAGTACAGCAAAGGAGGAGACAGAGTTACTGAGAGCGAAAGTAAAAGGGGGCGTTACTAGCACAGAATGTCCAGAAGGAGGGGGAACTATTTGTACAAAGACTCCCCGTTATGTCCACGGGGGAAGAGCTGCAGTAAACAAGGCCAGGACATTTCACAGTACTGATGTTGAGGCAGAAGAGATGGTTGAGAGAGGGGGAGGGGTGGTGTGGAAGGGGTGGAGGAGGGAAGCCTTGCAGCAAGAGAAAATAGGGGGGGGGGGGGGGGGGGGGGGGGGAATTAAGATGAAAGATAGCACCTTAGGCTGCTGAAGAGATATGTGGTTTACACTGAAGTGAAATGAAAACTTGTTAAGCCGTCTGCTAGTGCTAGTGCTGACTGCAGCCTTTGCTTTCTGTGGTGACCATCAGGTGTTGGTTTTTTTTTTTTTTTTTTATCTTATGCAGTCTCCTTCCCACCCACCCTGCTTCTTTCCTTCTGCTGATTGCATGCATCCATCGCTTGTGAGTCACATGTAGGCAAGTTGCCTCTCTTGTTACTCAAAAGTATCGGCAAACTCCAAATGCCTTTCACTGTGAGCAGCAGCCGTGGATATTCAGGTCATGTACCACTAGCAGCGAAACATGTTCTTGTAGAGTGTTGGGACTTGCCTGACGTGAGGCATAAGGTTTTTACACTTTACTGTACAGCAGACTCCATGAAAACCTTGTTCAAAGATGTTCCACCTGATGTGATCTTTTAATTTCTGAAAGAGATCAACATTTTTCATTGATCTAAGAGTTTACGGAAAAAAAGATTTCAACAAAATTTCTGATGTGTTTTTACGTGTATTTAAAGGGTGTGGAATTTATTTTTGTTTGTTTCTTTGGGGTTTATTTCATGATGATTTGTGCATTGACTTCAATGCAGTAACAGCCTGATTTAGCCCTTTGCAGTTGCTGGGCTATAAGCAACATTCCTCTCTCTCTCTCTCTCTCTCTCTCTCTCTCTCTCTCTCTCTCTCTCTCCCCTTCTCTCTCTCTCAAAACGCTTGGAGCAGACTGTGTAGCAAACTGCTGATTGCGATGTGCTGTGACTTCCAGAGAGACGTGGATGCAGCTGAAGAAGGACTACCTGGAGCAGCAGAGGCCAACATGAGGAAGCTGAAGGACCAGCTGAGGGAAGCCTCCCAGAAGAGGAGGAGGGAGCAGTCCAAGAACAAGAACAACGGACAAGGTCAGTAATGTTATGGCGACACACCAGTTGTGACGTCTGTCAGATGTCAGTTTTTCCATCTTTGTGTATGTGTGTGGTGTGAGTGAGTGTGTGTGTGTGTGTGTGTGTGTGTAGATGTGTTTATGTGTGTATGAGTGTGTGTGAGTATTTGTCTGTGAGTGCATGTGTGTTTGTGTGTGTGTGTGTGTGTGTTGTGTGTGTGTGTGTGTGTGTGTGTGTGTGTGAGACATAAGTATAAAGACATTTTCTGCTGATGAATTCAGCCATAGAAGAGGGATAAAAAAAAATTTTAAAAAATGAGGTCACCATGAGAGCAGGGTGTAAGGGCTTCAGAATATGAGGCAGCTGTATGGTAAATCATGGGGATTGATGAAAGGTGCTTTTTGCTATTTTGAATAACATGAAAATTTGTTTATTTACCTCAACACAAGTATTACATGTATTTTATGAGAATATCTCTTACATTCCAGGTATTATTTCGGTACAATTTTTTTTTCCAATTTTACATTATTTTTAGATTTGAAAAATCTTACAGAGTTTACCTGTCTTCTGTTACTAATAAGCATAATAAACCCTAAGATGAGAGCATATGTAGTGACTGCCATCTCCCGGTTCAATTTTAAGCACACTTCTGTGAGTATCTTTTATTATAAGCATCACTATTAATGGCTATGTGACTGCTTGAAGACAGTAGTCAGCAGGAGCCCTGATTCATGATGCTTAGTAGTGTGTGTGTGTGTGTGTGTGTGTGTGTGCGTGTGCGGTGTGTGTGTGCTTGCAGGTTTTCTAATTCAGTAGCTGCTTATTTACGTCTTTTTCATAGTCTGTGAGGATACTTGTTTTACATAAAACAAATGTGCATAGGCCGATTCTAACCAGGGATTCATCCATTCATATTGACATTGTTTAAAGGACCCCATTTGTCATTGTCCAACTGCTGACTGACGGTGCATGCTTCAGATGAAACTGTTGCAGATACCAAAGAGGGCCATCCCGCTCCTCAGTTTGTGGCCAACACCATTCTGGAAGTGAAGAGTGAAGCGGAATTATGCTTACAGACCATAAAAGTAAGTCTCCTTGTGACAAGTGGCTTTGCTTCTATTTGTAAGGTCTATCAGAAATTCCTTGGGCTCTGTAGAAGAATGTTCATCTCCTCTTGGAGTAAAACGTTTTGGATGGTTCATGTGCAGTCATAGTTGCCTTACGTGCACATGCAGGGAGTCACATAATTTTCTTCCCCATCTTCCCCAACCTCCTGTTTTTCTACATACACTGCCACCCCTCTCAACTGTGGATGAATATAAGAATACTATGATACCTGTATTTCAGTACTTGTTCAGTCATATTGCGCTCTGATCACTCTGTTGTAAAAAACCACTGAAATGGTAAAGATGCTTATTTTTCGCTATTTAATATCATGAACGTAAACATTTTTTGGCATAACATTTATTATGGAGTAAGATGTGCACTGAGCATGCACTCTTGCAGACAAATAAGTGAATAACAAAAATAATGATGACACTGCCATCAGTAATAATAAAAGAAAGAAGAATACAAATACTTGGAATCAAAGTGATTAAAACTGGATAGTGCTAGTAATACTTAAGACTATGTTTTTACCTGTGGACTTTGAATATACATAGGGAGATGTTTCATGCATTGCAGGCTGACATACCCTCCACAGTTCAGGTGGCTTATGTCGACATCCGACCAGGTATGACGGAAGGTTACATTCGCTGTAAGGATGCTGAGAGTGCTTCCAAACTGCTGAAAACTGGGCTGAGAGGACTCTCTCTCTCCCAGGTGGAAGGTGAGGACTGAAGGTAGGTGATGTGTGGATGAATGCGCACCTTGTTTCACAGCTGACTGTGGGCAGTGTCAGTTCTTCAGAAAAGGCTGGTTTGGAACGCAAGAAAATGAATTACTCGCTAAAGTTGTTGGTAAAGCAGTATTATCCAAGAACTTACACTTATGTACCTAAAGTCTTCTGTACCTGTGTATTTTCTGATGATCTCTTTTGTCAGTGGTAAGATTTCTTTATGCAGCGCTCAATTCCAAATACAGAGACGCTCAATTTTGCAGACTTACTTGTTCTGGCCACCCCAGCATATTATATGTAGTACTAACTGGATCAGCCTGTCGCTGACGCTCATGTGTGCCTTCATGCAAACTGCTTTTCTTTTTTTTCAAATTTTAAATAAATGTTAGCGAACTGCCCAAAAAACGTGGACAAACGAATCACAAGACAAAAGATCATGCGTTTCGACCTCTTAGGTCTTTTTCAGGCAAGGTACAAAACAATTTATTACAACGAAAAATGAACAGCAATCACTTATCTTCAATCTGTTCAGCGCAGATTTTCATTCAGTGCTTATCGTGGGCGGTTCGCTAACATTTATTTAAGATTTGTTTGGATTTCCGCCTGCAGTCCTCTCACTTTGCAACTAGATGTAACTTTTTTTTTTCAGTTTGGTTGATGATGTGCAGCTGAATGTGTTATAGCCAGTTCATACATCTGCAGTTTATTATGTTTAATGCTTGGCATATTTTGAACACATAGAATGCTCTGATTGGAATTATTTGTTAAGTCAGTATGAGCACCATTCTGTCAAGGAGTGAAAGAGATGGAACCAAACGAGATAGGTGAAGGTAACCCAGCAGATCATGATTGTAATTTTTCAGTATTTTTCTCTCACTGTTTCATATATGGGGTTAAATTATGTATCTGGGCTCGACACTCTGATAAAGGTGCTACATGTACAATGCGGTTGTGGATTTCTTGCCACTGTAGATTTGATTTTTGAACCAGAAAAATTCCTAGATGAACAAAAATTGTAAAATTGAAAAGAGGAAAGAGCTATGTCTTGTATTTTCAGAAGAGGGAAAGTGGTGTGCAGCAGTTTGAGAACAAGATACTGGGAATTTAGGACTTAGTTTTAAATGTATTGATACTGTTTTATAACGGACATCAGTTTGGTGATATTTAGATGTTTTTTTTTTTCAGAAGAATGTGCTTTGTTTTTGCTTCAGCTTGACTTCTCTTGTGATAGTGTTCCTCATCCTTTTCAGCGCTGAAACTAACAGCCTGTCTGTGTTATCATCATTGTCCATCATCCTTGGCCAGGCTGTGAAGCGGAAATGCCAGAGTACTGGAACAAGAACTATCACAGAGAGAGAGACAAAAACTGTCAGACACCACAAAAGGCGGGACAAGCGGCGAGGACAAGCCTCAAGGTTTCGTGTTGCTTTTTTGTGTCGATCTCAAAAGACGACACAAAAGGCCGATTTAGTTATGGCTTTGTATTTTTGTATTTTTTATTTGGATTTGTGGGCTTATGTATTGTCGTGTCTGGTTTTTGGACTGAGACCTTACAATCAATTTCATGCCAGTGAGCATAGTGTGGACATGTTGGTAGGATTGTCAGCGAGTGGCTATAAGGTACGTAGTAGTTAAACAAATATAGTTGATTAGAAATGGGGAAAAAACCCCTGAAGTACTGTAAGTTTGTAGGTTCATAGGTGGAATGAGGGCACTTTGCTTCTTGCTTGCTGATAAGTGTGGATTTTGGGATGAGCTGTACAGACTGCCAACCATTACGCCATTTCGCGTGTTAAATTTATTACTGCCCAAGTGATAATTTCTTACGCCCTTCGGCTTTAGCCAAAAAATTAACGCATTGAAAGTTTTTTAAACAAAAAAACAAAAAAAAAACGGACGAAAAATTCAGCTTTTGTACAGATAGACGGCACCGTTGCGCTCTATAACATTAAACTTCAAGAAGCGTTTTCGGTCATGCGCCAGTTCGTTTTCACCATATTTACCATTCAGCGAAGTTGGCGTCTTTTTGAAGTTTTTAGCTACGAAAATGTCGAAACATGGAGTAGAAAGTTTTTGGGACATGACTGCGCCAAAAAGAAAAAAACTTGGTCAACGTTTTCGAAAGAATACTTGGAAAAGTTCCTGCATACGACCTTTCGGCTTAACCCTAAAGGTGCAAATTGTGCACTGGTGTCCACTTGCGCGTCGGACTTCACAAATTTCCCATGGCGGGTTGGTGGATGTGAAGCATCACCTTGAGTCCGCAAGCACATCGATTCCTCTAACGCGCCATTCTTCCAGCATCACACAGTTTTTTCGACTGTAGGACACCTCAAAAGAGGATGAAATTTAGGAAAATGGTATTCGGGATGAAGCAGAATGGTGGCCGCGATTCTTTTTCGGTCAAGCACAAACGCTCGCTAGCGCAGCCGACCATGCATCCCAAGCTTTTTAGAAAGAAGCGTTCTCAGTCTCGGAGGATCGCCTCAAACAGTTCAAGAGCGGTGACCAAAGACAACACACATTGTAAACGACCCTTGTCATGGAAGCCTAAACTGCGGCTGCATCTCGACTGCAGAATGGCCCGTTTGTGTTGGGGACTGATGGCAGTCAGAAGGAGGGAGGGGGGGGGGGACAAATTCTTTCCTGGGGTGGTGCCGATAACTAAAGATGACACAATCGCCATGAGTGATAGCCAACCACAAGCAACAGGAATCAGCACAGGGGCTTGCGAACATTTTTTAGGTTACTTATTTTCTTTAATTTCATGTTCCAGGTATCTCCATCTTCCGCACACCCCCCCCTTCCACCCCCTCCCTCCCCCCCCCCCCCCCACCCCCTCCTTAAGTCCAAAGTCTTAGGCTCCAAGTCAGTACCATCAAGACAGATGAGTTGTTGGCCATGCGCTTGTTTTTTCCCCCACATTAGATTGTTCGTCTTTGTATTTGTACTGGCCCTTGTTCAAGTTTAAAAGGCTGTGCAGGTCTTGAATAAAAGTTACTTTGTGTTAGGTGTCCTTATGGGCGCAAATGTTACCCACTTGTTTAATGGTCTTTATTGTTTACTGTTCCGTGCCTCATTTAATTTCAATTTTTTTAGGTTGTTTCTGGCGCCGGCGCACTATCATAGCTTGGTGTGCATTGCCATGATGGTTTAGGGGATTTGTGTGTGGTTCCAGTGTATTCTACATTTTCATAATTTGTAAAGGATTTCTCTGTGACCACTTAAAAGAAAAGTTTGTTTTGCACGAAAGTAACGTTCACACAACATTGTGGCGAGACAATTTCAACCATCATGTTGGTTTGAAAAGGTAATGTCGCGTTTGATTACTCTTAGCTCTCAGAAATTACACATTTCTGCCTCACTGTGCTCTCAATTCTTACTCATTGGCCTCTTAGGGGGTTGGCAGGTCTGCTGTAGCTACTATGGCAGGAATTTGGTGCATAAGGAATAAGATTTAATTTGCATTGTATTACAGTTACTTGATCTCAAGGAAGAGTTAAAATTACCAGTTAATACCAATGGATGGGTTTGTCTTAGCATACTATCTGGTTTATGTGCCGTAGGAGGTCGACAGGAACTTGGCTTCCACATCAAAATGGTTTTTGTTTAGGAGGTGACACATAGAACCTTGCCTCGCAACAAATGGTTTTGCATTAGGAGGGACACATAGAACCTTGCTCCCAACCACATGGTTTTGCATTCAGGATGGTGACACATAGTAACCTTCGCCTCCCCAACAACATGGTTTTGCTTTAGGAGGTGAACATAGCCCTTGCCTCCCACAACATGGTACTTGCATTATGGAGGTGACACACTAGTAAGAACCTTGCCTCCCAACAACCATGGTTTGCATTCAGGAGGGGTCTGACACATAGAAACCTGCCTACCACAATCATGGTTTTGATTCGGGATGGTGACACACTAGAAACCTTGCCTCCCAACAACATGGTTTTGCCTTAGTAGGGTGGTACATACTTACTTCGAAATTTATTTTACATCAGCATGGTTAGCATTGAAAAGTGAGCCATGGAACTTTGTTCAGATCAGTACCGTTTTGCTGTTAAGAGGTGCACAGAGAAAACTTTGGCTTCTCATCCGCATGATTTTTTCTTTGATATGGGTGATAAGAGAAATTAGATAACCTCAATATGGTTTTCATTGAACGAGGGAGACTTGAGAAGTTGCTGTACATGAACATGCGTACTTTAGAGTTGTAAAATTAGCTTTAGAGTATGGCTTCTATTGCAGCCTCAGGATTTGAAGTGACGGGATGTTGCTTTAAGAAAACATGACAAATCTTGTTTACATCAAGTGATGTTGCAGAGTCTCAAAAAGTGGACTTGGAGGGACTTAGCCTCTTATCAGCCGATTCTGCAGCGAAGGTATTCTGAAGAGGTTGAGACTTATGAACTTTTTTTTATATTGGGTGTTGTTTGCAGATTCTGCAGAAGGTATTCTGAGAGGTTGCGACTTTAGACACTTTGCATTATATTGGGTGTTGTTGCCAGATTCGGCCAAGAGGGCCCAGAATTCCTCAAGCGGAGGAACCCAGAGGCTGCACCTGATCTTTGCTTGATGAGGACATGGAGAGCGCGGGACCAAAGCACCAGAATCGTGAGGCCATGCAAGATGCTTCAATGCCTAGTTCTGTCGCGCCGCCCCTCCTCGCATCAGAGAGGTGACAATCATCGTCATCAGACAAGACAATTGGAAGGGATATATTTCACAAATGTCAAACTCCCCTACTGGACTTGCTTCTGTGGGATGAGCAGGAAGATAGAAGAAACAAGACCTGAAACAAAATTCATAGACTTGTGTGTGTGTGGTTGTGGGTGTGTGTGTGTGCGTGCAGGTGTGTGTGTTTGTGTGTGTGTGCATGCGCACGCACAGATGATAGTTGTCTTCCGTTCCTCTTTGATCTGTGATTGTGTTTAAAGTTAATGTTATCTTTTTTCAAGTTGCTGTTTTTAGGTCTTGCTTTTCGTTTTCAGACAAAAAAAGCAGTGTTAGTTTTCATTTTAATAACATTTTGCTGTGTATTGCGTTGTATTGGTCAGGCACGTTTGAGATGATGATTCTATTTTCTGGTTTGTATGGTGCCATCAAAATCTGTGGGGGGCAAGCATTTCATTGGATAAGGCTTGTGGAAGGGTTTTGTTGTTTGTTGTTGTCTTTTTGATCTTTTTTATATTTGTTTTTTTTGTTTTTGTACTAGTATCTAAGTAGATTGGAGTGGTATGATTGAATTTTGGGTTCAGAGCTGCCCGCTGACAGCTTGAAGTCACAGTCATGACCGTTATGATGACTTGTTCACTGATAAGTATCCATGCATTACTTTCTTGAGTGATGTTGTTGGGTGTGTTTATGCATGTGGGCTCTAATCCAGCGTATTCTGATTGCAGATTGTTTGATCCTTTAATGTGCATTTTCGCATGCCTGTACCCACCAAGGGGAGATAAGCAGGCATTGTGGTTGACACATGCTTATCTTGGAGGTATCAAATATACATTTTTCATTACCCCAGGCAGGAGTTTCAGGAATTCAGCTGGGAAGCACTGTCATGGACAACGGATACCAGCCTAATGAAAATGTGACCTGTCCTATTCATGGCATTTTGATCATGTTTCTTGCATTGTGTTCAAGAGGTCATGCCCGATTTTCATCTTTGGTGTATTGTCTTTTTACAGCTGTCTGTTGGTGGCTGTGTGCATTCAGTGGCAGCGTTCGACATGCCTTTTGTTAGTGGTCCTTTGATTATCTCAGTCAGTTTGGTGTTGTTTCAGCGTTGGACATGCCTTTTATTGTTGTCCTTTTGATTCTCCATTCAGTTTGGGTGTTTCAGGTTGGTCATGCCTTTTGATCGTTGTCTTTGTTAGCTCCCATTTCAGTTTGGTTGTTTCAGCGTCTGACATGCCTTTGATAGTGGTCCTTTGATATCTCCATTCAGTTTGGTGTTTTCAGCGTTGCTAGACCTTGTCTTATAGTTTGGCGTGCAGTGTTTGTACTTTTAGAATTACACGATGGCATGAAGAGTAAGAAGACAAACAGCATTAGTCTCATGGAGGGAATGCGTTTTGTCTCAGGACTTAGTTCTTTTTTTTTTTTTTTTTCTTGTGGTGCTTGTTTTTTAAAATCCAGTTGTGATTTGTGAATTGGTCGACTGTGGAATGCTTTCAGCTTTGGTTAAGACTCCATAAAAATCTACTGAAATCTTTTTCCCTTTGTTTTTTGTATTGTTGTTTTTCTTGAATTTTTTATAGTTGTTATAGATATCACTAAAAATTTTTTAAGGCAAGGCTTAGTTCGCTACTAATTTGATAAGCTATTGAGTGAACCATTTGGCATGTTACTGGTTCAAGGTGATACCATGGCCCAAAAAACCCCCCAAACCCCCCCACCCACACTCCCACACCACCCCACCTGTACCCCCCCCTTAATGATGAATAGGAAGGGATTTATGTTTCCAGTGCCGCTAAGTTGATTGCATGTCTCGTTTCTTGAGATTCCATCCCCATTGTTCGATACTTGTTCTTGATAACTCATACTGTTGGCCTGTCCTAAGTCATTTAATAATATACGCAGGTGAGGTTATGCCTGATGTGTCAGTTCTGTTTGTGTTTGTTTTATGTAGATGGATCGAAAGATTGCTTTGCCAAAGAGGTTATGTGTACACCTGCCTTGGTTTGTTGGTTGGAGTTTTTTTATCCTATGTGTTAGCAAGGTTACTGACCCCAGATTGAACTGATCTTCAACAAACTTGAGGAAAACCATTGAATGTAGAATTAAAAGATGAACCACAAAATTTTGGTGCAGTCTTGATCCAACAAAAAGGGATCAGGGCTGTGTTTTGAGCAAGATCAGTACCAATTCTGGTACTGAACGTGAACCATTGACCGTACTGTTTTCCAGCAGATAACAAGCCTTGAACTGTTCTGTTATCATGGGATATGTAAAACCTTTTTTTGTGATAGATTGAAAACAATTTAGACATTTTTACTGTTTCCGTATACTTTTTAAAAAAAAGGTTATTTATATTGGACAAGCAACTCTCAGGTGTATAGTCTCTATATTCCCCTCGGTGGGAAATTGTTTTTTTCCCCAATGTACCGATTAGTATATAGAGGGATAAGAATAAACGATCAGTCGTCTGTCTATAAACTTTTTTTCCTACCCGCAAAAAATACTAGTATCCTGTCATAAACTTCTTTTTTTTCTACCAGAATACTGTATCCTGTCTAATATAACCTTTTTTTTTTACCCAGATACTGTTAATCTGTCTATATACTTTTTTTTTCTACCAGAATACTGGATCGTCTATATAACTTTTTTTTTCTACCCAGAATCCTGTATCCTGTCTATATAAACTTATTTTGCTACCCAGGGAATATTGTATCTGTCTAATAAACTTATTTTTTTCTCAACCCAGAATACTGTATCCTGTCTAATATTTTTTATTACCAGAATTATGTATTCCTGTCTATAAACTTATTTTTTCTACCCGATACTGTATCCTGTTATAAACTATTTTTTCTACCCAGACTACGGGTGTCCTGTCTATAAACTTATTTTTTCTCCAGGGCTGCATTAAACTCGCCGTTTTTTCTACCCGTTCATTTTGGTGCAGCTGCGGATCAAAGGCCTGGATTATAAGCTCTGGTTTGACTTGGCGCAGGGTCGTTGGGCTTTCTCCGAGTGCCTCTTAATTTTTATTGGCAAAAGGTTAGTGAATGAGTGTGTGTGTACGTTCTGTAATATGTTGTTACAAGGATTGGTCTGATGTCTTGAAGCTGTTGGAGAATGACCTTTGGGAGATTTGTTAAAAAAAAATAGAAATAAAAAGATTGGCAGGGTTCCACGCAGAGTGTTTACATATAGTTACTTCAGAAACTCATTATTTAGTTTATGTTACTGTTAGTGTAATGATTAGGGTTTTGAATTTTAAAATATGTGTATTCCAAGAACGCAACAGAAAGAGATATATGTTATTAACTATGTTAAATATACCGTATTGCAAACTTTTTTATCGCTTTGTTTTATTTCTAATCGTGTTTAACTTTGCAAAACTCCCTGTTATAAATTATGCCAGAAGATGTTCTTTTGACTTATATTTCAGAATAACTTGCAAGCCTGAAAAATTAACAATATGTATTGAATACGGTGTGAAAGAAAACAAGCATGATTGGACGCATCATTTGAATACGATTTTACATTGAGCTTTCGTTGCTGGTCTCTCTCTCTCTCTCTCTCCCTTCTCTGTCATCTCACAGGCACACACACACACACATGCACACACACACACACATACACTGCACACACACTTTCTCTCTCTCTCTCTCTCTTTCTCTCTTCTCTCTCTCTCCTCACAACACACACACCACACATATACAAGGGTCTGAATTGACATCAAGAGAGTAGTAATCTATTTATGAGTAGTGTACACTGTCTTGGTCGGTGTGCTGCACAACAACATAACTTAGTCAAGTCAACAAACAATGCTTGAATATAGCAGAATTAAACATGAGGGGGGAAAAATTATATCCAGTGATAACCGTGCTAGTACGTAGTTTTAATTCGGACTGTTTGATGGACAGTGTACTTAAAGGCGTAGCATCATTACTGTTAAGATATGAGGGGTGATTTCCTTCACATACATGAGAAACTTAAAGATGTTTGCTTGGAAACATATGTCATTGTTCAGGAGGAAAACTGGCTCCACTGAAAACTAAAAACCAGTGTGCTGAAAACTCGGTTCATTCAGAAGATGAAACGACAACCATCATCCAACCATAAAACCTAAAACAATTGTGAAATCTCATTTTGAAGCTAAGCTACTCAGTTCAGGTAAAGTTGAAAGTGATGGAAGGGATTTCATGTTTGAATCTTCCACCCTCATAACAAAAGAAAGGAAAGTGAAAACAGTTTGCTGAAAAATTCATTTCCTTATTCTGGACATGAACTTAACAAAATAAAAAAAGGAAAAGGGTGAGGTGGGAGGTAATAATCACATGGTTTAAAAGTGTTTTTACTACAGGCAACACAGGAAA
This sequence comes from Conus ventricosus, assembly GCA_018398815.1. NCBI lineage: Eukaryota > Metazoa > Mollusca > Gastropoda > Neogastropoda > Conidae > Conus > Conus ventricosus. The sequence goes on along the minus strand of CM031595.1, from coordinate 21,662,208 downwards.
ACTGAAAAGCGTTTGTGGAAAAACGTATTTCATCATTCTGGAAGTAACACTACTGTCCTAGTAATAAAGAAACCTAAAACAATTTGGTTCATACTATTTGATTGAGTGCCCTTTATAACAAGGTAACCTAAAATAAATGTGTTGCAGAAATATATTCTTGAATATTCTGCAGGTATAAAACCACTAACCTCAAATACATAAAAAATTCCAAAACTCCTTTCATTATTTGTAAGTAAATTACCCTGCAAAATGCAGGACACTATTATCATTTTATTTTATTTTTTAAAACCATTCATGTACATATAAAAATGGGGGGGAAGTCTGCAACAATATACAACTGGCATGATTAGTAACATAAGTGTTACAGTGCAAAGAAATGTGATTAATCATAAGCGCTGAAATATATACAAGAAAAAGCATACCAGTGTGCAATAGAAAGTAACAAGACTAGACTTAGTCTGGACAATCAAATACAAAGTATGTTCATTTCAAGTAATCAATTCAGTTCACTGAAACAATCCATTAACATAAGAATGTGGTAAATTAGTTGATAAGAAAATCCATGAAAGGAGTGATTGACAAACATCGTCTAAGAAGCGTGAGATTAAATTAATTATAACATCACCCAGAAGACCGTTTTTAAAATGCGGATGAAGATATCAGAATTTGGCATTTTTGAATTGTATATCACATGCACTATGCGCACAAGATAACATTGCCGTGCACGCACACACATCTTGTCACTCAACACTTTAATGATGTGTTCTTCAGAAAAATAACAGTCCTCTGCTCTTTCCATCACACAAATACCACTTCACACACACACGTTGCATGATGTGTACTGCTAAGCAGGAAAGATCCAATGAAGTACAGGCATGTGTGTCTTTGTCCTCAATTTATGATTTTCAGAGTTTGTGTTTTGGACATCCAACTAAAAGCTGATGCTGCTGCATTGTTAAAATGGGAGACAAAGCAACTTCCAATGGCTGTGCTGTGTGTGGTGTCTACACATGATTATTTGGGGAAAATAACATTATGTGCTGATTCAGAAAGAGTTGTGCTGACTGATTTTAAAGAGAGAAAAAAACCCAAAAGGACAGCAGAAAAGTTGACCATCACAGGCTGACTACAATTAAATGTTGAGGGGGGGGGGGGGGGGGGGTGGAGAGTTATATGGATATGAAACCAATGAACTGACAAATGGGGGTCATGGTACTGATGTGGGCCATCTGTGTAGATCTAATAAATTAAATTGGGAACATAAATGTAACAAAAACATTTCTAAATGGATTGCGATGAGATGTGCATGGTGAGACTTGTAAATGTTTAGTCAAAATGTATTGGGGAGTGGACTTGGGGCTAAAAATGATCAAAACCGAATGGAAATTCTAATATCTTATCAGGCTGGCTGGAGTGGACAGGGCAGGGAGGGCTAAGAATCAATATTCCAAAAAACTTTTTTTTTTAATGGAGGAGGGGGGGGGGGGGAATAAGTATGTAATATGGGGCGAGGAGGATGGGCAGTAGGGGAGGGGTTATTCACCAAAACCAAAAAAGGTGTTGAGGCTATGAATTTCTGAATCAACTGGAGAGTTTTGGGATAAGAATATTTCGGAAACCTGATCAGATCAGATCAGGACTTGTATGTTGCTGGAACCTTCCTAAGTAAATTAGCAACCGGAAAAAAAGAGAGAGTAGACTATTTGAGGTTTTTTGCGAAAGCCTCTTCAGGGAAATAAAAACTTATTTCAAAATTTGCGGGTGTATTTACTTTTTAAAAAGTTCCCCCTCCCATCATGTTCTAAAAATACCTCCAAACCTATCAGAATAGTTCTCGTACATCGAATTCCTCCCAACATCATGGACAAAGGAAGAGCAAGGGCTTAGAAAAGAATGGAAATGGAAAAAAAAAAGAAAGAAGAAAGACAGCATCTGAGAGCACTCAGGTTTCTTGTTGCGACCGTCTTGGGAGTCTCTTGCCGGCGCTTTTCTGGACCTGGCCCATTAGCCGTCCGGGCTGATCGAGCAGAGCCCTGCAGACGTTTGCTCGATTTGCAGCAGATCTCCCCCAAAACCGCTTGGACTTGCACTAAAAGACAGACCGTTGGCATGGGCACAGAAGGAGTACTTGTCTGGCACTCGTCACGCTGGGGATGAATCTGCGAAACACGCGGGTGGTATGGTATATATGGGGCAGGATCGGGCGTGTTCAAGCAATTTGTGTAAAGAGACTTTTGTTCGTCAAGCACATTGTGATATGGCAACGACTGAAAATTGGTCAATTTTGCTTTGCATAGTTGTTTCTTTAATGTTTATGAAATAGATTCAAGAAGTCATTGCTATGTACCATCTCTCTCTCTCTCGCTCACTCTCTCTCTGTCCATTTGTTTCCTGTTTGTCCGTCTCTCTCTTCTCTCTCTCTTCTCTCTTCTCTTCTCTCTCTCTTTCTCTTCTCTCTCTCTCACACACAACACACACACACACACACAACACACACCACACTACACACACACACAGATTTTCCATTATCTTGATTCATTTCTCTTTTATCATACCCAGTTAACTAGGGACGCAACTGATGTCAATGCAGGTATACACGGGCACATTTTCCCAGTTTGGTCCAGGCAGTAAAGCCCACAGAATGACTGACCTTTGCAGCGCTTCAGCTTGCAGGAGCGGGACAGCGCTGGAGGGGCTCCTTGCACTGAATGTCACCGAGTCTGTGTCGGGGTCACCGCAGTACACATGCCGGGTCTGCCGACCCATGGCCACACGTCACGGAGCACTGCACACACAGGGGGAGGCAGGGAGTCAGAAAGACGCATGAATAGACAATAAGGGGATCACAGACACACGCACACACACACACGCGCACACACACCCACACAGGACATTATACAGGCCTATACACCTACATCCACACTGTAAAAGTCAAGGGAAAAGATGAGCAAAACAGAAAGAACACGTGCATGCAAGACTACCATACATGTTTTGTTGGTTCATTTGAACTGGGGCCATATTTCTGCTTCCACTTGTTCTTTTAATGGCAGCAGGTCTGTCTGATGACACAAAATGCGAATTAAAGTCCTGTTAGTAACTGACCTGCAATCAACAACCAGCCCCTCAACTAACATATTCCATGAGAGATGAAGAGAAATGGAAAATGCAGGTCCCTAAATATTATTTGAATAGAACTTAACACACACAAAAGAAAGAAAAAAATCGGAAAAGAGCAAATGATGACCGGCCCCTGTCACAAAAGAAAAAATGCATAGAACATTTCGAGTTCGGTGTTCTGGGCTTTCGGCAAAGGTAGAGAGTTGAGAATGTCCAACAACAATTCGCTGCGTGGTTTGAACCACAAATCTGGTTCAGGATATACATCGAAAGCAACCGATATTGGTCAAAATGAACAAGAGGGGCGCACGCGCGCGCCACAAAACACCCCACACAACACACACACACACAAAATGGGGCGCGCTCACACACACACACACACCCCCACACACCACACAAAACCCACACACACATACACATACACACACACACACACACACACACACACCTGTGACCAGGCCTCTATGGTCCAGTTCAGCGGAGGACAGGGGGGGGCCTGGCAGCTCCTGGTCTCCTCTGGCACCAAGTTTCTGGTCACACAGGTGAAGGTCCACGTCCCCGTAGGTGTCGTTGTTCATGAAGTACAGCTGGCACTCGTAGCCCTGCTTCTGATGCCCTCCTCCCCGCACCTCTCCCGTTGCACTCGCTCCAGTCGTTGGTCAACGCCCACATGTATCTGGCACAGTGCCAAGGGTTTTGGGTTGTTAGGCAGCGTGTACTGATTGGACTGACGATTGATCTTTTAATACACAAGGATGAAGATTTTAGGCCAAAGCCTAGTCTTACAATCTGTCCTTGTCATGCATACATTATTTCAACACTTTATCATTTCCCGTTGACATTTCAACATAGCAACACTGTAAGCTAATTCATAATGATAAGCAACTATTCATCGACGAAAAATGACATGGTGGGTAGTCAAACAGAAGGAAATGTAGGCCTACAAACCCAAAAAAGCAAATAAACAAATCTACTTTTGAGAGAGAGGGAGAGGGGATCGGAGGAGGGGGGGGGGGTATGGTAGGTAGGGGGAGGAGAAGAGGGGTGTTAGAATGGGAATGGGGATGAGAGATTTAACGGAGTAGGTTATACATTTAAGACGGTGTATTAGACAGGGTAGGTCAAAAAGAAGGCGAAAGCAAGGAAGAGGCAGAGGTCTTTCTGTTCAAGATCTCTATCGGTGGCTCATCCTGCAGTGATATTCTTACATAATGAACTTAAAAAATTAAGTTGTCGACTCCCCTCCCCATTCCCACCCCTCCTTCCCCTCCACCCGATATACATATGTAAAAACGAATCGGTCCATTTAAAAAGATGAGGATCGTATAACCCTATCTGTGCGACTCGAGGTGGAAGAAAGCAGGGACATACGTAGAATTACCTGTCTCGACCAATAACTTTCCACAATGTAGAAAAACAACAACAAAAATAAATAAACAGCGACACATTCAATAACCATTAGGAGTGGAGGTAAGGTAAGTGGCCTTGGGTGAGGTAGTGGTGTAGTGGCATTTCTCTCCCCTCTCTCCCCTCTCTCCCCTCTCTCTCTCCCCTCTCTCCCCTCTCCCCTCTCCTCTCTCTCTCTTCTCTCGTTTGCAATCTTGTGTAAGGAGCTATTGAGGGACTACTTCTGACTTCCGACAATATCTTTCCCCATCTATTTTTTATTCTCTGTGCCTTCTAATCACTAGCAAAGGACAGGCCTGACGCTGTCCGCTATAGCCTTGATTCGTCCTGTCATTTCGCCCTGCAGCAAAGGTAAGTTTGTTTGCGTAGTTAGTTGTTAATTTTTCATTTACTTGTTTCACTTTTTTTTTCTTTTTTTTTCTGAGGGATGGGGATGGGATGACTTGAAAACTGAGCTGAAAACGTTCCCCCCATTCAATTTTCATAAGGTTCCAGGGCTTGTATGTCTTGTAGCAGACTTCCTCGATCTTGTATATACAATTTCTTTGAAATACGGGGTATTCTTTCTGTGAGAAACGCTGTATGAGGTGGAGAGAGATTGTACATTCATTTATTTCTTCAGATTGAGGAAGTATTTTCGTTTATACCTTCGAGACTTGATGGGACACGATTCTATATTGTATATGAAACGAAGAAAATAAGTCTTCAGTGACTGTTCAAAGGCACAAAATAAAGCTGGTTTCATCTATAATAAACTACTTATAAAGGCTGGTTTTCAGAATAAACTCCGATGGTAGCAATTATGGGTTTGTTTTGTTGATAATGAGGATGAACCTTACGGCATTTGGAACCTCTGTTTGGAGCGGTTAACACCCGCATAAACGGCTTCATTTTTTTCACAACTGAATGCAACCAATAGAACACACACACCACACACACACACCACACACACACACACACACACACACACACACACCAAACAAACACACGCTCGCGCGCGTCGCACACAACACACACACACACACACACACCACACCACACACACAAGACAAATGTGTTAAGATAACATTTTCAAAGCAATCACTCAGCAACCAGAATAGATTCATTGCTTTCACTGTTTTGCACTCCAAAAAAAGAAGAAGAACAGAGAACAAGAACAAGAAAGCACAAGAACAAGGAGAACAAGAACAAGAAGAAGAAAAGAAGAAGCAAGAGAAAAAGCAAAGCATGAAATCCTTCACACTTCAGCATCGCTAATATTATTGATCATTCTGCCACACATATTAAAGATCCAGATGAGTTCTCACTTCTTCTGCGAACATGGCTCTCTGGAACAGGGCGCCTCGTCTTTTCGGGAGGAGCCAGAAGCTGGCATTTCTCGTCTTCCACTCTCTCTCCCGTGTCTTTGTCGTGACACGCGTGACTATTGTGGTGATGCCTGGAATAGATGTGGCTCTGTGTCTCTTCAGCGTGCTCTTTTCATAATAATGTGTATGCAGCTTTTTTTCCCCATCAATACTGCAGAGAGAGAGAGAGAGAGAGAGAGAGAGAGAGAGAGAGAGAGAGAGAGAGAGGAGACGAGAGACAAGACAAGACAAGACAAAATTCTTTATTAACGAGGATAATAGATAAGCACTATGTGCTTTTTTACATCCAGTCCTTGCCCTGAGTAGGGTCAACAATGTAAAATAAAATGAGGCAATAGAAGGAGCATGTAAAAGTGGCTAAAACAAAAATTAGACATGGAATTATTTTATTAAAAAAAATAATAATAAAATAATTTAAAAGAGTAATGAGAGGAGAGAGAGAGAGAGAGAGAGAGAGAGAGAGAGAGAATAATTAATTTTATATAGGTGCAGAACTAATACGATGATATGAAAATATGTAGAAGAGAAAATATATCAAGAGATGTCATGTGTTAGAAGCTGTGCGAGATTCATAAGCTGCAGTCAAAAGCATTAGGCCTACACAATCCTGATGCAAGGCATGGCAAGCACGCAGAATACTACTTCATACATGGATACGAAATGTGCTAAGCGTTGTCCATAAACTTTTATCTGACTTCTTTGTGTCTTTCTGTGTGTGTGTGTGTGTGTGTGTGTGTGTGTGTGCGTGTGTGTTGTGTGGTGCGTGCGTGTGTGTGTGTGTGTGTTTATTAGTCATTGTTTTCGTCCCGGTGTTTCCCTGCGTACTGAGTCTTGCGTGCGCTGTTCGTAAGTGTATCTGTGTGAATTTCACATTAGTCAAATTATTTTAGGTATTTTCTACACAAATGACGATCGTACGAAAAAGTCACTGTTCGCTAGCATTCACCTGACTGTTTGCACAAGTAAACTCCCGTACTAGAGTTTATATTTCTTTCATACGACGTGAAGAGTATTTTTTGTTGTGGTAGTTAAACCCTTTATACGTTCTCCAAAGGAATAGTACAAGGGCGCGTTCATTCCTTGTTCGGGTACAGCTGTAGAAAGAAACGTGATGAGTAATACCTCCTCTTTGAAAATGGGATTAAACAGATTAAAAAAGAAAAAGAAAAAAAAAGGAAAAAGAAAAAGAAAGACATTTCTGGGCCGGGCTAATTAATTTTATTAGAGGTAGGGTGGGGGTTGGGGGGGGGGGGCTCTTTAGCGGCTTTTCCTTCCCAAGAAGGGGGGGGGGGGGGGGGGGGGGCTTGCCAAAAGGTCACTTCTGCCAGCCAGGCGAGAATGAGGGGGTGTTTTGAATCATTCAGCTTTAATTTATGACGGTTTAAGCTACATCTTTCCAAAGGAAAATGATCTAGTGGATTTTTAATGGGGTCATTTAAGCTCTAAGTCTGCAACAGATTTCCAGTACAAAAGGGTGGAATTCATGCTATGGTAAGTATTAAGCCTATAACGATAGATCTAGCTGCTGTGGAAACAACACTAGTAAAAGGCTGTACTAGATCTCTGATGTACCGGGTTTCTCTGGATGTTAGTGTGATGAACGGTTCTTATTATGCTTTCATGTCTGGGTTCCCCTTTCACATGCAGGCATACAAAGAGTGTGATCATCACGCCACCATACCAAGGTTCACTTCTTCGGTTCTGCATGTGCATGTGTTTTCTGTCAGACAATGTTTTACATCAAAGGCAGTAAATGTTATTTTGTGTTTGTACCCCTTTTCTGTTGCTGTTATGTGCAGTTGTCAGTTTGGGGTATGTGGGCAAGCATGGAACTCTCTTTCTATGTTCCGTGTGCTTCTTGTCTGCGTATGTGTCAGATGAATACGTACCGCAAACAGCATTAGGTAGGAGTAATGTGCATTTACTTATTTTTCGAAAGCAAAAGCAGGGTCTATACTTCACCACGATTTAAAAATTTCTGAGAAAAGTTGTCAATGAAAATTTATGGGGAATAATATTTATCTATCTATCTTCCTATCTATCCGTCTGTTTTTATTAAATTGTCATTTATATCATTACACATGTTTCAGCGAAAATGGTGGACAAAAATAAAGTTGCAGTGGAATCCAGCAAGCGCTGCTCTCTCTTTTGGTATTGCAGCAGACGTAATGAAATCTCGCGTTGAACGTCTTCGCGAGAGCGCGTGGTCACCATTTCGTCTGCTCAAAGACAAAATGACATGATACACTTTGACGTCGTTCATGCACAAGCCGCTGCGAAAGTGAATGAGACTGAGAAAAGCGGACGAACAAAAGGTCCCAGATGTGGATGGATAGGAAAGTGAACGATTCACCAATCCATGATCGGACTTGCCTCACACTTGACTATTTTGAAAGACAAGAGTCAACATCTTTACGGGTAATGGAGGGACATGCCAGCTGGTTTCGCACAGAATTTCAGTGATTGTGGCTTTTCCATAGTTAGAGCCCTGAAAATGCACCTTCCTTATTTATTATTGATTGTTTATGTGTTGCCCAGCGACATTTAACATTTCCTATTGACAATACCAAGACAAGTAGCCTATGTGTTGCCCAGCGACATTTAACATTTCCTATTGACAATACCAAGACAAGTAGCCTATTTGCCTCTGTTCACCCGTGTGTTCATGTGACAGTGTTCACGAACAAAAGGCTACATCAGTTTGAAATAGATATTGATTTGTGTTTGTGCCTACATCGCTTTTACTGCAATGACTCTGTGCATGTGTCAGCTGAGGATGTTTTGACAAGTTTGGAATGTCCTTTTCTTTAAAGCAAACAAACACCTTTCCGAAAAAAAAGAATGTCCAAAGCTTGCTCTGTTATCCTCTTAATCGCACATGTACTAGGTGAAAAGATACCGCAAGCAGCATTGGCTTGGCGTCAAGAATAGACAACCATTTCATTATGAAAGGAACCATTACTTCCCTTTTTCATTATTGACTTAACAGTTATGCCATAATAACTACACACGACGTTTTTGCTTACAATACACTTACAACCAGTCTGGTTAAGTAAGCACTCAGTGGACAAAGCCATATTTTGGCATGCAAGCATTCGGCCGGATATAATTCGCCTGTGGGTTTTCTTTTCTGTTTGTTTGTTTGCATTTAGTTTTCGTTTTGTTTTGACACATGCTGCACTAAAATCAAGACCTTCCTGGGGGATCTTTTTCACTCACCATAACCTCCAGATTGGCATGGACAGGGCCACGGGTGGTTAAACTGCTGAAATCCGGTCTGGTCTTGAACTCAAAGAGAGCCCCCTCGAAGATGAACACCCGGGAGCTTTCTTGCCTCTTGTTGCCGTTCAGTGGATAGGTACCATAGTCCACGTGTTTAAGAGTACAGACGGACATGGGATGATTTTTATTTTTTGACGCATCTGTGTGCACCTTTGATCTCTCTTCTCTCTTCTCTCTCTCTCTCTCTCATCCCTCTCTCTCTCTCTCTCTCCTCTCTCTCCTTTTTTCCCATCCCTGCCACTACACCCTACTTTTGCACGTTCCATTTTTTGTTCTTCATTTTCCTTAATGCATTCATGTTTTTCTTGTTGGTTGTTTTTTTGTCCGTTTCATTTAATTTGCGGCATTAACTCTTTTAACCCAGAGACCTGGATATAAACAAAATTATTATACATAATCCATTACCATCTTAAAATTTGTCCGTGTTCTCTCTCTCTTTCTCTCCCCCCCCCCCCCCCCCCCCCAAACAGAATTCACTGATACATCCTTTGAACTGGGTCCCAAAGCACTGGTTGACGGGCGCCCACGCTTCAAAATATGAAATTCAGCCGGTTTTTGTACCCTTACACTCTCTCTATTTTACTAATCTATCAACACACAACACACACACACACACACACACACACACCACACACACACACAAACCATGAAATTGTGTCCATGCAATATACGCGCTTATCAGAGTTGGGCTACAGAGATGGACTCTTAAACAACCATACGCACCAATGAAATGTCTTGTTTTTCCTTTCTTCACAATGTTGATATTTCGGGCTCCTTTCGGTAAGAAGACAATGGGTTGATACTCATCCCCCTGCGAAAAGACGAAAGTAAACCGTCTGTGTAGAATGAGGAATATAAACGGTGCACAAAGAAACATAATGAATCAACGACATTACTGTCTATCACCCATAGAGGGAAAAAAATCATGGCAACAGACGATTACAACAGATTGTCTTTCTGACTTCAAGCCTTTAATGACAATATTTAGACCTATCTTGTGTGCAAAATTTCAATGATGCCATTATGATTAATGGATTACACATGAACAGAGTGAGGTTTCATACACAGACTTGGCTGTTTAAACTTTCTCTTTGATTTCTACCTCTGCATTGTTTTGTTTTGTTTTGTTTTAAGTTGACGCATGTTAGTATGTATTAGGCTCGGTAGTTATACACATTTTGTATTATTTTCCTCGCAGCTGGAATCAAGACATGGAGTCGTTCACTGATTGAAGAGATCAGTCATATGGTAATGTGCATCTCCCAGTGTCTGTTGACCAAAGCCCGGAAGACATGCAGGCCACTCAGTGAGAAACTGGCATCAGACTACAGCTGCCAGCCTTGAAGAAAGAGAATGTTCTGCTCAGAGAGACAGAGGCTGCCATCTTTGTTTACATGACGATAGCAACTGGATCTAAATTTGTTTTTGTTTTTTTCTTTTTTGAAGTAATGCGCGAAGGCCTTGATTAGGGAATCGACTACCTATTGATAAACACAATCAAATATGTGTCTGAAAGTTTAATCCCTTTCTTTTCCTCCATAATTATGCCGATTATGACACAAGCTATTGGTGCATCCAAGCAGACAGACTGAAATGGAACACAACACAAAGATAGGGTCACGGGGATGAAATGGAACACAACACAAAGGTAGGGTCACGGGGATGAAATGGAACACAACACAAAGATAGGGTCACGGGGATGAAATGGAACACAACACAAAAGATAGGGTCACGGGGATGAAATGGAACACAACACAAAGATAGGGTCACGGGGATGAAATGGAACACAACACAAAGATAGGGTCACGGGGATGAGCTCGAAGGCCTGACATGTGACGTGAACTATGGATAGTTCAGGTCCATGTTCAGAGTTACAGATTAGCTCAAACGCTATTTATTTTTTTCTTTACACTTTTTTTACAGACACTCGGGAGCAGGACAGATAGTGGGAAAAGAACGACGTTAAAGTATGATTACATAATCCTTCATTGAAGCTGCAGGAACCGTAGAGTTCGTATTTTGAACAGAACTATTTGTTTATGCCCATCCAAACCGTCTTCGTGTCTAGAAATTAGGAACTGGTCCTGGACTAGGTATTAATTAAGGAAGGGACGAAGCTCGAGTGTTAAGGGCCTGAATGCCTATCAAACTCGGCAACAGACCTGGGTCACGTTTCTGAAGGAATCGTGTTGATGTGGTGTGAATTGTGCGTGCGTCAGATTCTGTTGATCGAGAAGGCACAGTGGGCCAGTACATAGTACACTAGCATAGCAAACAAAGCAGTCAGGGGTTCTTCAATAGTTCGAGTCTCGCCGGGTCAGGCTTTGCTATATTTGTTTCTTTCCCTTTAGACCTTCAGTGGTGGTCTGAATGCTACTCTTTGGGGTGGACGATAAACAGGGTCTGTTCAACATGGACTGTCAAAGCCCATGTAAAGATCTCACGGTACCGACAGAGGTGTCTCTGGCAAAATTCTGTACAAAAATTCAATTTGATACGTAAACCAAAATAACCCTCAAACAAACAAAAAATGGAACAGAACAGATAAAAGAAGAAGAAGAAGAAGAAGAAATGGCAATGTATAATGGTAATTTACCCCTTTTGTTGAGAGCGGTCCAAATTTAACCTAGAAAGAAAAATGTAATGATGATCAGGTAAACAATGTATGAGAATCCGGAAACTGTTAAGAGCAATTATATGCAGTATAATTTGCTATCCCGACTTTCAGTTATAAAGATGAAACGTGTCATGTAGATCTTCACTACCTTCATCGTCACCGTCTTTGCCACGTGTAGTTGTCCTTCCTTTAACGAAACATTTCATGGAAATATAAAAACAGACATTAAAAAAGTGACAAAATCATTCGACGGTAAAAAGATGGTGATGTGATGGCGACGACAACGATGAGGACGATAATGAACTAGGTACCAGTCTACATTGAAGACTAGGCTTAACATATCCAAGCAGATGCTAATCAATATGCAGCTACATTGGTTCTATCACAGGAATTACTTAGGCAATACGTGCAAGTGCATGCGTGTGCGCACTTGTGGTTCCAGCTAAACTGTTTTCTTACTTCAACTGCCGAATCATAGCTGAATTATATATACGTAATTATTCCAAGGCCTGACCAGCGCGTTGGGTTAATGTAAGTCAGGCATCTGCTGAGCGTCGCCTTTGAGACTGTCATTCCTAATGTGTTTGCTGGTTGATTCACTCACTTCTTGATTTCGTCGTGACTCCTCCGCTTTCGTGGCTTAACCAGATGTGATGAAGCGTATAAATTATGGACTAGTTACACACAGTAATGCTTGTGTAATGCAACTAAAACTGAAACTGTTTGCATGTACGCTCCATGTACGCGAGCGCGTGTCAGTGTGTGCTGAGAGCGTGCGCGGGCGTGCCCATAGTTCTATCCTAATCAATTATTGAAATCATTAGAGTGAAGTAGGATCCTCCAGAGGACACCGACCTGAGTCTGGGGCCCTCTCAAAGACTCCAGAGACATTCTTGCACTGTGAATTGTCTCCTCCGCAGATGCCGCAGTTGTCGTAGGTCAAGCTGGAGTTCTGAACGCCGTTACAGCCCACTGTCTGCAACATCATCAACCACAACAGTAACTGCGATGAGCACACCTGACAGCAGACGTCAACGTGCTACTACGATAACGTTTGAGCCTTGAAACGAATTGTTCACTATTGGTTGTTCACATTATGTTTGTTCAATTGTACAGATCAACAATGAAGTGTCTCGTCTGGCTTTCTCGCTGTTATCTTTATCGGAGTTCCCGAGCAGTCACTGACCGCTTCCAGAGAGAATCGTTCAGCTGGCTGGGTCGCCCTCTCAGGTAACCCCATATTCCAACTTTTTGTTGTGCACTGTTCAGCGAAGTCAGCCTTCTACCTCCACGTAGTCTTTGCCCGTGAGCCTGGCACCTTATGTGTATCTTAAACTCCGATATTTGACAGTATCACTCGTGAGCCGTGCACCCTACGTGTATCTTAAACTCCAGTGTTTAAAAAAAAAAAAAAAAAAAACTCCAGTGTTTGACAATATCACCTGTGAGCTGTGCTCCTTATGTGTATCTTAAACTCCAGTGTTTGACAATATCACCTGTGAAGTGTGGTGAACAGGCAATCGACCCGTGAACATGAGGCAGACACAGAGGCAGTTAGACCAACAGGAAGAGGCGAATGCCTTCAATGTAGGCAATGGAGCTGCAACTAACAAAAAACAAAGATACGATTCTTGTCCCTCTATTTCTTTAGTAAGCATTCAGCCATGGGTTATATGACACAGGGCTCATATACGATGTACACTTTAAGTGAGAGCGTGTCGTCTTTCCGCTAGAGTCTATCAGCATCTAGTAAGACTCGCGGGAGAGTACTGACCCAGACGGAGGTTGAACAATCCTTACGTCAATCTGAACTCAAACACTATTTACTAGCTCCGAATCATTCCTAGACCTGTCACAGATTTAATGGCTTAAACCCTGAGGTATATTCCATCTTTCCATAAAAATGTTCCACAGTTTTTTGTGTCATCTTAATGCTTTACAGGCAAACAAACAAAGTAGTCAACAAACGCGAGTGAAAACATATAAATCTATCAGAATAAAGACTGTATAACGCTTCAGAACGAAACGATTTTATTTCAAAGTCGTCTATCATTTAACATGATACAGGGTATTTCATTCAATTCGTCCACTGCAGACAATACAAGCAAAAGCGTGCGCCACGTGCCAGAGAGAAAGAAGGAAGGAAGGAAGGAAGGAAGGAAAGACGACAGTAAGGCAGCGATCGATGTCAGCTAGCCAGGACACTGACCAGGCACTTTCCCAGGAAGCAGATGTTGCTGGGGTTGTCGTAGTCACAGGGCGTGCCATCAGACACCTCCACGTCAATGGTGATCGCCTCCTTTGTCTGCAGGGAGACGCACGTCTGCTTGCAGCGGTCGCTTTCTGTCGACTCACAAACACAGCTACAGCAACAGAATGCCAGTTCATGTAATCACCTCCTATAGAGACGCATGTCTGCTTGCAGCGGTCGCTTTCTGTCGACACACAAACACAGCTACAGCAACAGAATGCTAGTTCATGTAATCGCCTCCTTGGTCTACATAGAGACGCACGTCTGCTTGCAGCGGTCGCTTTCTGTCAGCACACACACACAGCTACAGCCACAGAATGCTAGTTCATGTAATCGCCTGCTTGGTCTACATAGAGACGCACGTCTGTTTGCTGAGGCGACTGTTTCTGAATCGGGAACTCAACTTCAGTAACTGAATCGTTGCTACTTGTAATCGTCTTCTTATTCTTCATGGAGATAGGCATCTGTTAGAAGAAGCCACTGACTGTGAACACGGGAGACAGAATTATAGACACTAAATTATGTATCCTTGCAATCGCCTCCGTGTTCTTCGTGTCTGTTTCCAAAGGTGGCTGTCTATAGACAATGGATCGCTGATGTTGCCTCTTTGCTAGGCTACTTTGACTTTACACTGGCTTTGTTGACGACTGCTCTAACGTTAACGAACTTGCTGATGCAAGTGTTCGCTCGCTCTGACTCCAGTGGGTCATGTGGACCCCCATCAGAGTGTCCTGCAATGATCTTGGGTGTAGGTAGGGTTGGAGGGCGGCATGGCCTGCGCCATGCAGGATCCTTTCAGAACCATCATATGACCACACCTGTGAACATCGTCTATCATTTGACCACACCTGTGAACATCGTCCATCATTTGACCACACCTGTGAACATCGTCCATCATTTGACCACACCTGTGACCATCGTCCATCATTTGACCACACCTGTGAACATCCTCCCACCATCGGAGTGACCAGCCTTTATACACTTTTCGGTCCAGGAAAAAAACAATTGTCGTGAACAGCCTCAGGCGAATAGGAGGACTTTAATCTCATCGTCACGGCACTCATGAATATGAATTCCAGTTCCTGTCTTTATTATCAGCTGCTCCCTGGATCATTGTTAATGTTCTGACTGATCCATTTCAAATCATGTTCCTTCCTCTCACTCCCGCTTCCTACCAGTTTCACCAGAACCCCCCCCCCCCTCCCCCCTCTCTCTCTCTCTCTCTCTCTCTCTCTCTCTCTCTGTGTCTGTCTGTCTGTCTCTGTGTGTCTCCTCTCTCTCTTTCTCTTACCCCCACCCGCCGCCTCTTTCCTTCGGTCTCTGTCTCTGTGCTTTCCTCCCAACGCCTCACACTCTCTACCTCCCTCTCCCCCACCCTGCTTTCTCTGTCTGTCTGTCTGTCTGTCTGTCTGTCTGTCTTCTCTCTCTCTCTCTCTCTCTCTCTCTCTCTCTCTCTCACACTCAGCTAAACAATTTATTTGTAATATCGGCAGAACTTGGACTGAAAGTGAACCTCAGTAAAACAAAAATAATGGTGTTCAGAAATGGGGGCTACTTATCAAAACATGAAAAATTGAATTATGGAACCCAAGACGTTGAAGTAGTAAACGTTTACAAAAACCTTGCCTTAACTTTACTACTCGCCTGAGCCGCAAATTGTCTGTCGAAGACATCATTACAAAAGCAAAGAAATGTGTTGTAGAGATATTTAGAACCATGTGGAGAATCAGTTGTACTGACCCAAAAATTTTCTTTCAGCTCTTTGATGCCCAGATTGTACCAATACTGTTGTACGCGTCAGAAATTTGGGGTACTGATGAAATAGAAGAGATAGAAAAAGTACATTTATTTGCATGTAAACGGTTGCTGAATGTAGCTCTCCGTACACCAAATCTAATGGTGTATGGTGAACTTGGTCGTTTTCCTCTCTTTGTTCAAGCTTCAGTACGGTGTATTTCTTATTGGCTTAGACTTTGTGCATTACCTGAAAACAGATTTTCTAACATGGCTTACCAAATGCTTAAAGAAATGGACGATAGAGGAAAGGAAACGTGGGCCACTAAAGTCAGAAGAATGTTGTGTGTAAATGGTTTTGGACATGTATGGTGTTCACAGGGTGTCGGAAACAGAGAAAGTTTCCTGAAGGAATTTAAACAACGATTGATTGATTGTGGTAAACAAAATTGGTCGTCAAAACTCTCTGACAGCAACCGTTACGAACTTTACTGTAGTTTTAAAAGCTTACTGGAGCGAGAACAATATTTCGATGTTATTAATTCACATTACGTTAGAAACATGTTCACTAAATTTCGCTTGGGAATAACGGATCTGAAGTGTAACAGATATAGATACAAACCAGAATATGTCGACGTGTTACAATGTGCTTTTTGTCTAGCCTCTCAAGAAGATGAAACCCATTTTTTGTTCTACTGCCCGATTTATGACGACCTACGTAATAAATATCTGTCAGGTTTCAATTTGTTGTTCTACAGAACACAGAAATTAGGCCTAACCATTCTCAATACCACTGTTCCAACATCAACAGTAAATCTGGCTAAGTTTATTTTTTATGCCTTCAAACTCCGCAGTAACATGTTGGATCACCGTCTTTTCACGTGCGACTGTAAATAAATTCATTGTTTGATTTGTTGTCACGTGTTGCTTACGGGCTGCTGGCCTACTATTCTTTCATGCATCATCTCCCGTTCACTTGCGTAAATTTTTTGATTGTGTACCTGTGTGCTTGCTCGCGCGCGTTTATTTTTGTGTGAGCGCTTGCGCACTCACGTGTTCCATTCCTGTTTACTTGAGAGAGAGAGAGAGAGAGAGAGAGAGAGAGAGAGAGAGAGAGAGAGAGAGAGTTCTAAAGTATTATGTGTGTAACGGCGTAACAGAAAAGCTCCACAATGATGGTCATAATAACTCACTCGATTGTATGGACACAACGTCTGAACAATAAACCATCTGAAGTCTGAAGTCTCTCTCTCTCTCTCTCTCTCTCTCTCTCTCTCTCTCTCTCTCTCTCTCTCTCTCTCTCTCTCTCACCTTTCCTTGGTGGATAAGGTTTCCAGTCGTGCCGCCCACGTCTGATATTCATGTCGTTCCACACGGCACAGTGCGCTTCTCTGGCGTCATAGAAAGTCTTGCACTTCTGCACACACACACACACACACACACACACACACACACACACACACACACACACACCACACGCACGCGCACACACACACACACACACACACACACACACACACACACACACCCCATCGCTTTAAAAGAAGTTCAATAAGCCCGCAGTTCACAGCCTGTTCAACATTTAATCTCTCTCTCTCTCCTCTCTCTCTCTCTCTCTCTCTCTCTCTCTCTCTCTCTCTCTCTCTCTCTTCTCTCTCTCTCTCTCTCTGTGTGTATGTCTGTGTGTGTGTGTGTGTGTGTGTTGTGTGTGTGTGTGTGTGTGTGTGTGTTTGTGTTTGTGTACTTGTAAGCGCGTGTGTTTATGACATGTTAAACAGAACAAGGAAGCGAGAAAAGCTATGAACACAACACTCTTCTTAACTCAACCCACGACACGTTACCTCGACTACGCAGGTGTCCCAGTCTTCTGACTCCCCTTCACATTCTCTGCCCCCGTAGGCTGGCCTGTGAGGAAACAGGACAAAGGACAAGAGATTTATGTATTACTACACCCAAATAAACAAAGTAAGTTTGCACGTTCCGGCACATTTTACACACACACACACACACGCACGCACGCACGCGCGCGCGCTCGCACACACACACACACACACACACACACACACACACACACACACACACACACACACCGCGCGCGCGCACCCATACACACATTAAAGAAAAATCCCAGGCTAGGGGAAAAAAAGTCCATAAGGATTAAAATTACTCATAAGATAAAGTCCAGAGCTGAAACACTGGACACTGTTCTACAAGCTTGAAGTGGTCACAGAAATAGAAATGATAATAAATACAGAAATGATAACCAAAGAAAATGATAAAAAAATAGACATGATGACAAAAATATCGAATAATTACAAAACAATTGAAATGAAAACAAAACCTGGGCGAAAACAAATGCTTGCAAAAAAAAGAGAAAAGAAATGATAATAAAACCTAAACCCAAATGTCTTTATGCGTTTGATCACCACAAATGTCATTTCCATGTCCAAATCACCATTCCCCAGAAGTAGTGGTAGTAGTAATATTAGTAGAAGCAACAGCAGCTGTGGAAGCACCAGCAACAGTGTGGTGATAGTAGCTGCAACATCGTTAGTAATATTAGCGGTAGCAGCAACAGCAGCAGCTGTACAAGTATCAGCAACAGTGCTGGTGATAATAGCTGCACTATCGTTAAGAGAACGTGGAAGTTACGGCAGCATCTGTACCAAGTTCAGCGGCATCAGAAGTAGTAGAAGGCTATCTATCATACAAAGTCGGCTGCTGCATCTCTTGCTACTGTTTCTGTTGACGTTTGACAGTAGAACGTCTTCATGGGGAAAAAGTGTTTGGTTTTTTTTCCCCTGAAGACCGTTTCATATTAAGCTTTCTATAGAGTCTCTTCCTACCAGGCAGCTGCAGCAGCAATTGTAGCAAGAACAGAAACATGACACCAGCATCTATCTGCAGAACCGTTAGCTTCAGTAGCAACAGTGATTGGTAGCATCGACGGTACAGTCCATCATTAATCATAGAAGCAGAACCTGGGATTGGTGCACTGTCGACTCCTCCGCGTGATGCCGACCCCGCAGTCGGCACTGCAGGGCTCCCAGGCCGACCACGAGGACCAGTTGCCGTGAACGGGGTCTTCCTGCCCCACGTAGCTGCAGCGGTAGTTCTTGCACTCCTGTGAGGACATGCAGCAAATGTTAGCACTGCTGTGTGTTAGGATTGTAATGGGGACTTAGATCATTTAAAGACTGCCAGGATATCCTGCTTGCACCCCCTATTCCCCACTCTGTTCCTGCTACTCCCCCACTCCTTCTCTCTCAGTGAGACACTGTATACACACACCGTGTGTGTGTGTGTGTGTGTGTGTGTGTGTGTGTGTGTGTGTGTGTGTGTGTGTGTGTGTGTGTGTGTGTGTGTCGTGTGTGTGTTACTGTAATTACTATGTGTACGTCAGCCGATTACATAATCAACCAACTTGACGATAAGTAGCCACTAACCTGAACTGAATTGTATTAGGTGTAGAACAGAGTCACGGACAGTACACAAAAGGACCAACCAACCAAGCAACCCACTGACCACGCACCCAACACACTTACCTACCTATCAAACAATCTCACACCCACACTCACCCACCCAGCACATCACGACATCTCACCCAGCCATCCCCACAGACAGTGCCCGGGGCAGGGGGCCCTCTCTTGGTGCGGCAGTGGTGGGGGCTCGAACGATGACTGCACCACAGCATGTGGCACTGGTCTGACGGGAACTGGAAACACGTCACAACACACGTCATCACTCAGCTTCCGGTAGCACAGTTTTTGATACCTACTTTTCTGTAGATGAAGATTTTGTTTATTTCATTGCTTTTTTGTTTTGTTTTGTTTTCTTTTCTTTCTTTGTTGTTGTTGTTGTTGTTGTTATTGTTTTGCTTAGCTGCTTGTAAGAACTACTTCGTTGTGTCCAACTCTCTTTCCTGGCCATCTGCACCTGCCCTCTCTCTCTTCACCACCCACATCCCACCCCAACCATATACACACTTCCGTCCTCCCTCTCCCCTCACATACAAATACATCTTTTTTAGTTTAATGGGAGCCAACTCACTTCCCCCACATACACTTCTCACATCTCTCTCTCTCTCTCTCTCCTCTCTCCTCTCTCTCTCTCTCTCTCTCTCTCAACTGCCCTAACTTCCCAACTCTTCATTTTCCCTTGTCATT
>CM031595.1:21634767-21637267 GCA_018398815.1 Conus ventricosus | reverse complement strand
GTGGTGTCGCCTTCTGAAAGGAAGTATCGGGGCGGGGGGGGGGGGGGGGGGGGGGCGGAGAAAGGAATGGGGGGGGGGAGACACTCTCTCATGCTGGCGTCATAAAGAGGCTTAGAAGATGGCGTCCTGCGTTTGTTTGATCAACAGTGGCATTACTGTACACCACGGAAGTGACTAGGTAGTAGTGCAGTGTCTCCTCTGGTGGGTTGCCTTATGACTTGATATGGATCACTCCCTGTTCACTGCCGTGCTGGGGCGGCGGCAGGACAATTCTGAGCGTGGCTGTATCTGAGAAAGCCCTCATAGAGAAGCCAGGGAATGGTGCCCGTGAGGCGGCGCAGAAGAAGAGGAAGAGACGGCATTTAAAAATAAAAGGAACTACAGCAAGCTTCCCTAACGATTCTGAATCTTCTGAATAAATCATAATCTATCCTGAAAAGAAAGCGTCTGTGCAGAATAAGAAACAAGAGTGACACAAGGTCAACAAAACATAAACAAGAAAATATGTTAAAAAATCCAAACATAAAAGTAAATGGGACTTAGACAAGAAAAAACAGACAAACCAATTAAAAAAAAGGACACAAAGCACTAAACGAAAAAAAACAAAATAAATGCAAACAAGATCAAATAAGGAAAGAAAACACGAACAAATGAACACAACGCGACAAGAAAATAAGTAAACAAAACACAAAGACTAAACACACAAGTAAACAATTAGCGAACAAGAAAAGAAACAAAGAAAGACACAAAGTTCTTCAAGGGATCCACAGTCCTACCTGCAGGCCCCATCTTCTCTCTGGTCAACAGCACAGCGATGTCATGTCGGACGGCGCCCGCATAGGGCTGACGGTAGGCCACCCATTGGCAGAACTGCTGCACCGTGCCGTAGGCGTTTTGTTTCACCACCACGTGTTTTTGCTGTGAACACGTCGAACATCGTGTCAAGCACTCTAGTCATCTAGTTTACACGGTTGGAAATCCTCAGTCAAAACATTCTTGTCATTCGTGGGTGTTCGACTGAACTTGGCTCTGTTTTGAGCTTTAGTTGAATCTCGTACTGACACGTTTTGAACTGTTATGTCGAATGCTCAAAAGAAGAATAAACTTCTTGTCTCTGGAATGAGTAATTCAGAAAACGTTCTTCTCCATGATCTAATACATATGCCAGCCGCATGCCAGTCTTGCCAGCAGCTTGAGGGAATCTGGATTCCACGCACGTTCTTCAGAACAGACGATGGTCTAAGGCGGGTTGTAGGCACATCGGCCTTTGATCTCATGAAACAGCTCCAGATTTCCGGGAAGACCAAGACCAGAGCCTTAAAGATAATGCCAGAAGCATCTGACAGGAGTTGCTGGTGGATCTTGTCGAGGAGGTATAAAAGTGATTATCATAGAGGTAATGTTTCCGAACTTTTAACAGGTGCCCGGTAGGTCAGTGGCAACACAAGACAATGTGTCCGTAAAGCGCCCAACTATCGCGGAGGTGGAGGTTCGAATCCACGTTTCGGAAAGAAAAGGCGACAACAGAAGTGATCCAGGAGTCATGACCCAGGTGCGGCCTGGACCCCTAAGTGTGTGAGAAGCTTCAGGGTCGACACACGTTTACAAACGTGGCTTTTCCTCTGAAACAGTTCTACCATCCACACACGCCCCTGTCCCCTACATGTTCTACCATCCCACACCCCTGTCCCTACACTTTCTACCATCACACACGTCCCTGTCCCTAATGTTCTACCATCACACACGCCCTGTCCCTACAGTTCTACCATCCACACACGCCCCTGTCCCCATACACTGTTCTACCATCACACACGCCCTTTGACCTACTACATGTTTCTACCATCCACACCGCCCCTGTCCCCTACAATATTCTACCATCCACACACGCCCCTGTCCCCTACACTGTTTACCATCCACACACGCCCCTGTCCCCTACAGTTTCTTTCTGCTTGATATGACTTTCACACGCAATCAATTCCAATTTGAAATCAGAGCAGCAAGCTGATAATGGAACAGGTAACAGCTAAGTTTGGACTTGAAAGAATTTTGGAAAACCCACCCCCCCCCCCCCCCCCCCCCCCCTACAAAAAATGTTGATACATGGTACGGAAACTGTTTATGGTACCTGGCCAGAATGTAAATGTTTGGCTGTTGAAGCATAAATGGTATGAATCGTGCGCTGTATGAAGTGAACTGCTATAAATCTGTGTGAAATGTTATGGTTTTGCAAGGAGAAAAACAAAAACAAAACCCCCCCCAAACCAATACCAAAGTTAGTGCAAAGTAGCCATGATGTTCCTCTCCTGTGTATAATGAGTTACATGGAAAAAAATAACTGAACAGTTGTTTTTTTAACAAAGCAAATCACAAAAAAAAATTGATACTCTGTGTGAAAAAAAAGTATGGACTTGTAGTATTTCAGGTGAAAATCAACTGTTTCTGACCTGTTTCACTCCTGGCTGCTACGAAATCCCCAAGCGCAGTTGAGTTGCGGCGGGAA
>CM031595.1:21609767-21627267 GCA_018398815.1 Conus ventricosus | reverse complement strand
ATCAGCTAAAAAACAACAACACAAAAACACCCCAAGGTGCCTGTGTGACCAGAGAATGTCACTTTGAACATATCTTAAAAGCAAAGCAAACAAAAAACAAAAACGAAGTACTACCGCCTAACAGAAAACTGGCATTGTGTGATCTTATATAAAATTGACCATGCTAATAGACTCGTTGATATATCACATCCATTTATATAATACATTGCCTAACGCGTGTAACCATCGCAGTCTTTGATTTCCTCGCCAGAATCTCCGTCGTTAATCGCCTGATAAAATGTCAGTTCGTTAATCGCCTGTTCCACCTCAATCAGCTTGCGTTGTTTGGCAGAAAGAGATGAAGTGATGGCAATTAACACCCAGCGATAGAGGTCTGGCACTTACAGTGCGGCCGTGTCCGGGACCACCCTTAATTGTATGCTGATGTCTGGCGAGCGCTGCCAGACTACAACACACACTACTGCTAGCTTGGAAGTTTAGTTCGTACGTGCACTCGAAGGGCTCATATTCTGAGGGCTGGTGCACGTGTGCACTTTTTCAATCTTCCATTCGCTAGCACCCACCCACAAATCAGCTATACTAAATTACTCCCCCCCCCCACCCTTTGCACATTATACACTCCCTCCACCCCCGCGCACCTTCTGTCTCCCTCTCCCCCCCCCCCCCCCCAACACACACACGCCATGCTGCTATTTCAGATCATACATGTAGCTTTACTTTTCCTTTCCCTTCTGATTAAGTGATACAGGTCAACTCAAGTTGCTCATCGTCAACACGACAGCAAAGAGCCATATCAAGGCAGTCACCTTTTGTGATGTATAATGCATATGCTGGTGTCATTTGGAAATGTGATACGCGCCTGTTTGTGTGTATTATGTATAGGTTAAGCTAGTAGTTATCGTTTGATTGTTTTTTGTGTGGTGGGGGATGGGTGAAGGGATGGGTGAGAGGGTCAGATTGGGTGGTGGTTCGACCGTTTGTTGTGGCAGGCGCTATGTGTAAATCTGTAATTCGACTCTGGATTTCTTTACTAGGCCCATAAACTGAAAAAAGATAACCCTCTTTGCAATGGAAAGACGCGTGTTATCTTCCTCTGCTTTTTCCGCAACAACTGGCTTAACTGTTCAATTAGAGAGAAAAAAGAAACGGCAAAACATGAATATGCCAAAAAAAAAAAAAAAGTTCGACTTCACGTACTACTATTACCATCGATCGATTCACATCTACATGTCTTAATATGACGTTTCTTTACTTTTAATGATCCATGCACAAGCTGTGCAATGATCTTGACATCAGAAACTAAGAAAATGTGACTCTATGTGCAATGAAAGACAGGGGTTATTTTCCCCTGATCATCCCCCCCCCCCCCCCCCCGAAAAGGTCTATTGATTCGTATTTCTTCTCAAGTACTTTCTGTAACTATATTGTTCTGCATGTGTGCCGTATATACACCTGGATTTTTAAAAATGTATTTTCATGTCAATGGTAATGTGTGAGAGCATGTGAACGTATATCTGTCACAAAGTAATCACAGAGAAGGATTATGTGCGCATGCATTTTCCTTCTGCCAATATGAACATCATATCTTACAGACTTATCCTCTTTTGATATTGGTTCGTCCACGTTTTTCATTTTCTTGTTGTTGTTGTTTTTTCTTTTTCTTTTCTTTCTTTTTCCTTGTTTTAAAAGAAATTTACTAATATAGGGACAAACACGTTACAAGACAAAGCACGACGCATTTTTCGACTTCTCCAGTCTTCTTCAGGCGCGATAAACAACATGTAGGACAATGAAAACGAACGAGTAATCACATATCTTCTCAAATTCGGCGCAATTTTTCTTCTTTTATTTTTTGGATGTAAGAAAAGCAAATAATTATATTGAGTCACACACACACACATAACACACACACAAACACACACACACACACACAACACACACGGCTAACTCTGCATGAGAATTGATTAATGCCTCATCTTTACATACTAAGACAATTCCTTTATTTTATTGGTTTTGTGTTTGCAGCAACGAGGTGAAAAGGGCGACAAGGAAAGGGCAGTGCCTATCATTCTTTTTATTTTGTTCATTTTTACATCTGACCTTTCAAGAATACTATAGAAATGTTATAGTTAATGGCTTAAGTGTAATCGCATATCAGAGCAGCGGCAGTTCCCCCCCCCCTCTCTCTCTCTCTCTCTCTGTGAACTTGAATGTGAACACACATGCTTGCCTGTGTATGCTTGTTTTGTTTTTGTGTGTATGTGTGCGAGCAGTTGTGTGTGTGTGTGTGTGTGTGTGTGTGTGTGTGTTGTGTGTGCGCGCGCGCGCGCGTGTGTGTAGGGCCTATGTATGCACATGCGCGCGCTCGGCCGTGCGTTCGCATACAGACTCACGAACATCTGCCTTGTATGCATGTAGATCTATCTGTGCCCCCCCCCCCCCCCCCCTTACCTGAAAAATTGCCACTCAGCGGCTGGGACTGCAGACAGGTGTAGATGATGTGAGGGCGTAAGTTCCATCCACCGCCGCTTCCTCCTTTCAGAGGCCTGGCAGGTGCGATAAAGAGCAGCTCGTCTGCCGTCTGGATGTAGCCTTCCTGCCAGAGGCATCAGACAGAGCAGTCAGTGTGATGCCACTTGCATTCCAACAGATTATCACCCCATTCATGTGAAGAATAATCATTTTCTAAAGCAGTTTTGAGGAGAACACGCTGCACAGGAGAGAAAACGTTTCAAGTCCAGGCACTAGATTAGTCTGAAGTGAAAATTGAAATTGAAACCCACAAATGGTAAATCAATGTCATATGATGTGAGAAATGGTAAAATAGGTTTTCTCTATTAAACTGAGCATCCTACAAAAATATCGATTGTCACACAATTCGGTGAACCCTTTCAACACACACACACACACACACACACCCCACACACACAAACACACAACACACACACACACACACACACACACACACACACACACACACACACACACACACACACACACACACACAGAGGAGCCACCTCACACCACCACGCACTATAACTGAAACGCCACATACCAGACCCTCGCAGGTCGACACGGCAGCGTAAGAGGCGCCGTCATTCTTCAGGAACCCCTGGTAGTAACAGTTGTCCCGCCCCATCTCAGCGAACGTGTCGTTGCCATTGCCCTCGTCCTCATACACCATCACCATGTTCCGAGACGCCACGTCATTCTGGAACAACGTCAGGCGTAGCTGACGTCTCCGCCACTTCAGCTGGACGCCAAAGGTCAGCGGTAACTCTCCCTGGTGTTGTCTGGCATGGTCAAGGACCTGTGTTCTGGCGGAGAGGCGGGGCAGCACGATTTCTTGATTGTCCACTTCGCATGATGATGACGACTGGATCGGCAAATCTGTGGTGTGTGATGATGATAGTATTGAGATTGCTGGTGTTTATGATGATATTGATGATGATGATGATGATGATGATGATGATGATGATGATGGTGATGGTGATGGTGATGATGATGATGATGATGATGATGATGATGATGATGATCTTGCTGCCGATGTTTTCTTGATAATGATTATTACAATATAAATCTCTCTCTCTCTCTCTCTCTCTCTCTCTCTCTCTCTCTCTCTCTCTCACACACACACACACACACACACACACACATACACATACACACGCACGCACGCACGCACGCACACACACACGCACGCACGCACGCACGCACGCACGCACGCACTCATACACACATTGAGAGAGAGAGAGAGAGAGAGAGAGAGAGAGAGAGAGAGATGAGAGAGGAGAGAGAGAGAGAGAGAGAGAGAGAGAGAGAGAGAGAGAGAGAGAGACCTTGACAGACTGAAGCAATGCTATGGATCGAGTGGAAAAGATCAAGGAAAGAGAAACAAAATGGTTTCAAAAATGGATATATTACATCATCCTAGTAAGAGACAGTAAGCTGGGTGAAATAGGAAGCACGTACATTGACTCATACTCTTTTTGTACAACTGAGAAAGACACTGTACAATTCTATCTGTAGCAAAGCAATTTTCATCCACGGTTTTTACAGACTTTTAAATTGTGATGAAGGAAAAACATAACATTTGTACAAGAATTCATAGAAATATAGAACTGGTTTTGTTCGAATATGATAATAACGAAGACAGATAATTCTACCAGGTCATTTTATAGATCAAATAATTTATTTTCAAATTCAAATAATTAAGGCTAAACCAAGAATACAGTACTTTCAAAGAGATTTAAAGAATACATTCAAAACTGAACAATCCCGTGCCGCCGTGGCCCAGTGGTTCGCCTCGCGGATTTCTGGGTAGGAGGTCGTGCGATCGATTCCCATCAGAGCCATTCCTTTGTGGGATATTTCTGCCCCGACTGGCTCCTACCAAGAGATGAGTTTGGGTTGGGGTCCACTGGTTAGACTGAAACCACAGAGACGAGTTCCTTTCGCTCATTAATGAATGCGTCTCTGAGAGTTTGTTCTAAGTTCAACACTCCAGATGTCTGTATTTCTCAGGCCTGGTTGACGCTGGAATATATCATAAGAGAGTGTAGAGCCCTGTCATGCGGTCTTTCTTTCTTTCTGCGTACCCAGGCGGATACTCCTGCGGACACTGTCTGTATAGACAGGCAATGAAGTTTTGTGTGTATGACCGTTTTTTATCCCGCCATTAAGGCAGCCATACCCATCTTCGGGGAAGGTGCATGCAATGTGTAACGTATCATCCATACCAACGGCCAAACTGGCCTTCTCTTCCGAAAGTTGGTGATGGGATTTTACGTGTGTGCAAGATGTGCGTGCGTTCACACACGGAACCTCGGTTTATAGTCTCATTCGAAGGACAGTATGGGGAATGGAGTCCGAACCAATGTTAACTCCGAGGGAAAAATCCCCTGTACCGAAATTCGAACTCGCAACCCAGGATCACGAGTGCGGCGCTCTACCAACTGAGCTATTCCGCCCCATCATGCGGTCTCAGACCGGAGTAAAACTTCATTCCATCATCTTCGTCATCATTCTCATCAATTAGCGTAAAACAATCTTCATTCCATCATCTTCATCATCATTCTCATCAATTAGCGTAAAACAATCTCAAATTCTGTGGCCCTTCATGCCTTGCTGTTATGATATTCTCAGCTGCCATTTTCTCTACTCGTCTGTGCCCTTGGTGAGCTCGTGAGTTCGTGGAGATTATCGTTGGGGGACGTGGTGACATTTTTGGAGGGGACCCCATTCACGCTGGCTCTATAACTAAGCAGTCGCCAGGGGGGTGGGGGGGGGGGGAGGGGGAGGCTGGCAGGGGAGGGGGCGGGGGCAAAGGCATAGGCGATGTCCTGCACATGTTGGACAAGAACAGGCAACACTGGAGTCCACTGAAATGACTTGGGCGCAGTGCAGTATCTCCTCTGCTGGGTAGCATCAAGCTGTCCCTGGTGGCCGCGACGGAACAAGCACCTGCCTTCCCCATTTAAACGTCACCAGATAACTTCCTATAAAACCTCATCAGATAACTTCCCTATAAAACCTCACCAAATAACTTCCTTTAAAAGAGAGCTTTTCTTTAAAAAAAAAAAAAGGAAGAGAGAGAGAGAGAGAGAGAGAGAGAGAGAGAGAGAGAGAGAGAGAGAGAGCTGCCTTTGTAGAATACACCAAATTTTGTGATTATTTAGCGCATGTAGAACATTCAGGGTGTTTTCCAATCAAAATTTACTCTGACTTTCAGGAGCGAAAAACACACACACACACACACACACACACACACACACACACACACACACACACACACACACACACACACACACAACGCAGAGAAATCATGTCAGAAGGAGAGAGAGTGTTGGTCAGGGTAAGGGGCTGCTTCACTTGACATTTGCTCAGTAAGAAATAAACGAAGCAGGTGACTTTTGCTCCCACGATGAAAATGATCACGTGAACATAACCCCAAACTATATCATGCTACATGCGGTGGTACCCATTCATGTAACCCTTGCTCATGCAGACTGAAGCCACTAAAGCAAGGAAATCACTTCCTATAACGTCGACTCACCATTGTGTAGGTTGCCGTCAGTTACAGCCCACACCTGCAAGAGAGAGACCTCACAGTACACACTTCGTCAAAGGGAGAAAGACCTCACAATACACACTTCGTCAAAGGAAGAGAGACCTCACAATACACACTTCGTCAAAGGGAGGGAGACCTCACAATACACACTTCGTCAAAGGGAGAGAGACCTCACAATACACACTTCGTCAAAGAGAGAGAGACCTCACAATACACACTTCGTCAAAGGGAGGGAGACCTCACAATACACACTTCGTCAAAGGGAGAGAGACCTCACAATACACACTTCGTCAAAGAGAGAGAGAGCCTCACAATACACACTTCGTCAAAGGGAGAGAGACCTCACAATACACACTTCGTCAAAGGGAGAAGACCTCACAATACACACTTCGTCAAAGGAGAAAGACCTCACAGTACACCCTTCGTCAAAGAGAGAAAGACCTCACAATACACACTTCGTCAAAGGGAGGGAGAATTCACAATACATACTCTCGTCAAAGGGAGAGAGACCTCACAATACACACTTCGTCAAAGAGAGAGAGACCTCACAATACACACTTCGTCAAAGGGAGAGAGACCTCACAATACACACTTCGTCCAAGGGAGAAAGACCTCACAATACACACTTCGTCAAAGGTAGAAAGACCTCACAATACACACTTCGTCAAAGAGAGAAAGACTCACAATACACACATTCGTCAAAGGGAGAAAGACCTCACACTACACACTTCGTCCAAGGGAGAAAGACCTCACAATACACACTTCGTCAAAGGGAAAAAGACCCCACAATACACACTTCGTCAAAGAGAGAAAGACCTCACACTATACACTTCGTCAAAGGGAGAGAGACCTCACAATACACACTTCGTCAAAGGGAGAAAGACCTCACAATACACACTTCGTCAAAGAGAGAAAGACCTCACAATACACACTTCGTCAAAGGTAGAAAGACCTCACACTACACACTTCGTCAAAGAGAGAAAGACCTCACAATACACACTTCGTCAAAAGGAGAAAGACCTCACAATACACACTTCGTCAAAAGGGCAAGGAGAGACCTCACAATACACACTTCGTCAAAGGGAGAGACCTCACACTACACACTACGTCAAAGGGAGAAAGACCTCACAATACACACTTGTCAAAGAGAGAAAGACCTCACACTACACACTTCGTCAAAGCGAGAAAGACCTTCACAATACACACTTCGTCAAAAGGAGAAAGACCTCACAATACACACTTCGTCAAAGAGAGAAAGACCTCACAATACACACTTTGTCAAAGGGAGAGAGACCTCACAATACACACTTCGTCAAAGGGAGAGAGACCTCACAATACACACTTCGTCAAAGGGAGAGAGACCTCACAATACACACTTCGTCCAAGGGAGAAAGACCTCACAATACACACTTCGTCAAAGAGAGAAAGACCTCACAATACACACTTCGTCAAAGGGAGAGAGACCTCACAGTACACACTTCGTCAAAGGGAGAGAGACCTCACAATACACACTTCGTCAAAGGGAGAGAGACCTCACAATACACACTTCGTCAAAGGGAGAGAGACCTCACACTACACACTTCGTCAAAGAGAGAAAGACCTCACAATACACACTTCGTCAAAGGAGAGAGACCTCACAATACACACTTCGTCAAAGGGAGAAAGACCTCACAATGCACACTTCGTCAAAGGGAGAAAGACCTCACAATACACACTTCGTCAAAGGGAGAAAGACCTCACAATACACACTTCGTCAAAGGGAGAAAGACCTCACCATACACACTTCGTCAAAGAGAGAAAGACCTCACAATACACACTTCATCAAAGGGAAAAAGATCTCACACTACACACTTCGTCAAAGGGAGAAAGAACTCACAATACACGCTTCGTCAAAGAGAGAAAGACCTCACAATACACACTTCGTCAAAGGGAAAAAGACCTCACACTACACACTTCGTCAAAGGGAGAAAGAACTTCACAATACAAACTTTGTCAAAGAGAGACAAACAGCATGATTATACTCTCGACACCAACCAATGTTGAGTAACTGGTATCCATGTGCCTTAACAGGGGAATATACCTGTTCCGGGGAACCTGGTTGGGGGAAAA
The DNA here is from genome assembly GCA_018398815.1 of Conus ventricosus. Taxonomy (NCBI): domain Eukaryota; kingdom Metazoa; phylum Mollusca; class Gastropoda; order Neogastropoda; family Conidae; genus Conus; species Conus ventricosus. The sequence continues at coordinate 21,619,088 of CM031595.1, read as the reverse complement.
GAACGGGGGCAGTGGGGAACAAATACACTGTGGCTACTGACGTTTAATTCAAGAGCATTCCTCCAGCATACGTAGAGTGTCTGTGCATGCTGTGTGACTGGCTGGCTGTACACGGCCTTATCTGTGCCTGGATAGTGAGAACCCGTTTTGACCGGTGACAGAGAGACTGATAGATGGAGCGCAGTGGACTATGCCTCTTGATAATGCTCACACCTTCATTCTCACGCTTATTGTTGTGGCACTAAAATGACCCAGTCAGCATTAGCTGGAATTAGACACTAAAATCAGTACTGACCTTACCATGGTTTCAAAGTATTAGCACCGGATTTTTAAAGTATGATTTGTAATTTTTGTAATGAAGTAAACCCAGAAAATGCGCAGCGTTTTCACATTCAGGATTTCAGTCGAACGCACGCTTTCGCATGCTACCCACCAATCCTCCCTCCCTCCCCCCACCCCACCCCCACCCCTCTCTCTCTCCTCTCTCTCTCTCTCTCTCTCTCTCTCTCTCTCTCTCTCTCTCTCCAGATGACGCTTCCTAGTATTTTCATCCGGATTATCAGTTACTTACTGCTGAGCACGGAACTCATGGCGATTTGCTACGTGTGCGGAACACAGGACCAAAGTCAAGCGAGTTGTTCAGGTCGTAAGGGAGTAGTTACGGACAAAGTAGAAAGGGCCTTTGGACTTTTTCTGGTAGCTATTGTTTGGATTTCTTCCTGTCCAGCTAGTGGCAGGGTCCAGATAGTGCCACAACCTATTAAACACGTGCAGTGTTTACTCGGATTGTTCGTTGTTTTGTTGCCCGGCTTAAACAACAGTTTGTTTGCTACTCTTTTTCCAAGTATTTCCGAACATTGTATTTTGAGATACTGTTAAGTACGAATCGCTAGGACATTCACAAACTTTGACAAATGGTGTGTGTGGTGTGTGTGTGTGTGTGTGTGTGTGTGTGTGTGTGTGTGTGTGTGTGTGTGTGCGCGTGCGTGCGTCACGCGCGCGCGCGCGCGCGTGGTGTGTGTGTATGTGTTGTGCGTGTGTGCGTGTGTGTGTGTGTGTGTGTGTGTGTGTGTGTGTGTGAACCAGACACATATTTAAAAAAAAAAACTTAATAAAAACAGTCTCTGATTTCAAATGCACGAAATCCTCAATAACAGTCAAGATAAATGTCGTCAAGGCTCATGGGTTAGAAAAAAAAAAAAACCTTTCCCAAGGCACATAAACAGTAACATTCATTGACTGGTGGACAGTGTACCGTCTCTCTCTCTCCAGTGGCTGACGTTTCCGGGCATGAAGGAAGTTTGTTCAAGGGAGATAACAGCACAGCTAATAAACAAAGGGACCGGACCGTCTGAAAGCGTCTAGGAACCTCGGGAAAGGAGATGTCAAGGGCTGTGTTTGTTTCCAGACCTCAGCCCCCAACGGCATGTGTATATTTTGTAGGAAGGAAGAGCGTCTGAAAGAGGAAAGTGGGTTAGTTAGAAGAGGAAAACACTGACAGCCTGTGTGCGTGTTACACACACGTACACACGCACGCATGCACGCACGCACGAACGCACGCACGAACTAACGCACACACGAACGTACGCGCGCGCGTTTTTATACGCACACGCACGCGCACGCGCACACACACACACACACACAACACACACACACACACACACACACACACACACACAGAAAGAGAGAGAGAGAGGAGAGAGAGGAGAGGAGAGAGGAGAGAGAGAGAGAGAGAGAAGAGAGAGAGGAGAAGAGAGAGAGAGAGAGAAGGAGAGAGAGAGAGAGAGAGACCACACAGACTCAGACATAGACTAACAGACAAACAGACAGACAGACAGACAATACACACACACACACACACACCCCACACACACACACACACACACACACACACACACACACACAAAACGAGTTTCCCCGTGCCTGAATGTTTAGTCTCTGCACCTTAACCATCTGGAAGGCTGACGCTATCTCCCAGCAGCAGTGGAAATGATTCACCGAGACACGCACCAAAATACACCGGCACCAGGAAACGAGCCCTGAATACTCCTAGAGCTGCGGGCAGAGCCGATACATGCCATTGCTAGGCAGCGGTGCCACCCCACCCTGACTGATTCACTATCAAATAATGTCGCAGAGACGTTATTTTTGGTGGCATGCCACGTAGGTGTAATCCCTTGGCAATCATCCTTTTTCTTCTTCTTCTTCTTCTTCTTCTTCGTCTTCTTCGTCTTCTTCTTCTTCTTCTTCTTCTTCTTCTTCTGCTTCTTCTTTTTCTTTCTCTTTTTTGTAATTTTCAAACATTTTTACTGTTCTCTTTTTGACCAAGACAGTGCACACACACATGCAAACGCCAGCAAAATCTACATATTCTACAATTGCATAAAACACAAACCGTATCATTTCTACACTTATGGCAACCATCCCCGCACTGTTTACATTTCCATTTTCATGATGACTATTAAGTTGCAAGTTGGTTTTTTTCATGCATCTTTAAATCCGCTGTTTGTGACGTCTCAAAACGGACAGATTCGTCAAAAAAATCACTTTTTGGGGGTATCTTTTATTCAGTAAGCGTTATTTGGCACTCTTTTTGTATTAGTATATTTGTATTTAGGTACGTTCTTCAGTAACTCTGTGGTCCGTACCCCTGTTTTCTGTCTGTATATCTCGCAAAAAAAAAGTTCAATAAACGTAGAAGAAGGAATAAGAAGAGTAAGAAGAAAGAGAAGAAGGCATAAGAGGTAGAAGGAAATGAAAAAAGAAGAAGAAAAGAACAAATAAAACAGTAGATGAACAGGATGAATAGATGTAGAACAGAGAAGACGACGACAAACCGGAAGTAAAAGAGGAGGAAGAGACAAGACCGGAAAGAGAGAGAGGGGGAAGAATTGGGGAAAAAGCAGAAGCAGAAAAAGAGATGAACTGGAGGAAGAGGAGCGGAAAGAAGAATGAGAACCAGAAGAGGAAAAAAAGACTTACGGTAAGACGGAAAGGGGGATCACTAAGACACAACAATTAGTAGAAGAGAAAGAATAGAGAAAAAGAAGAAATGGGCCGACAGCAAACAAACAAAGGAACAAAACAAAATTATGCCATAAAAAAGAAGACAAAGAACAGAAGAGGCGGGGAAGAAGAAGAAGAGGAGGAGGAGGAGGAGGAGGAGGAGGAGGAGGAGGAGGAGGAGGAGAAGAAGAAGAAGAAGAAGAAGAAGAAGAAGAAGAAGAAGAAGAAGAAGAGGTTCCAGCTAATAAGACGTGAACTGCACCATCTAATCCATTAAGTGGGGACAAAAGTTTTAAAAAACCTTATTCAGCACACAGGAGAGAGAGAGAGAGAAGAGAGAGAGAGAGAGAGAGAGAGAGAGAGAGAGAGAGAGAGAGAGAGAGAGAGAGAGAGAGAGAGAGTTCAGACTTCAGATTTTTATTCAGTAAGTCCATTGGCTCATTTGAAGGGGAACGAGCACAATCATTCATATTAAATCTAAGAAACAAATAATTTATCAGGAAGCAAAACAAAACAAACAAACACACACACACCACACACAACAAGACTATCTAAGACGTCATTATTTCTCTGATCTTAAACGCCTTAAACACAAACATACCTTAATTCCTAATAACCTGATAACAATTAGAGCTAACCAGTAACTGTGGAGAGAGAGAGAGAGAAAGAGAGAGAGAGAGAGAGGAGAGAGAGATGAGGAGAGAGAGAGAGAGAGAGAGAGGAGAGAGAGAGAGAGAGAGATTCCCACGCTCGCTCCCGTGGATACAGAACACACAGGAAAAGCAGAAACGCTTCTAACGCTTTCTTTTCTTCCTAGATGATTTTTGTAAGAAAGAAACAAAGTATATCATAATTATGATAAACGTACAGAGGTTTAAATAAATGGACACATACACACGGTAAGCTCACACACACACACATACATACATACACACGCACACACACACACACACACAACACACACACACACACACACACACACACACACACACACACACACACACACGCACGCACACACACACACCACACACAAAACACACATACACACACGCACGCACGCACGCACGCACGCACTCGCACACGCGCACGCACACACGCACATGGACACACGCACACACACACACACCACACACACACACACACACACACACACACACACAACGCGCACAGAGAAGAGAGAGAGAGAGAGAGGAGAGAGAGGATGAGAGAAGAGAGAGAGAGAGAGAGAGAGACAGGAGAGAGAAGAGAGAGATGAGAGGAAGAGGAGAGAGAGGAGAGAGATGAGAGAGAGAGAGAGAGAGAGTACAGGTATAAACCCGAAAATGGGGCAAGATGATTTTCAAATGTCTTTTTAACGAGGCTCCACCGGTTATCATTTACGGAAAGAAATAGCTCTTAATGTCTTCATGTAACCGAAATTAGAACACTCTCCGAGCAGTTTCTGTCCTTTGTTTCATACATTTCTCTCCGAAATATGCTTGTGAAGCATTGCGTTTTGCTGTATAAGCCATTCAGAGTAGACTGCAAGGAATGTTTCTGGCGATAACAAATATGCTGGGATCTATGTTATGCAAAATGGGTCGTGGGTAAAAGTAGGGAAATGATAAAAGCCTTATTGCGGAAAGAGAGGGGTGTATCTAAATAAGTTGTGACCCATTTCATAAGTTTCTACATTTACAACACACACACACACACACACACACACACACACACACAAAACACACACACACACACACACACACACACACACACGCACGCACACATGCGTGCGCACACACGTTGCGCGCGTGTGCGCGCGCACATGCACACACACACACACAAACACACAAACACACATACACACGCATACACACACACACTAACACATCCATACACACGCAGACACACACACACACACACACACACACACACACACACACTCACACACACGCCACTCACGCACATACACACACAAACACAGAATCAGATCCACGTGGGGGGGGGGGGGGGGGGGGGGGCGCACACCATGTCAACAAATAGCCACTAATTATAAACAACACATAAAAGAACAAAGAACTCACCGTGACGAAGAAGCACGCCAACTCCACGACTCTCCCCCCTGACAAATTCATCTCGCCCAGTCAGCAATTAATGGTAGGCCTAGCAGCCACAGCCACGGCCCCAGCCACAGCCACAGGAGAAGCAACAGCAGCAGCAGTAGCAGAAATCTCAGAGGCAAGGCAGTCAAGAGCAGAGAACTCAAGCGGAAACGGCTCACACACACACTCTCTCTCTATCACACACACACACACACACACACACACACAGAGACATAGGCAGTTTCAGCAGATCGTCACTGGTTGGTTGGCTGTCCTCTGACAAAAAAAAAAAAAAAAAAAAAAATAACACCTCGGTGTGTGCATTACAGAAGGGCTGGTACTGCAGGGTCTTTTTATGGAAGAGGGGAAAAAAAAGACAAAAGAAAAAAAAAGAAAAAAGAAAAGGAAAGAAAGAAAGGAAGAAAAATAAAAGATAGAAAGAAACAGAAATCACTGGTTCCAGACAGAGACACAGACACTGACACAGACACAGGCACAGGACGCCTGTACTTTATGCGAGCAGGCATGCATGTACGCTCGCTTAGAGAAAGTTCTATTTCGCACGCACGCACACTGACAGGCACACACAATAATTAGACAAAATGCGGACACGTGCACCGCAGCGCGCAGGCAGTACGCAAGCACGCGCGTAGGCACGCAGAATTTTACGCACGCACGCACGCAAACGCACGCACGCACGCACACACACACACACACACACACACACACAACACACACACACACACACACACACACACACACACATTGACGCACACACACACACACACACACACATGCACACACGCCCGCCGCACGCACACTCATTCACTCACTCATTTCAAGCACACACACACACACACAAAACACACACACACACGCGCGCGCGCGCGCGCGCACACACGCACATGCACACAGGTACGCACGTACGCACTCTCATCACTCACTCATTCAATTTCAAGCCACACACACAACACACACACACACACACACACACCACACACACACACACGCCAACACACCCCAACACGCTCAGGCAGCAGTACGCACTCTCATTCACTCACTCACTCAATTTCAAAACAAAACACATACGCCGGACGCGCGGACACACACACGCACGGACGCGCGGACACACACACCCCACACCCAAAACACACACACAACACACAGTTTGACTCATTATAGCGGACCACAGACGTCTTTTTTATGAATGGGATGTCGGTTGGGGACTATATAGGGGGGCCTGCAAGGGGAGGCGCCAGTAATCGTCTCAGGCGAAAAAGAAAAAAAACAGCAGGGGGGACAACCATTTTCACCCAGAACCTGAGGAGGGACCTCTACTGAGCGCGCAACAGTGGCTAAAGACTAAACAAACATTCGGGGGAGGGGGGGGGGGAGAGAGGAAGAGAGAGAGGAGGAGAGAGGAGGTTGAGAAGAGAGAGAGAGAGAGAGGGTGGGACCTGTCTCTCTGTGTCTCTGTGTATGCGCGATCGCGCGTTTGCTTGTGTTGTGTTGTGTTGTGTTGTGTTGTGTTGTGTTGTGTCGTTGTTGTTGTTGTTGTTGTTGTTGTTGTTGTTGTTGTTGTTGTGTGTGTGTGTGTGTGTGTGTGTGTGTGTGGTGTGTGTGTGTTGTGTGTGTGTGTTTTGGTGGTGAATGAGAGAGAGGGAGAAAGAGAGAGAGAGACAGACAGACAGCGACAGACAGACGACCCACAGACTAACCCGACAGACGACCGACTGACCGACCCAAAGACCGACTGGGCCGACTGAGCGATAGACAGATGGACAGACAGACGGACAGAGACACAGGGAAGAATTAGGGGGAAAAAAGTGAAAGAAAAAAATGTGGAGATGAGAGGGGAGAGAGAGAGAGAGGGGGAGAAAAGATGAGAGAGAGAGAGAAGAGAGAGGGGGGGCAAAAAGACGGGGGATGAGGATAGGTGTGTGGAGAGGTGGGGAGGAATGCACGGTGGGGGTCGGGAGAGTGGTGGAGATGGTGAGCAGGGGAGATAACATGCTTAGTACTGAGGAGCGACAGTTCATGTTGCAGATGAGAAAGTCAGATCAGATGAGAGGCTGGCCTACTTCCCATCATCTTTTCTCGCCCATTCTTCCCCTATAGGGTGGACATGGAATAATGTACATTACGTCGATATGAAAGAGATCGGGGTATGTGCGTGCGTGCGTGCGTGCGTGCGTGCTGCGTGCGTGCGTGTGTGTGTGTGTGTGCGCGGCGCGCGCGCGCGGGGTGTGTGTGTGTGTGTGCGCTCGCGAGTATATGTGTGTGTGTGCGTGCGCGCATGTGCGTGTGTTCGCGCTATGCTCTAACCCCATGAAACGAACTCTGAGTTAAACTGGCAAAGGACACACAGGGCAACACACGACTACCCACAGAGGCCTCTTTCCGAGTCACCTGATTCGTTAGAGCAGCTTGCGCAGGATGCGGAGGGTACGCAGTGACTGTGAATTGCGACACATGGTCAAGATTAAAAGCCTGTGCCACTCATAATGGAAAGGATAAATCGGTGTTTGTTATGGTAGCAAAGTGTCGTCTGAAGGCGATAATATCTATTTCCTGAAGAAAACAGTTTCTATCCTTGAGAAAAATAGCAAAGAACAGAGAAAATTCACTGTTGCCGTTATCCTTGAAGAACACAACTGTTTTCCTTAAGATCGCAGTTGGTTTCCCCGTTTATTTTCTTCTCTTTTGATAACCGTTTTCCCGTTCTCCACTCGGGACACAACTGTTTTTCGTACTTAGGAAAATAACTATTATTCCTGTTTTACTAAGTAAAACGGGTATTGTCTCGAAAACAGCCGTGATCCCAAGGAAAACAGCCGTGATCCCAAGGAAAACAGCCGTGATCCCAAGGAAAACAGCCGTGATCCTCAGGGACAAAAGTATGTCGTTGTTGTTGTCGTCGTACCCTTGCTAAAAGACTCCAGGGATCATGCGAACAGCCAAAGTACTTGAACGCTATGGTACAAATGCATCAGCTGGGGATGAGAACATTACGTGTGTGACTGTTTTTGATTACCCCGCCACGTGGGTAGCCACACTCCGACTTCGGGGGATTTTGGAGACTGATAATGTTATACTAGGAGCTTGTCACAACTGAAGACAATCCCGCATAACTATGCAGAGCATAATAACATTTTGATGTAGCCTTGGTGTTCTAGCCTGTGTCAATTGGTCTGACACAGCCTTGAGCCAAGGCGGGGGACAAAAGTATAATACTGTTTTCCTAAAGGAAAATACCGGTTTTCCTAGGGAAAACAGAGAAAGCAGCTAGCATCGGCTTTTGAAGCTGGCATTGCACCATAGTTTGTATAGGACTTCTGTTGTTGCTGTTGCAGTCAGCACGGGGCATATGAACGAGCATGGAACTTCTTCTTCGTGTGAGGTGTCTTTGTTTGGTTCCGGATGGCTCTCGTCCGTACGTATGTTGAGTAAATGGGTACCCCAGACAGAATGAGTTTGGAGCTCTGTACGTGTTAATTTGCTCTGCGAATTAACGGTCTGTGTTTCAGAAAACCACCGTCACTTTCAAGGCAATAGCATCGTACTGACCCTCAATTAAAAAAAAACAAACAACAAAGGTGAAAAAGACCTACCTTTATTTTGACGATGTTCCAAACAGCTGATTTTTAATTACGATCCTCTTTTCCATCAACATCCCAGTCCAACCCATACCCGACCCCCTTTCTCTTGCGCTTCTATCCATTCATAATCCTATCGCCTTCAACTCTCCACAATGTAAGAGGAGCAAATGATGGGTGGGTAGATCTAGTGGTTAACTCACCATCTGCAGGCCGGGGAACATGAACATAACACACCGTTACCTACAAGTTCAGCTATTTCTACCATGATATTGCCTTCCCTTCTTGTTCCGTTCCCTCAGACACCCCCTTCCCCCAGACATCCCCTTCCCTTTCCCCTACCCCTTTGTAGTACCTTCTTCACATTTCCTACACCTCTTATAACTGCCATGGTCAATGTTTCCTGTAGGTCTGCTAAATATATTGGGTCTATGACAAAACAAACAGTGGGTGATGGGAGAGAGAGAGGAGAGGAGAGAGAGAGAGAGAGAGAGAGAGAGAGAGAGAGAGAGAGAGAGGAGAGACGGACAGAGAGACAGACAGACAGATAGATAGAGAGATAGAGGAGGGAGGGGGGAGCAGTCACTATGCGCTCAGAACGTCGACATCCTTAGCCAAGTAGAGAATGTTTTTGTACTGCC
>CM031595.1:21587267-21604767 GCA_018398815.1 Conus ventricosus | reverse complement strand
TGTTTAGATGGCCTCTTTGGAAATTTTGTGCTACTAATTTCCTCTTTTCTGTCGTGACTTTTGACCCTGAACTTCCCCTAGTTTTTCCTATAGTTGTCCACTTTTCTCCGCCTTTGTGGGTAATTTGGTTTCTGTTCGAAGGATTTTTGTTTACACTTTTACTTTTTTTTTGTCGTGTTACAGTTTATAGCAAGCTTGTTCTCACCTTTGTGGCCCAATTATCTACTGCTTTTCTCATTTCCAGAAAGTTTCTTACATCCCTTTTCTTGTTTTCAACAGTGCAAATGTTACTTTTACATTGTAATCTGATGAAAAGATAGAGATAATTTAACTTCTGGAATGATCAGAAATTGGGCACTCTGCACTGCTATTTGCTTTTTGTTTTAAAAGTTTTTATGCTTTTGTCTTTGTGTTGACATATCTTTTAATGCTTTCTCGTGGTCGTTCATATCGATCTGATCCTGGAAAAGCATGTGGAATAGCCTGCTGTACTCAGCCCAGGCTAATCTCCTTCCACCGAAAGATTTCAATGCTGATAATTACTGTCATACATTGCTGAGAACCGTATGCGTATGTGGTTGTACTCTTTGACAGGAGTGACTTCTTCTCTATTAACGTGCTGGCAGTCCTGAAAATGCTCTGAGTAACTGGCCGGGCTACAATGGACCAGGAACAGATCTGACATGCTCGAATCAAGTGCACATGTCGCAGGCAAGAAAGACGAGCAACCCAAGTACACTGTCTAGCCTCAGCTCCAGGCGATGTGTGAAAACAACGGGAAAAACAGCGACACCTGACACCCCCATGCTTTCATCCCCACGGACAGAACTTACGTCACCAGTTGATGACTTCAGCAGCTGCCGGCACTCCCTGATATCTGCATGTTTACGCTCAGCTGACGAGCCGTGTCGTGCTGGTGAATGGCTGTCATGTTTCAATGCACGCACTGAAAGCACACAGCCAAAATAATACGAGCATTTTTTTTTTTTTTGGAAGGAGAGAGGAGGAAGGGGCAGGGAAAGAGAAGGGGATCACAATGTGTGCTTGGTCTATGCACTACTAATTATGGGAGTAGTGAGACCATACTGTTTATAGATAATTATAATTGATAGATCCCACGTTTGATACGAGTGCCAGGCAGGGCTGACGTGGAGATCCAGATTGGTTCACGGTGACTCTTGTCGAGCTCGAGGTTCACAGAGACACGAACAGTGTCACCGTGACTTGACAAGGTCATCATGGTCTAATTCAGGTCATGTTAACTTTTGGACTTAAACTTTTAGACTTAATTTTTTTTTCACAGTAAACTTCAGTCACACGAATGTAAGAGATGAAGCATTGAACTGGTTATGCTCTATCTCGGTGTGCATGACTAGTGAGGAGATAGAGGTGTGGAGATCACTGACCACACAAGCCTCCCTCATGGCTCTACTGCACCCCATACACAGTATTTGTCACTGGACAATGACCATCAGGTAGGACCAGCCATAGCCTCCGACATATGGTCATATCTTAATGGGGGTCAATTTGTCATTCATTACAACCCTCTCAGGGTCTCTTTCAACCTTCATATGTGTCATTATGCTCCAGGGTCACGACGACCCGTGCAGGTCACATGACCTTATTAGGGTCATCATGACATTTTACCCCAATTCTTGACACCTCGAAGGAATTCAGGTCACGATAATTTGACCTCGATCTAGGTCATTGTGGAACCTGTAACCATGACCTTGGGGTCAATCGATCCTCTGTTGACACTGGATCTATAAATTGTAACATGACGGTAAAACAGAGATAGTTTCTTCAGCTGTTTGTTTCGAAACAGCCATCCATATGATGTCTTCCTCTCAGGTCCTTGAAGCCTTACCAACGAATCAAATGACACTTTCAATGCCCCTTTCTTTCAACCTCCGACTTCCTCCCACTCTCCTCTCAATTTGTTTTTCTTTACACAGTTTTTGTTAAAACGTAATTCATTCATTCGTTCATTCATTCATTCATTTATTTATTTTATCCCACCCTTTTGTCCTTTGGTTCAATATGTTACTAATCAATATGGCTAAGCATGTATGGACTAGTCTGTACGTACTGATGGCACACGATAACACAAACTGAAACAGGTACTGTGGATAATTTGCCCTTGGCAAAAAAAAAAGGCTCGTTGGCATGTGGTCTTATGTATTTGCCTCAAGTTATTGTCAAACACCGACAGAAGTCGTGACTGCATTAAAATCTTTCTATTGGAATTACAGATTCAATTGACTCAGTTTTGTGAATCACAGATACGAGAAGTCTTACTGAAAAAAAAGAACTGTCTCTGAAGTCAAAACAAATGAGCTTTTTAAAAATCAATGGATGTAAATTTAAGGCCATCCAAATAAAATTTTTGACGCTGAAAATCATAGTCATGCTACATATTGGTTACGAACAAACAGAACGATTTTGTTCAATTGCAAAGAAAAAGGAGTTTGTCGTATTAATAATAATAATTTTAATAATAATAGTAATAATAATAATAATAATAATAATAATAATAATAATAGAATCCTTATATAGCGCCTATTATCGGCTAGAGGCCAAGCTCTAGGCGCTTTACAATCGACACTCTTTTACACAACGGGCTGCCTACCTGGGTAGCGCCGACTGAAGAGCTGCCAGCTGGCGCTTCATTCAGTCGTTTCCCGTGTCATCCAGTCAGTATCGTTCAATATCGATCACTCATTTTCCTTACTTCCTTCATTCTTTCCATTTCTCACGCAGGGTGCATGCTATGTGTAACGTGTCATCCATACCAACGGCCAAACTGGCCTACTCTTCCGAAAGTTGGTGATTGGATTTTTACGTGTGTGCAAGATGTTATGCGTGCGTTCACACACGGAACCTCGGTTTACAGTCTCATTCGAAGGACTGTATGGAAATGGAGTCAGAACCAATGTTAACTCCGAGGGAAAAATCCCCCTGTACCGAAACGCCGCGGCGGAGGTTCGAACCCGCAACACCAGGATCACCAAGATTACGAGTCCGGCGCTCTACCAACTGAGCTATTCCGGCTTCCATTATTAACTGCTTATCATCCAGGAAAAGGGTGAAAGAGCTTCCTGAGATTCCGGAGCCTCTTCCTGCTGGCCTTATTCAAGATAAAAAGGAAATATGAAAGCGTCTTAACGAGCACATTCTAGTGAAAAACAAAACAAATACGTGGTTAGACCCCCCCCCCCCCCTCTCCTATTTTCCCATGCTGCCCTTGCTGAACGTGCCTTTGTTGAGTTTTCCTTTCCATTTGGTAAACGAACATGTTAAGTTCTGCTGTTCATTCAGCGAACGCTATCCCTTCACTCTCTCCCCCACCCGCCCTCTCTTCCGTTTGCCCCCGTCTGGCCACCTCCACCCCTCACCCCAAGCACCGTGTTTGGCCATTCTAGATATCCTACAACCTTCCTCACACCTGAACCAAGATCTACCCATGAAGTGGCCATTCTAGATGTCATACAACCCTCCTCACACCTGAACCAAGATCTGCCCATGACGTGGCCATTCTAGATACCCTACAACCCTCCTCAACCTGAACCAAGATCTACCCATGAAGTGGCCATTCTAGATACCCTACAACACTCCTCACACCTGAACCAAGATCTGCCCATGAAGTGGCCATTCTAGATACTCTACAACCCTCCTCACACCTGAACCAAGATCTGCCCATGAAGTGGCCATTCTAGATACCCTACAACCTCCTCACACCTGAACCAAGATCTACCCATGAAGTGGCCATTCTAGATGTACCATACAACCCTCCTCACACCTGAACCAAGATCTACCCATGAGTGGCCATTCTAGATACCCTACAACCCTCCTCACACCTGAACCAAGATCTACCCATGACGTGGCCATTCTAGATACCCTACAACCCTCCTCACACCTGAACCAAGATCTACCCATGAAGTGGCCATTCTAGATACCCTACAACCCTCCTCACACCTGAACCAAGATCTACCCATGAGTGGCCATTCTAGATATCCTACAACCCTCCTCACACCTGAACCAAGATCTACCCATGAAGTGGCCATTCTAGATACCCATACAACCCTCCTCACACCTGAACCAAGATCTACCCATGAAGTGGCCGTTCTAGATACCCTACAACCCTCCTCACACCTGAACCAAGATCTACCCATGAAGTGGCCATTCTAGATGTCATACAACCCTCCTCACACCTGAACCAAGATCTGCCCATGAAGTGGCCATTCTAGATACCCTACAACCCTCCTCACACCTGAACCAAGATCTGCCCATGAAGTGGCCATTCTAGATATCCTATAACCTTCCTCTCCTCTGAACCAAGATCTGCCCATGAAGTGGCCACTCTAGATACCCTACAACCTTCCTCACACCTGAACCAAGATCTACCCATGAAGTGGCCACTCTAGATATCCTACAACCTTCCTCACACCTGAACCAAGATCTACCCATGAAGTGGCCATTCTAGATGTCATACAACCCTCGTCACCTCTGAACCAAGATCTACCCATGAAGTGGCCATTCTAGATACCCTACAACCCTCCTCACCTCCGAACCAAGATCTGCCCATGAAGAGCCACCCAGTTTATTGTCATTTCAAAAATTTATTGTTTATGGCTGACTGGAACCTGTAATAGAACTGAAGACAGAATGTTGGGGTCAGATAATACAGTTTCATCATTTAGAGGAAGGGTAGCAACCACAGCAAAGTGTGTATGCAATTATATCTGTGTGGTTATGTTACTGGTAAGAATGTCTCCTGGGAATTCTACAGATTTGTTCGCATAAAGACACAGTTTATCCGTATTACCTCAACACACCCATGTTTTTGTGCCGTTGTTGTCAACAACAAATAGTTTCAAAGCGATGTAACTGAAGGCAGAAAATAAAGCAAAATTTAGAAAGAGAGGGGTTAGTTACCGTCAAGGACACAGACAAGCAAAGTACAGGACAAGACACAATGCATTTCGACCTCTTGGGTCTCCTTCAGGCAAAAACAAATAACATTTAGGACAGTGAAAACGAAGAACCAGAAACCACTTATCTTCTCATAATTATTCGGTATTTCGAATTCATATTCCGAATATGAGAAGGTAAGTGGTTGCTCGTTCTTCTGGCACATGCAGACTATTTTCATAAAGGAAGTCAAGAATTTCAGACCTTGAAAGGCATGCATTCCATCCACACTTCAGTGCCATGATGTATACTACACCCATGACATCAAACCTGACCTACACAGTTCAGTTTATAGTTTGTCACTAAATCAGCGATGGCCATGGTGACTGTGCTACCAGACATGCATTCAGACCATCAGAAATTGTACACTGATAGTCTTTCTGACCACAGTTGTTGTGACTTTACGATTTCTCTCCTTAAGTCCATCGTCTGTTCAAAAGTAAGCTGTCATTTAAAAACAAACAAAACAAAACAAAAAACCGAAGTTTAAGCCTTTTGGAATGGTGTAGGTGTAAGCACACCCACACTTTCTTTGAAACAGTGCCATGAAGAAGCATGGGTTTGTGTGCATTCACACTGCACCGACAGAAACGAACTATCAATTTTTCCCACTGTAAAAGAAGTATGGCTGGTATGTTCACACCACTATCAATAAGACAAGAATGATCACTACGTGTCCTATGCTAAAATGGCATGGATCCTTCCTCTCTGATGGTGAAGAATGCAAAGCTTTTTCCCCCCCTTTCTTTTGCCTTATCCAGAAAAGGGTACTGGTTGAACGGACAAAGTCGGCTGATTAATTTGAGATCAGGACAAGTCAACATTGCAGGAATGCGATGTCATAGCTCGTTGAACATGTGTGTGTGTGTGTGTGTGTGTGTGTGTGTGTGTGTGTGTGTGTGTGTGTGTGTGCGTGCGTGCGTGCGTACGTGCGTGCGTGCGTGCGTGCGTGAGTGAGTGAGTGCGTGCGTATGTGTGCGTGCGAGCGCGCGCGCGCGGTGTGTGTGTGTAAGTGCATACCACATGAGGCTTATCATGGGTGCATTGAACGTCAAGCGAAGTGTCGGGTTCGCCAATCTTTTTTTTTTTTTTTTTTCATTATGTCTGTGTGCGTCATAGTTTGAGGTCTTAAGTTACGAAAACGGCAAGAGAAGGAAGTCAGAGGCGTCATCTCGTGCTGTTGGGTCAAAGAGAAAGTCAAATCATCAAAAAAGAAAGAAAAAACGCCCACATAAAAGAAGGGAGAAAGCGACCTGAGCCGCCAAAACTAGACGAAAATAAAACTCCGGAATGGGGGCAAGTTCTTTCTAACAGCATCATAACCTTTAACGTCCTGACGCTAATTGATCGAAACATGCAGTGGGCGATTGTGGTGGTTCTGCTGCGCCTACATGCTATTACGCCTGCTTCCATGCTGTTGTTCTACACAGGGCGTCTTGTGCTGTTGCTATATGCAGTCCATCCTGACAAGCAAGCTGTAACTGTGTGTTGACTTTTCCCTGGTGGTAAATTCATCATACTGGTTTCAAAACTGAGTGACTGAGGGAGGAAAATGAAGCACAATTTGGAAAGAGAGGGGGTTAGTTACCGCCAAGGACATAGACAAACAGCTACTGCTGTTTGTCTGTGTCCTTGGCGGTAACTAACCCCCTTTCATCATACTGGGTTGAAAACCCGTTTCCATGTTTATTACTGTCCTTGTGTCCTTTCACTCACCCCTCTCCTTCTTCCCCAACAAATTCTCTACCACAATCTGTGTTTGCCCTCCCCTCTACATCCGCCTTGCCTCACGTTTCTACCATAACTCTCTCCTCTCATCCCCCCCCCCTCCCTACACACACACATACAGACACAGACACACCAGCAAAGATGAAAGAAAAAGAAACTAGGGGAAACCTAGGGCAGTAACATGTTTTGGGAATGTTGTTTATGCTGCTGATTGAAATCTAAACTAGCAGCTGACGTCTTGGTCTGCAGGAAAGCTCTTTTTTTTTTCTTTTCTCTCTTTGTCTTTTCTTTGCTTTATCTTCTTTGTTTCTTTTTCTGTCTTTTTTGGACACCATCATCTGGTTGCTGAAAATAAGTCAGCAAGTGAAGACAGACAACATGGCAGTGACTCAATGATAATGCTCTGTTAAGTCTTTTGACACATCTCTGGTTGTGAAATAAGTCAGCAAGTGAGACAGCAAATGCAGTGACTCATGTACATCTCCGTTAATCCCTGCCATTTGGTTTTGCCTAGTGTGCTTCTCCCTCTCCCCTCTCTCTCTCTCTCTCTCTCTCTCTCTCTCTCTCTCTCTCTCTCTCTCTCTCTCTCTCTCTCGTAATTCGCCTTTGTCCCCCGTCCTGGCAGCCGAATATCTAAAAGATAAGACATCTGACACAGGAAAAACGCATTCTGAGGCCTTCTGATCCCCCCCCCCCCCCCCATTCACTCCAAAACTCTCTGTCTGTCTGTCTGACAGTCTATCTGTTGTCTGTCTGTCTGTCTGTCTGTCTCTCAGTCTGTTTCTCCGTACGCCCCTTTGTCTGTCTCTGTCTTTGTCTGTTTGTCCCTTGTAAAATAATATATCTGTATTTCTTAATCTTTTACCCAGCCGACCACACATGATCATAGAGGTATTGACGCGAACCTTGCCATTTAAACTGATCTTTACATTAACAATGACTATAAATTGAGTGTTTGTGCCTTGCGTGTAAGTGTTCCAAGTGGTAGTCGAACATAATGGGAAAGAGCAGACACCCTTGTGCACTCCCATCATTGTAGAGTGCTGTTACGATTTAGATGAAGTTGTAAAAGTTTCAGATCCATAACACTGCGCTACAAACCTTACCAGACACTTATATGCTATGATACCTTTTCAAGCTTTTCATCTTCGCGCTCGAATATTTCTGAATGGTTTTTCTGGTCTTTTTCATTAAACTGATTTGGGGAAAACCATGCGGACTGACCACTGTGCTCAGCACAGGCTGGTTTTCTTTGCCTGAAGGGTTTCACTGTTATTAATTAATGTGTCATACATTGCAATGACCTGTATGTGTATGTATTTTTGTTTCAATTCTTTGGAAGGAGCGACTTCTTTTAAGGTGGTAACAGTTCTGAAACTCTGTCAGGTTGGCTGGGTGTGAAACTGCAAAGACCTGCTCGGATCAAGTGCACATGTCGCAGGCAAGAAAAAAAAAAGCAACCCTAGTGCACTGTCTAGCCTCAGCTCCAGGCGATGTGTGAAGGGAAAAACAGCGACACCTGACACCCCCATGCTTTCATCCCCACGGACGGAAGTTGTGTAACTCCCTGACATCCGCGTGTTAATTTAACGCTCAGCTGACGAACCGTGTCGAGTTATTGATTGGCTGTCAAGTTTCTTTGTGTGTGTGTGTGTGTGTGTGTGTGTTTGCCTACGCAGGCTGACACTCCTGCGGACACTCCCTGTAGAGACATGCAAGGACTGCATGCATGCACTGAAAGCACACAGCCGAAAAAAAATAGGATGACTTTTGGGGTAGGTGATATGGGACGGAGGCGAGGGATGGGGGCAAGGAAAGGGTGGAGTGGGGGTGATAACAATTTGTACACGGTTCATGCAGTACTAATCATGTCACTGGTGAGACGCTATCATTAAAGAAATATAGTTGATATATCCTTATTAGGTACGAGTCACA
The DNA here is from genome assembly GCA_018398815.1 of Conus ventricosus. Lineage (NCBI taxonomy): Eukaryota > Metazoa > Mollusca > Gastropoda > Neogastropoda > Conidae > Conus > Conus ventricosus. The sequence continues at coordinate 21,596,133 of CM031595.1, read as the reverse complement.
GCCAGGATTAATGTAGATATTAAGATTGGGTTATGGTGACTGTTGTTGAGCTGCTGTTTCACAGTGACATGAACTGTGCCTCCCCATGACCTGGCAAGGTCACATGGTCTAATTCAGGTCATGTTTACGTTTAGACATAACTGGCCTAAAGTCAACTGCAATCACACGAATGAGGATTGAAGTAATCATGCCTCTATCTTGTTGTTCATCACCAGTGAGGGGTTAGAGGTGTGGAGATCACTGACCACTCAAGCGTTCCTCATGGCCCTCCTGCACCCCCTGCTCAGCACCTGACACCTTCATGTCACTGGACAATGATCATCTGACAGGACAGGCCATTGCGTCCAACTTACAGGTCATGTTGCAAAGTGAGACGACTGCATGCGGAAATCTAAACAAATCTTAAATTAATGTTAGCGAACCGCCCAGAGAAACGTGGACAAACGAGTCACGAGACAAACCACGACGCGTTTCGACCTCTTAGGTCTTCTTCAGGCAAGATGCAAACAAATAGGACAACGAAAATTCACTTAGCTTTGATCGCTTCAGAGTTCAGCGCAAGGAAGGCGTTGAATCAACGGGTCATATTTTGGCATAGGTACTTTTGTCATTACAACACTCTCAGTCTCTTCATTATGCGTCAAGGTCACTATGACCTGTACAGGTCACATGACCTCAGTAGGATCACTGTGACATTTTACCCTAATATGTACTACTGTGCAGGAATTCGGTTCACTATAATCTGAATTCGATCTAGGTCACTGTGGAATCTGTCGACCATGACCTTGGGATCACCGATCCTCTTTTGACACTGGGATCTATCCCACTGGACATGACTGTAAACCAGAGGTAGTTTCTTTGGTTGGTTGTGTCTGCCCATTCACGTAAGGCCTTCCTTTGAGATCATTGAAGCCCTATCAACGCCTCAGGTTTTTTTTTTGCAAGTTAAATGTTTCTGTCCCTGTCCCTCCTCTCACTCTCTCTTCACCTTTTTACTCGCACATTTCTTTTTTTTTTGTTTTTTCACTATAATTCATCCATTCGTTCATTTTCTTTTCATTAATATTCATTTTATCCCATCTGCCTGTACTTTGGTTCAGCATCGCCGCTAGGCATATATGGACTAGTCTGCACGTATAGATGGCATCCTGGGGATACAAACTGAAACATTTACTGTGAGTGATTTGTCCCTGGCAAAATGGTCCGTTTGCATGTAGCCTTGTATATCTGCCTCGAGTTATTATGAAACACCGACAGAAATCGTGACTGTATTCCAAATCCATTTATATTACAGATTCAATGATTCAATTCGTGAATCACAGATACGAAAATCTTGCAAAAGGAAAAATAAAGAATTGCCCCTTTAGTACAAAAAAGGGAGGAAAACCTGATTAAAAAGGGTTTTTACCAATAGATGTAAAATTGAGGTACACCAAATGTAACTTTTCACACACAAAAATCATGATCGTGTAACATGGTCACCAAAACAGAACCCTTGCATAAAGAACAGTGGAGTTAGTCATATAAACTTTTATTTTTCATTGCCACGCTTTTTTCCATGTGGTAAGCGGACATATGTTCTGCTATCCATTCAGCAAATGCTGCCTCATCCCCGTCCCTCCCTTCATCGCCTTCTCCTCTCTTCTGCCTCCCCACACGCTTCGGCCCACTCCACTCCCCATCTTCAAAGACATATTTCAGCCACTCTAGACGCTCCTAAATGAATTGAACATCTCCTCTTTCCTTCTGGAAGAAAATCTGCCCCTGAATAACTAACCCATTTTTTTCTTATCTTCTTTTTTTTTGGAATTCAAAACCCGGTCAATGGACTGACTGAAACTTGTAGTAGATCTGAAGGGAGACTGACAGCGTCAAAAGGAAAAGACCTGAAAATTCATCATTCAAAGTTGTGGTAGCAATCACTGCATAGTGTGTTTACAGTTGCATCCTTGTGGTTATTTAACTGGTATCTATACCTCCGTGGGAGTTCTAAACCTTTTTTCGTTAAAAGATAACGGCTTATGCGTATTACCGCCACATACCCCGTACCCTCACCTCGTTGTTACCAACAACAAATCGGTCAGGCGGTGATGACGACTCTAACATCATGCCGCTGTGTGCGTGCAGACAATACAATGGCCTCTTTAACAGTGGCTGTTTTAGGGTGCAGTCTGCATGACTGAACTTCCCACGAGTTTCTGTTTCTTTTGGCTCTTTTCCTTTGGATACAATCTTCTTCTTTTAGAAGCCTTGGCTAAGTATTGGCGGTTTTTTTTACCAGCCGCCGTGGCGAAGTGGTTAGCGTCGCGGACTTCCGGCTGGGAGGTCGTGGGTTCGAATCCCATCAGATGTCATGTGGGTTTTTCTGCCCCGACCGGCTCCTACCCAGAGTTGAGTTGCTGCGGACTCAGTTGGGAAGACTGGGACCACACAGTCGAGTTTCATCCACTTAATGGACGCGTTTCTGAGAGCGTTGCTCAAATTTCCTGACCAACACTGCAGGTGCCTGTACCTCTCGGGCCTGGTTGACGCCGGGATATATTATGAAAGGAAGCGTAGAGTACAGCCCTGTCAAGTAGTCTCAGACCGAAATGGAAATCCGTAGCATCATCTTAATCATCCTCATTCTCATCGATCAGCATGAAAAAAAAGTCTCAAATTCTGTGGCCCTTCATGCCCTGCTCTCATGGTGACCTCAATTTTGATGTCCTCTCTACGTCTGTGGCCTTGGTTTCGTTCCGTCGGGGTCACCAGTATCGGCGAGTCCATGGGGGCTGTCGTTGGACGGACGTGGTGGCGCCCTCCGGAGGGAGAGCTCACTCACGCCGGCTCCGCGACTAAGCAATTATTGTCGTCAGTAGGGGGCTTAGTAGGTGGTGTCCTGCGTCTGTTAGACCAAACAGGCGCCACTGAACACCACCGAAGTGACTCGGCAGCAGTGCAGTGTCTCCTCCGGTGGGTTGCCTCTTGACGGCTTGACATTGACTGCTCCCTGTGGATTGCCGTGTCGGCTGTGGCGGGGCCGACCGGGCTGTGGCTGTGGACGGGGTGTGTCGTTATGAGCGGCGTGGGTGCACTGCCTCTGAGGTGGCGCAGAGGTTGGGACAGCAAAAAAAAAAAAAAAAAAAAAAGTATTGGCGGTTTTTGTTCATTGAGGAAAAGCGAGAAAAGGAAGGGAGGGGAGAGAGTACGGAAGGGAGGAAGGGAGGGGGGTGGGGGGGGGGGGGGGGGCGTTGCAGTCTGTCTTTGTTGAAACGCGGTTGCATAATCGAGTAAGAGGAATGCAGCACTGCAGGGCCATTACGAGTCACACACACCACACACACACACACACACACACACACAGCACAGTGTGTGTGTGTGGGGTGTGTGTGTGTGTGTGTGTGAGAGAGAGAGAGAGAGAGAGAGAGAGAGAGAGAGAGAGAGAGAGAGAGAGAGAGAGAGAATAACTGAAACAAAACCAGCACAAAACAGGCCAATTATAAGACACTTTTTACTTCACAATTTCTCCATTAAATATCATAACCCCCCCCCCACTCCTCTCTCTCTCTCTCCTCTCTCTCTGCACCCAACCACCTTCGACTTCTGAAACAAATGATCCTTCCGATTTTCTTGACAGCATGAATCATAATCCCCAGTGCTATGTGAGACATGAACATTGACACTGACGCACTGGGTAAAGAAAATTATTCTCTGCAGTCTGCGATGAAGTCAGCATTAGCTCCGACAACGGAACAACTCGTCATCAACCTTAAGGATAGTCAGGAGAGTGCGCGGCCTCTGCTAAGGTTGAAAAAAGCTTAGACCTGCCCTTGACCCAGATCCACATCAAAATACAAGGTCATGGGAAAAAAATAGAGTGTTTACTGTAATATGGGACAAAACCAACACAAACAAATGAAAACACAGAAGAGGAAGAAGAAGAAAGAAGAAGAAGAAGAAATAATGTGATGTAAGTGTTGTCATTATCTGTTTTTAACCTCTGACTCTCAGTCACATCACCAGGGGAAGTAATAAGACTGAGAATTTTACTTCCGTGAACGCCGTTGCATAAGGTATGGAAAATGCAAGATTTCAACTTCGTTCATATCATTACAATGTTTCAACAATGAGTGGAACTAAACATTGCTGAACGGGGAATTGATCTGCCATTTGCTCAAAGCAAACATCACGGAACCGCACCGTCATTTAATGGGTTTAATCCTTTGGCCAAACTCCGTCTTTCAATGAAGTTTGCTTAATATCAATCGATCAGCTGTCGGGTGATCTTACCCACACTCAGAGGCGATGTAAACATTTATTTCTTGGTGGAGGTCCATCATGATATTTCGGATGTCAAATCCTATCCTAGATTTAAAAATTTCTGTTAAGCTGTCAGAGACAGTTTGTATCTGACCCATAGTGACGTCATACTGACGTAGAAGGTAGTCCGGCACCTTTTGAGAAACGACTGGATGCAGAGACGGAGTCAGTTGGGGTGGTTCTCTTCTGCAGTGTCTTTGCACACGCCAAATGGGCTCTTGTAGTGTTGCTTCTTTGTCGACGCTCCCCAAAGAACGACAGTCAGAAGAAGATGAGCTCATTTCAAATGAGAATTACAATGTCTGGTCGTTTATGATCACTTCGCTAGATAGGCAGCCTCACTTCGAGTTAAGAGAATTTCCTACGGTGTCAAGAAGTTTAACAGCAGGCATTGGATAGCACTTGCCTGGTCTCTGAAACATTCCGCTTTCGATGCATGTTCACCTTCTGGACATTCTGTGCTAGTAACGTCCCCTTTTCCTTTCGCATTCAGTAACTCTGTCTCCTCCTTTGTTGTACCGTCGTCTACTGTCCTTTCTGTCTACCACATTTATCTTTTTCCACAACCTCTTCCCACAAATTTCGCATATTTCTTTCACAATGAGTTAATGAGAAGTTTCTCAGCAGAGCGCCAAGTGTTTTGTTGTTGTAGTTGTTTTTCTTAAATCTTCTGCGATTTTTCATGTTCAGCGCTCAATCATTCAATCTGCGTCACTTACATACAACGGATTACTTTGCTTGATTATATTTGCCAAGTGCCTTTTTATTTGTGAAACAAATTAATTGTTCACCCACCCACCCACCCACACGCACAGAAGACATACACACACTCCAAAAGCGCGCCGCGCGCGCGCACACACACACACACACACACACACACACACACACACACACATACACACACACACACACACACATCTCTCTCTCTCTCTCTCTCTCTCTCTCTCTATATATATATATATTATATATATATATATTTCTCTGTCCCTCCAACAATACTAAATTTCGGCCAGTCCATTTACTATTCCATAAAACAATCTTAACCGACTTCAGGAATATAATTACATCTCTATCTCATGCATACACTGATGTCAACAATGATGGCTGCCATACATTTGATTGTCACTGAGGCCGTCTTAGGCAGATGACCATGGTACGCCGTACGATGAGCGAATTCATGTGGGTGAAGAATGTTCATGGATGCATGATACGTAATCAGCTGCGCAGTACCTTTATTTCTCAGCTAAATCAAAAAATTTTTTTTCCAAGGTTTAGCATTGCTACGAATTTCAATCAATTTTTATTACTCACATTTAATGCCAAGATTTAGGTAGCCATATTTTCTCCCCGGGTATGTCTGAATACAACACCGGCAGTGTGCATGCTAGTTTTTCGGAGTGCGCGCGCGGTGTGTGTGTGCGTGTGTGTGTGTGTGTGTGTGTGTGTGTGTGGTGTGTGTGTGTGTGTGTGTGTGTGTGTGTGTGTGTGTGTGTGTGTGTGTGTGTGTGTGCGGTGTGTGTGTGTGTGTGCGTGTGTGTGTGTGTGTGTGGGGGAGGAGGGGGGGGCGCGCTTCTGGTCCAGCGTGTGCATGCATTCAGATACATGTGTATGTTTGGAGACGGGTGAGAGAATGGAGAGGTGTGGTGGGAGAGGGTGGTAGAAGCAGTGCATATGTGTCTATTGGAATGAACTGCATTCGTAGTTGTGTAATAATGTTTTGTTTCTAGATGCCATTTTAATACGTTTCAGCCATATTTTCTAGTACTTTTTCTAGATAATACTGGGTTTATGGTACAATTCAGTATCATCGTCTTTCTCTCTCTCTCTCTCTCTCTCTCTCTCTCTCTCTCTTCTCTCTCGCTTCCGTACTCTGTCTTTCATATCAATGATTTTTGTTCATTGACGCTTTAATTGTTTATATTATCGACTGTAAAGCGCTTACTGTATTTCTTTTTCGCATGGAGTTTTATTCCGCTAAAAAAATAAGTTATTATCATTGTTATAATTTCCACTGACATTATCATTACTATTGCTACAAACTAGTCCAATTATGCCCCAGATTCTCACTGTGAAACCACAAACTGTGAGCCGGAATTTATACAACACACACATCACCAAGGCTACATCAAAATGTTGTTATGCTCTGCATAATTATGCTGGGATTGTCTTCAGTCGTGACAAGCTCCTAGCATAACATTATCAGTCTCCAAAATCCCTCAAAGCCGGAGTGTGGCTGCCCACGTGGCAGGGTAATCAAAAACGGACACACAGGTAATGTTCTCATCCCTAGCTGATGCATCTGCACCATTGTGTTCAAGTACCTCGGCTGTTTGGATAATCCCTGGAGTCTTCTAGCCAGGGTACAACAACAACAACAACATGCAGCTGACACAAATATTTCGCTGCACACTCAAGAGACACCTCATTTTGAGATATTCCATCTGATGTGCTTCTCACGCTTTTTTCTTCAGATTAAAGAAAATAAGTATTTTTCATTAAACCTGTCTGATATATAAAGGGTTCGCGTAGACCCATTCCATAGCGTCGAGAACTGCCAGATGTTCACCATGTGAAGTGCTGATCAAGTGCCAACGCTGTTTTCAAGGAAGCATATTTCTTCCATTACTTTCAGCGGTAAAAAGGAGTTCTTAGGAGGAAGAATGTGTCAGCCCACGTGACGAGGAGATCGAGAAAGCCTGTAACTGCATTTTATGAGTTGTCCTGGATCACCTGTTGTCAACTCGTGAGGATGGATGGTTTTAGAGCTCCCGTCCACTCCTTCTCCCTTTCACTCCCACCTCGTCTCCTTCTAGTGTTTAGCTGGCAACGATTACAAGCAAAAACGATTATGTTTTACAGAATATCGGTCAACAAACAAACAAACAAACGAAACGCTGAATCATTGTCTCAGTGACATACAATTTATTCAATTCATGTCAAAAATTCGGAGATTCGTTCAAAATATGACTACAAGAACTTGTTCTCTTATTTGCTGGCACTTTCAGATTTACGCATCTAACGATGCTTGTGCCTTGCGTTTAAATGTCTTCTTTTTTCACGAAACGCTTGGTGCAACATTTTCTGGTTGCGCTTTTTATATCATATGATAGGCTTACATGTGTTGTATGGATGATTTGTGTTTACTATGCGTTTCATTTGAACTCTTCACGTTTGAATCTTAATAATTTCTTTGTTCTTGGTATTACACTGTTTGTCACAGTGCTGCATGCGTTTTCGAACTTTTCTGTGTGTGTGTTGTGTGTTTAGCACCAGTAAATGCATGCAAATGACGGAACGTTTCTGAAAGACATCATAAAGTATTCCATAACAAGCTGGATCCAACGTATTAAACATCGTCTGATTATTTATTGACATATTTGAAGGCGATTCTTCCAAAATATGTAAAGCAACAACGTCTCTTGAGATTATGTATTTTGTATTTTCTCTTTTCAATGCCAGTGAAGAAAAATTATATCCGACGAACAAAAGTGGAGATGAGTGTAAATTTAATAAGTAGTGTCAAATGACCAGGCTGTTTCGGCTCATCGTGTGTACAATTCTTCACACCATCATATAAAAACATAACACCAAGCAAACAAATGAACACACAGGAGCGAACCAAGTCAAGTCAGGCAGCAACAGTCACATTTACATCCTCTAAACACTATGTTCAAACCTAGATGCAAACACACAATACATTTATCTCACATAAACAGCATTCCGTCAGTGGTGTAGTATGTTCCCCTTTCTTCATTTTCGTACGGGGAAAATATGACAGTGCAAGGTAGAGACAAAACAAACAAACAAAAAATCCAACAACATCACTTCTTTTTCACAAACCAAGCTTTCAGCAAGTATTGGCATTGCGCTCTGTGCCAATGCACACGATTCTTTGCCTCCACAAACTCCAGAGAGTCAACAAGTATGAGGATTTCTGAAACGTCATAAACCCACAGTGTCAAGTTTCCTTGTGATGCAAACTGTTACTGAATATGGCGAGTGTCAACACATCCATGAGTTCATTCCCCTTACGCGTGTACATTTAAAAAAAAAACTAAAAAAATAAAAAGACAAAATATCATGGACACTATCTGAATGTCCACTTAACAGTCTCTGGGTGGGTTTACGACACCTGAGTGTTAATACGGATCTTTCAATTCCAGTTATTAGCCATTAAATGACATTTAAAACATCTGGATGACCAGTGTCTCTGTAACGTCCACAAACTCGCGTTCAAATCAGCGCCTATGTAAAGGATCAGATCTCTCTTCTTCTCTTCTCTCCTCTCTCTCGTTCTCTCTCTCTCTCTCTCTCTCTCTCTCTCTCTCTCCCCACACCACCCTTTTCAAAGGGTAACTGCTTCAGTTTATACGACGTCGTCAGTTAACACACAGTCAAGTCATAATGTTTACGGCTCAGCCATGCACGATATCCGTATATGTCAGAGCAGCAGGCAAACAGAACACCATATCTGTCGCTCACAAAATCACCCATGAACCAACTAAACAACAGCAGCAACAACTATTGAGCGACTTCGTCGTAAGCACAGCAGCTGCGAAGGCTA
>CM031595.1:21574767-21579767 GCA_018398815.1 Conus ventricosus | reverse complement strand
TGTGCGAGCGCGCGCGCGTGTGTTTGTGTGCCCTGTGTGTTTGAATTTGTTCAGCTTCATTCCTCAACCCAGCGTCTAAAGTTTGGCTTAATACTCAAACCCGATCAGCGCCTTGGGTTAAAGCGTGGGGCAACGTCTGTTAGTGTTCGTCTACGTGACCCTCTTTCTCCTCAGCTCTTTATTTACTTAATCATTCATCCAGCTGAAAACCCTTCCCCATGTGGCTCATCACTAAAGCGTATATGGACCAACCTGCACACACTGACGCCTTCTGGGAGAAAGTCAAACTGATGAACGTTCACTTCATAACATCAATACCATGCCGCAGAAGTGGGGTTTAAACCTTTGAATATACGAAAAAAAGGGGGGAAAAAAAGGCACAATACAAGCGAACAACGTAGTAAACAATAAACTATGAAATCGTAAGTTCATGAAGGTAAGCATTTCGTCCATCCAACTATGGACAATGATACGCGCAAAAAAATCCAAAATTTGAACTGTTTAGTTTGTCTTTAAAATATGCTATTTCAAAAGTTCATTTTATACTGCAAAAAAAACCAAATACCAATGAATCATAAGAAAGTTTTTCGAAGGCGAGCAAATTTACTAATGGATTAAACATTACTGTAAGAATGAAATAAAACCCAAAACACTAATTTGATACTGTTACCACAACGATTTACCCGGTATATTTTCATTTTTTTAAAGTTGTTCTTTTTCCCTTCCCTTTTGTAAACGATCACTGTGGGAAGTCAGTAATTCATTTTACACTCACAGATATGCGTAATTACCATCCCAGTGAATCAGAAACAAGTGTCCCCCAAACCCCTATCAGCATCGGGTAAAGAAATTCGTCCTTTAATTTTCCCGCTTTTCAAAACCTGACCAGATACTTTTCTCATTCACAACTCCGAAGGAAACATTCCACGTAACCCACATGTGCTTTACAAATTCGCAACATCAGTTACTAATAATTCCGTTTCTCCCCAAAACCAATGTGCGTTTCAAGCATTTGGGGGGAATAGAAAAAAAAAGTGACTGCGATCAGCGGCCATTTTTGGCCGGAAGTCTTTACCATTTGCGGGAAATCTTTGTTCGAAAACCAAGTTCTGATTTATTTCTGAAAGAAGGAAAAGGGAACATTCTTTAAGTCGCTTTCAGTTGGTTTTTTTTGTTAAATTAACGACTAACCTTTTACAAGATAATTTAAGTGATATTCTTTGATTGTTCGTTAGATCTTCTCCAATTGCTCATCGTGGATCGTCCCTTCTGTCATTTTTCTCTTCAACACTCTATCCAGCGGCCCTCCTCTCCCTGCCTATCCCCCCCCCCCCCCCCTTCCTCCATCTCTGAACTTTCTTCCTCCCTTCTTTGTGACAATCTTTGACATTGTGAAAATATCTGGATGTCTAACAATTGCCTCGATTAGTGGTTTTAAAAATTAAACAAAGTATTTCCCTAAAACGAGATAGAAGGAGGAGGAGGAGGGGCGGGGAACAACAACAAACCCAACAACAGTAGCAACAATAAGAATCGGGGAGAGAGAGAGAGAGAGAGAGAGAGAGAGAGGGAGAAGTAGAGAGAAGAGAGGAAGATTTGAGAGAGAGATCATGCATTAGTTCCATCCGTTCCATTGGCTTTTAGTCATGACTGTTTTAGAATCTGAGAGGGAGGGAATGTTGTCAGCCAAACAGCACACAGTGTTCTTTTTTGTCGACTGACAACCGAGTTTTACAGAACAAAGTGTATCCAGTGTGTACAAAACTGTTACAACCCCCAATGAGGGAAAGCCCTGAAATTGCTTGCGGGTGAAACAGAGAGACCGAATCTAAGTACTTTTAAATAAATTTTTAAATACTGACTTTAATCTTTGTTCAGTTTTTCAAACTGACGCTCAGATGAACACGTACGCACGCGGGCGCGCACACAACACACACACACACACACAAAACACACACACACACACACACACACACCACACACACACACACACACACACTCTCTCTCTCTCTCTCTCTCTTGTCTCCCCCTCTCTCCTCTCTTTTCTCTCTCCCCCTCTCTTCCTCTCCTCCTCTTTCGCACCAACATACACCATGCACTCTCTCACACATACACATACGCACGGACGTACGCACGCGCGCGCGCACACACACACAACACACTCTCTCTCTCTCTCTCTCGCACTACCACAATCATCACCATACCCAAGACCCACACCACCACAACCACCACCAGTAACACTAACTCTCCCCTCCCCCAACACTCCCTCTTTTTCCTCTCCAGTTGTTTGAAACAGCTACCTCCATCCCCCCTGCCTCCAATCCAACCCTCACTATCGCTAAAACCCCCACCCCACCGCCCTTCTCTCCACGTTCCTACCCCTTCCCCCCACCCCCTTTATTCCGCGCATCCCTCTCCCCATTCCGCCACTCACTTGCAGAAGGTGACCTCAGATGCCCCATGTCCAGGCGAAGCACTCTCCGTTTGATACAGGCCACGTCCTTAGCCTCCTCCAGCGTGCACGGCACCCTGTGAGACGATTCCTCCTCCCTCCACCTCCACCACCACCATCTGCCGTCTGACCCGGGAGGCACGGCGGGGCTGGGAGGGACATGGGCCCCGCCAGCCACAGGCTCCTGTCTTCTGCCCGTGACCGCTGATGATGAGGGCTCGACTGAGGGCGCAGTTCGCTGGAAAGAACAGATGGTGGGTCAGCAACATGGTGTGGTTTATGTCGTTTATTTATACGACAAATCATGCCCATGGATGGCGTCAACTATCTGAGAGGAAATCAGAGAAGCAAATATAAGGGGGGAAATGGTAAAGGTGTGCTCAATAGCAGTCTATCTGTCACAAACAAAATAAGCAAGCAAGCAAATAAAACCCCCCCCCCCCCCTCCCGCCTGAAAATACGTGGTTGTTTACTTGTTATTTGCTTGCCGAATGACCTTAAAGCTTTGCGTCTCCTCTCTCCCTCTCTCCCCTCTTCTCTCTCTCTCTCTCTCCTCTCTCTCCTCTCTCTCCTCTCTCTCTCTCTCCCTAACCCCCCCCCCGTTGGTTTAATTTCTTCAATGCATACGAGTCTGCAATCTGTACAGGCTACTACTTAACTTTAAATTAAAGAAATAAGGGCGGGGAAGGCAAAGGGGCAAAAAACCAAACAACACGCAACCACCCACACGAAACACACACACAGACACAGCGATCCTGACATTACAAACACGGCCATTAAACATTATTTTTTCACAACAGGTCATCTTCTTACTAAAAAGCCATGTTGCTAAAGACAGCGACATTCTGTATTGACGTCCAGTGCAAAGTGTCGCCCCGATACACATTGTCAAAAGCAGTACAGAAGTCTCCCCTGTCGATATTGTGTACTGACGTACGGTACACACCCAACCCCAGTCTGGTGCAACATTTGTACTGGCAATGTCGTGCCTTTATGTCCATTGTGAAAGAAAACTGTCGCCACATGAGATACATAGTCTGAGGTCGGGTGTGACTTTGTAATATAGGTGAACAAGAGTGAATTAGAGAAATGGAAGTGATCACGAACGCCTACATCTTTTTTTTTTTTTTTTTTTTTTTGGCTGTCCCAACTTCTGCGCCACCTCAGAGGCAGTGCACCCAACACCGCTCATTCCGACACCCCGTCCACAGCCACAGCCCGGTCGGCCCCGCCACAGCCCCGCAGTCCACAGGGAGCAGTCAATGTCAAGTCGTCAAGAGGTAACCCACCGGAGGAGACACTGCACTGCTGCCGAGTCACTTCGGTGGTGTTCAGTGGCGCCTGTTCTGATCTAACATACGCAGGACACCACCTACTAAGCTCCCTACTGACGACAATAACTGCTTAGTCGCGGAGCCGGCGTGAGTGAGCTCTCCCTCCGAGGGCGCCACCATGTCCGTCCAACGACAGCCCCCATGGACTCGCCGATACCGGTGACCCCGACGGAACCAAACCAAAGCCACAGACGTGGAGAGGACATCGAAATTGAGGTCACCATGAGAGCAAGGCATGAAGGGCCACAGAATTTGATACTTTTTTTTTAAATGCTGATTGATGAGAATGAGGATGATTAAGTTGATGCTACGGATTTCCATTTCGGTCTGAGACTACATGACAGGGCTGTACTCTACGCTTCCTTTCATAATATATCCCGGCGTCAACCAGGCCCGAGAGATACAGGCACCTGCAGTGTTGGTCAGGGAATTTGAGCAACACTCTTAGAAAACTCGACTGTGTGGTCCCAGTCTTCCCAACTGAGTCCGCAGCAAACTCAACCTTGGGTAGGAGCCGGTCGGGGCAGAAAAACCCACATGACTCTGATGGGATTCGAACCCACGACCTCCCAGTCGGGAGTCCGCGACGCTAACCGTTTCGCCACGGCGGCTGGTGAACGCCTACATCTTAATGCCCATGACGGTGCTGGTTTTGACGATGATAGTGACGCATTCTGACGGTGTTGGTATTTTGTGGCACAATCCTGAAAGAACGACGTCGTCCTCAACTGACGATAACGACACAACAACGCAGACAACAGCGATGATAATGATGATGACGATGATGAAAGTCATGACGTTACTGTATGTCATTGCATTAGGCCTGTGCCCCTGCCATTTTCTGGGGAAACGTCGTCCCAACTGACGATGACGACAACAACGACGTAGACAACAGCGATGATGGGACGATGACGATGATGATGACACCGCGTACGATGACATTACTGTATGTCACTGCATCAACAACGATGCAGACAACAGTGATGATGATGAGGATGATGATGATGATGATGATGATGATGATGATGATGATGAATGATGATGAGACTGTGATGACATTACTGTATGCAATTGCATTAGGCCTGTATCCCTGCAATTGTCTGGGATGAGCGGTCCTGACGACACGCCTAAAAGAGCCTATAGTAACCTTGTATTTAGGCATTTATTTTTCGCTCGATTTGGAAGGTTTGGATTTGAAACTTCCGGTCATTATC
>CM031595.1:21555602-21562828 GCA_018398815.1 Conus ventricosus | reverse complement strand
TAAAAAAAAAAAAAAAAAATGTAGCGTTCGTGTCACTTCCATTTCTCTAATTCATCTGTTCACTTATTCAAAGTCACACCCGACCCGACTATGTATTCTCATGTGCACAGTTTCTCCAATGGACATAAAGGCATGACATGCCAGTACAAATGTCAGCCAAGCACTGGGGGGGTGTGTACCGTACCGTCAGTACACAATATCGACAGGGGAGACATTCTGTACTGTTTTTGACAATGTGTATCGGGGCGACACTTTGCACTGGAACGTCAATACAGAATGTCGCTGTCTTTAGCAACATGGTCTTTTTAGTAAGAAGTTGACCTGTTGTGAAAAAATATGTTTAATGGCCGTGTTTGTAATGTCAGGATCGCTGTGTCTGTGTGTGTGTTTTGTGTGGGTGGTTGCGTGTTGGTTTTGGTTTTTTGCCCCCTTTCGCCTTCCCCGCCCCTTATTTCTTTAATTTAAAGTTAAGTAGTAGCCTGTACAGAATTGCAGACTCGTATGCTCGTATGCATTGAAGAAGATTAAACCAACGGGGTGTGGGGTTAGGGAGAGGAGAGAGAGAGAGAGAGAGAGGAGAGAGAGAGAGAAGAGAGAGAGAGAGAGAGAGGAGAGAGAGAGAGAGAGAGACGCAAAGCATTTAAGGATCATTCGGCAAGCAAATAAGTAAACAACCACGTATTTTCAAGGCGGGGGGGGGGGGGGTAGGTATTATTTGCTTGCTTGCTTATTTTGTTTGTGACAGATAGACTGCCTATTGGGCACACCTTTACCATTTTCCCCCTTATATTTGCTTCCTCTGATTTCCTCTCAGATCGTTGACGCCATCCATGGGCATGATTTGTCGATAAATAGCGACATAAACCACACCATGTTGCTGACACCACCATCTGTTCTTTCCAGCGAACTGCGCCCTCAGTCGAGCCCTCATCATCAGCGGTCACGGCAGAAGACAGGAGCCTGTAGCTGGCGGGGCCCATGTCCTCCCCCAGCCCCGCCGTGCCTCCCGGGTCAGACGGCAGATGGTGGTGGTGGAGGTGGAGGAGCAGGAATTGTCTCACAGGGTGCCGTGCACGCTCGAGGAGGCTAAGGACGCGGCCTGTATGAACGGAGAGTGCTTCGCATGACATGGGGCATCTGAGGTTATCCTCCTGCAAGTGAGTGGCGGGAATGGGGAGAGGGATGCGCGGAATAAAGGGGGTGGGGGGGGGGAAGGGGTAGGGACCGTGGAGAGAAGGGCGGTGGTGGTGGGGGTTCGCGATAGTGCGGTTTGGATTGGAGGCCGGGGGGATGGAGGTAGCTGTTTCACACAAACTGGAGAGGACAATGAGGGAGTGTGGGGGAGGGGAGAGTTAGTTTTACTGGGTGGTGGTTGTAGGGTGTGGTGGTCTTGGGTCTGGAGGATGATGTGGTCGTGCGAGAAGAGAAGGAGAGAGAGCGAGTGAGAGAGAAGGATGGAGGAGAGAGAGAGCTGAGAGAGACACGAGAGGGCTGAGAGAGCGAGAGAGAGAGAGCTGCTGATGGATGATGATGATTAATCTTTTATTTCCAAGGGTACAGATACGCAACCACGGCTTTTTCCCATCCGGGCCCTTGCCCCGTTAAGGGGATAAGTATGACTAGCGACGAAACTTTCCAAAACTTTTAACAAAACCCCCTCTATTCACCAACTTAAAACGTTATGCCATTTAACAGTTCAGGCATCGATGACCTTTTTAAAAGGACCCTCGCCCACATGATTTAAGCACCAAAACAAGAATACCGCAAACTGATTACAAGAAGAAAAAGAGTTAGGACACACAGATATATGGAAATCGCGCTCTCTATCGAAGGGGGAGAAGAGGGAGAGAGAGAGCGAGCGAGAGAGAGAGGAGGAGAGAGAGAGAGAAGGATAGAGAGAGAGAGAGAGCGAGAGATGAGAGAGAGCGAGTGAGAGAGAGAGGAGAGAGAGAGAGAGAGAGAGCGGGCGAGACGCGCGAGAGAGAGCCTACAGTCCTTTTGTCAACGATTAACATACACCAACTGCTAAGCAATTCGTAAACTCAGACACTTACAATGCCTCACTCATATAACATTTGTTCTTTCCTTTTCATTTATCTGATTGTGGTTATAGGCAACACGAGACACGAACAAATCCAACTATCAGTACGCAGCAATAAATTCTAGCATTTCCCACTAATTATAACATTTCTATTTCATGATGCAGTGGTGTATGTGATGTGTGTGTGTGTGATGTGTGTGTGTGTGTGTGTGTGTGGTAGTGTGTGTGATGTGTGAGTGGGTGTGTATCGTGCGTTGTGTGTGTGGTGTGTGTCGTTGTGTGTGTGTGTGTGTGTGAGAGAGAGAGCGAGAGAGGCGGAGAGAGCGAGAGGAGGAGAGAGAGGAGACAGAGAGAGCTGCCTTATTATTACCTTCCCATCTGTGTAGTTTTACTTCTTTACCATTCATACCACTACCCAAATTTTTAAATATTAATTACGCGACAATCATCGAAACGCAGCGTAGTTCGTTACCGAAGCGACGAGCGAAGAGAGAGGAGAGGGAGAGAGAGAGATGAGAGAGACGCAGCTGAGCGAGAGAGAGAGAGATCTATAATTTCTTTTTATCCAAAATATACCTGCTAAACATTACTATAAATTTGATTTAACAGGCAAATACTTCCATATGATCACCGTACTCTCGGACCAACTTTATACCTTGCGTTACAGTGCCAAAGAAATAAAGTATTAAGACCTCAATCAAATCGTGACAATGGCACCCATCAAACCAGCGACCACATAGTCATCCTCATAATATGTTTTCAATCATTATATAACCTAATAGTAACACTATCTCTCCTTTTCTCATTATCTGGTTTTAAAACATCAGTGGGAAAGGAAACGGCGTATCAGTTTACTATGCAGCAAACCCAGAGGGTGTGCCCTGGTATATTGTATTTGTGCTCACAGCAATGGTTCTGCTGTGACAAGATGTGTAGTTTTTCCCTTGAAGGATTTCTGTACACTTTGAGGAAATCGGAAATGTAGTGGAAGTGGAATTCCCAACCACGTACTGAGTCATGTAGCTGATTTGACTAGATCTATTTGGGTTGTGGGAACCTGGAATTGGTTGAAATCTAGGGTTTATGTCAAATTTGGACTGAAGAGTGGTGGGCTAAACCCATGCAATTTTTTGCATTAGCTGACCGTTATTTGGACAGCCCCCTTTCTTTGTAACGGCGAGCCCCGCTTTGTTATAATCCCCTTCCCTAAGACTAGATGATTTTACTAAGGACCTGCTTTAAGTTGCTCTTTTTGTCGACCACTCTAGAGGGTTTATGGCATTAGCACTAGCAGAATCAAATAGTGGTTGCACAATACTTGCTTGCAGAGAGAACCTGTGGTGTGAGGAACAATTTTCTGGCCTGGAAGGTTTAAGAAATGCTTATCTTTCAAACAGCTGATATGTTTGTCTGGACTATTGATTTACATAAACTGCGTCGGTGCTGGACCGAAAGATTATTCTCAAACATATACACCTAGACTCGCTGGCTATATCACCACTTCAATTTCCTGCTTATTGCTAAAAACCTGATGGGGGCTGTGTGGTTATTTTTGTCTTCTCTGCCTTGTTTTAATCAGCTTCGTTTTGTTAGTTAGGGCTTTCGTGACATGTGATCTTACATTGCACAATTACTTAAGTATTAGATTCTTCTGTAATGAACGTGACAAACTGCTTCCAAGCTGGGGCTACTGGTATGGGACAGGGTATCTCACAAAGAGAGTTTACCTGACTTCCTCAATATCAAGGGGGATCATTTATTATTAACCTTAGAACAGCAAAGGATCTTTCCCCCAGCAAACTGGGCAGCCCTGTTGAGCATAGTATCTTCTCTGCGAACTTGTTGTTGACACCAAACGATTTGTGACGGTTCTTCAGGAATGATGTTATCATTTGGAAGGTAATTTCCTGTTCTACCATTTGATAAAGCTTCCTGCATAACAGTTTGTGGTCAATGCCATCAAAGCCTATGCACAACTCAAAACCAGTGCGCCCCAATATTTCTTCTCATTCCACATGGCTAGCATTGATCTCACTAGGTTGGTACGCGCTGTCTGAGACACGCAATGATTTTTCTGAATCCCGATGATTTTTTTTAGTCGGTTGGAGGCGTCCAAATGGTGGCAAAGATAGCTTATTTATGTGTTTTTCAAGGGCTTGGCCAGAATGGCAAAATGGATCTGGTCTGTAGGTTCGCCGTTAGTTTTGTTCCCGCTTTGACACTGGGTATAACTTTTTGCCACTTTTGACCTGAGCGGGGACAGTGAATATAACTCAATGCCTAAATTGTACATGTAGGTAAGCGTTACCCATAAACAGTGCTGGTATTTTAGTATTTTTCCATCCATTCCCATCAAGTCCGCGGCTTCGAGTCTGCTTTAATTGGCATACGCCTTGGCAAACTTCACTACTGTCCTGGCGGGGAATGTGTTGCTGGACGACTGTTCATAGATTGACAACGTTTTACTTTTTGATAATTCATTTGAGACCGTAATTTTTCTTTGACAAAGTGTTCTGCACCTGTTGGAAAGTTGCTGGTTGAGTTCATTTGTGTTCTGCTGGTAATGGACTTTGTCTTTGACTGTGCCGTTTTATTTTGTAAGTTCATTTATTGCTTGCCATATGGCCTTGCAAATTTTTGTGGGCTACCAGTTCACGACCACCAACACTTCCATTTTGCTGTCTGTTTGAGTGAATTGGCCTTTATTACGTTGCTTTTACATCCATTGACTTCCCTGCTGCTTTCAAAGCCGCTCGTTCGCGTAAGAAACATGCAGCTTGTCTTTCATCAGTCATCCTTTGGTTGTGCACTCTGTTTACCTCGGACGCGGTTGATGGGCATGTTGTCATCACCGAATTCCAGTGTGAAGCCAGTACTCAAGCGCTTTCTCTGGATCAGTGTCAATTATAAACCATTTAAAGGGGGAATTCATTGAGTCAGTGAGAAAGGTATTTCTAGGAAGTGTCAACGACTCTGTAAGTGATATGTTTGTGGCAGTTTTCGGACTTTTGATCCACTTCTTTTCCACGTATGCATATGGAAAGTGGTCGCTGCCAACCATTTCAACGGCCCACATTTTCACTAGGACGTTTTTGTGGTTCACGCACGATGGATGTGGTCAAATTAATTGTTTGCTAGTGATGTTACTTGGTTGACATGTCTATAATTTGGGAAAAGTTCTTGTAGGTAGTCCTCATCTGACCATGCTGTTTGGGCACTTCCACCAGATCAAGTTGAAATCACACCTCAACGTATTAAATCTGTGGCATAAGCGATGCTGCTTCCATCACTAGCGTAAACTTGTCATCAACCAGCCATTTTCCGCTGGGTTTCGATAAACAATCCTATTTTGATCGGTTTTTGTTTCTTCAACTTGTTACCTAACTTAAAAAACTTGATACCCCATTCCCCCTTCAAGCTCTTACAACGTTGGGCATTTAATGTTTCCTTGCACGTAAGTAATATGCCTGTGTTTTGGATTCGGTGGGATCTCTGCGTAACCTTATTGTAGCCAGAGATTAAGGCAGTGGCATCGGGCAATATCTGAAAGTCTTGATTCAGTGGAAAGCCAATATATGAAAGGGTTTGTTCTTGATTGTCCCGTATAGTGGGTACCCTCCTGTACCTTGTTTTGAATATGGTTTATCTTAAGCATGTCAATGTCGTCCGTCTTCTGTGGCCATTTTGAGATGATTGCCCATTTGATGCAACTTAAACACTATAGCAACTAAAACCAAAATATCGAAGGATCCACTTGAATCAAACTCAATGGTCCGTATGGTCTCCCCACAACCAATATTCTTCAATTCAAAAAACGGATAAGGATATGAGAAAACCCACCGTGAAAACTACAAATAAGTGTGATACACACCTTACACACACATCCAACAAAGCTCAATGAAAAGGGCTACTTGACTATGAACGGCACAAAAGGTTCCATTCCCACGTTACGTAACACGCTTGTGGCAATGTCCCGAAGAAGTGTCACGAAGCTTTATCGTCTACAACCCCCAGGTTTCTGAGCGTGCTCACACCCCCTTCAGGTACCAATAAAACTAGATATAAAGTTCGCTTTCTTCAGCAAGCTAATTAATATAGTTCGACAACCATTTTTCTTCGCAGTTTGTCAGTAGTCGGCCGATTCGGAATTACACAGTTCGCAGCTGCCTATCGTTCAAACTCTGCACTTTCACACGAGTGTATATATACATTTTAGCCACACGCACGCGCGCACACACACACCCACACACACACACACACACACCCCACCCCCCCCACAACATGATTCAAGTCTAGAACTGGCCATAGTTTGGTGGCAGTGGCATGACGTGTGGCCACTGCCAACAGTACGGTGGGAAGGTACGCGGAAAAGAAGGGAAATAACATAGGAGGATACACAGGCGTGGCCCCATGGGTGGTGGCTGTGGAGGCGAGGTGTAAGTCTCTTACTAGGCCTACATCCGAATTAGATCCCCGCGGTGGTAGTGGGCCCACTGTCCGTCGTCGGCGTGGCGTGGGTGGGGTTTCGCGTGGTGGTAGGGCGGGGAGGAAAGATTCCGAGTTAGTGTGGTCGGCCGGAGACTGGGGAAGGTCAGGGGGTTGGTGGGGTTTGAGAGACTGTGATCTGTGATTGTTTGGTGTAACCTGCGTGGAGTAGGTGAATGGACGCGGAGGAGGAACCGGAGCGGCGATTGCCACCCGGGGGAAGAGGGCGCCGTCCAGTGGGGCGAGGCCTGTGGTCACTGCCCTTCTTTTGTGCCGATTGCTGATCTGCTGTTTCGTAGCAACCGATTTTCAGCGCGGCGTGCTGTCCCTTTCCTCGTTGGCAGAATGGCATTTGGTTACTATGCCATTCTGGTGCTCCACTGTGGTGGGTGTTGAAGACGCAGTGTTGGGTCCCCGAAGTGCACACCCTACCGTCACCACTGCCGCAGGTCCTGGTGCTGTGACGGATGCCTGGATGAAGGGTGTCGTCTCTGGCTGCCATGATGGCAGAAAGCTAGCAGTGACGCTTTGGGAAAGACCCTCCGGCACTGGGGAAAGGAAGGTCTTTCCACTTGTCACTGTGATGGCCTGTTGCTGCGGCTGTGGACTTGTGCACAGTCGTGGATCCCAACATGAACTGCAGCCAGTCTCACGGTGTTGAGGGCGTCTGGCACGGAGCACTCAGTCAGCTGGGTTCATG
>CM031595.1:21545602-21550602 GCA_018398815.1 Conus ventricosus | reverse complement strand
AAGTTGTGGGCCTGACAAAATTTTGGGTGAGATGCTCAAACAAGGAAATACACTAGTAACTGACTATTTAGTTTTATTTTTCAATAAATTATTTGAATAGTGGAACATTTCCAATAGATTTTGGGGCAAATCTATCGTTGTGCCTATCCACAAAAAGGAGATAAAATAATCCAGACAACTATAGGGGGAAATTTCTTTAACTAGTGTGGTTAGTAAGGTATACACTCACATTTTAAAAAGAAAGGGTTTAAACCCAATTGGGCTGAGAGAGAAGGGAAAAATGATTGAGGACAAGCAGGATTTAGGGGAGGTTATAGTACAGTGGATCATATATTTACTCTGTATGCACTGGTCCACAAATCTTATGAAAAATTCCAAGTTGTACGTGGCCTTTGTTGATTTTAAGAAGGCCTTCGACTCTGTGAACAGAAACATATTATGGCATGTACTTAGGAAGGGCTGGTATAAAAGGGAAAATGTACTTTGCTCTGAGGGGTGTTTTTGATTCGTCCTTGCTTGTATACGTGTAAATGTAATTATTCTGAATATTTTGGTTGTCCTCGTGGTGTAAAACAAGGATGTCTTTTGAGTCCCCAGATGTTTGCGTTTTTTATTAATGAACTAGCCATTGAAATGTCGAAAAAGGGAAGACATGGAACCAACTTGTACCTGGAGCTCCTGAAATATTTTTTCTGTTATTTGCAGATGATATGATTTTACTTTCAGACACTGTTATGGGTTGCAGAATCAACTAAAAAGCATTGAAACAAGAGGGGAATTAAATTAGAACTGACTGTCAATCTTGAAAAAACTAAAATAAGGTGTTTCGTAAGGGAGGTCAACCTTTCACAACAGGAAATATGGCGGTATGGCAACTTGGTAGTTAAAGTTACAAATCATACAAGTAAATTAGGGAAGGTATTTACAACCAAATTAAGTTTAAATACTGATGCAAGAAATGTGAGAAAGGGAAAAAAAGGGGGTTGTAGAAATTCGAAATCCATGAGGAAGTTGAGATCAATTGATTTCTCCATTTTTTGGGAAAATTTTTTGACACTCAAATACAACCCATGATAACTTATGCTGCAAAATTTGGGGCTTTCAGAAAATATTTATATGGAAAGAGTTCATACTTTTGCTATTAAAAGATTTCTGAGTGTTCCAATTCATTCATCCAATACCTTAGCTTATGGGAAACTGGAGAATGCTCTCTTTATTGTGACTTATATAAAAATGCATTAAATACTGGATAAAGTTGATACGACTTTCTTCAACCCGGCCCATGCAGACAAGCTTATGATATGTTACTCTCACAGTCTGAGGCAGGGGAAAACAAATTTGGTCAGTCAAGTAAAACATGTTCTTACTGTGAACGGGTTTGGTCTTGTTTGGCTTTGTCAAGAGGTGGGTAACGAAAGGGAATTTAATCAAATTCAAGGATCGTATTATATCATGTTTTAAACAAAATTGGGACTCCAAAATTGAGGAAAATGAAAGATATCTTGGTTTCATTCATTTAAAAGTATTTTCCCGACAGAAAAATATCTGTTTACTAGTTACAAATAAGTGGCATAGGAGCATGTTAGGAGATTTAGAAACCGAACTCTTGGTCTGAACAATAATAAAAGATGGTACATAGCGATAACATTAACAATTTGTGTGCTTTTGTTCAGATAAACATCATGCATTCAAGGAGAAGAAGACATTTCTGTTTCATTGTGAGTTGTATAAGATTTAAGAAGTAAATGTAAAGTTTCAAAACAAATGTTGCAGTCCGCAATGACTTATGTGGGTTGTTATGCATTGAAAATGAAGAATTGCCCAGTCACTTGCAAAGTTCATAGCAAAGCCAGTTCTATCAGAAAAAAGGAACTAAGTTTAATTAACATAATACGTTTTCGACAAATCAATAGGTAAAAACCTATTTATTTACTTCTTACGATATCTTCCCCCCCCTGTATAAAACTGAAAGAAAAGGCGAGACCAAAATTTTGACGCGAAATGGGTTTTGACGCCCTTTTTTAAGTTGGGGGGCAGTGAAATGTGTGGGGGCCCCCCCGGGGCGGTGTGTGTGTGTTTTTTGGTGTGTGGGTTTTGTGTGTGTGTGTGTGTGTGTGTGTGTGCGTGTGTGTGTGTGGGGTGTTGGGGTGGTGTGTTTGTGGGTGGTTTTGTGTGTTGTTGTGGTGTGTGTGGGGTTTGTATGTGTGCCCGCCACAGTATTTTCACATAGGGTTAAAAAATTTTTTACATTGGAACTATGGTTTCTGATTTTTTCTTTTTGCCTTTTGTCAGTGTCAAAGTGTCAGTGTCAGTGTCTTCTCTCTCTCCTCTCTCTTCATCCTCCTCTCTCTCTCTCTCTCTCTCCTCTTTCTCTCTCTCTCTCCTCTCGCCTCTCTCGCTCTCTCGCTCGCTCGAACGTCACTCTCTCATTTCCCAAACCCCCCTCTCTCTTTATTCTGTCTGTCTGTCTGTCTCTCTGTCTCTCTCCCCTGTCTGTCTGATGGCAAGCAATGTCAGAGCCCACCAAATCTAAACTTACTCAATGCACTCTAAAAAATATCTATTTATATTCATTTCAAGTAGGTTCAACCACATGTGCTGTTTTAAAAGTCTGTATTGTGCAAATCTGTCACTGCTATAGATATGGTAAATGCCAGTCTTGCCATCTGCAGTCGATCATTCTTTGCTTGAAACATTTCAAAAATCCCGATATACTTTCGACAACCCTGGTTGTCCCAAACATAAGCAAAGCCATAAGAATTTAAGCACTGACGAACATTGGTACCCAGTCTTCTTGCCATTAACCATCCAACTGTCGCAATGTCTTATAAGCTTTAAAATGGTATCTTACTTTCCTCCATTTTGGTTATTTTCAGCCAATACATAATACATTTAAAAACAAAATTTGATATAAAATTGGATACCTTCCGAGCTCACCATAAACTAAATCTTTTGGGTTTTTCGTTTGTCTACATTCAAAAATCTTTTCATTGCATACAAATGAACATTCTCCATTTCGACATTTTTCTCGAAGCCCAAATTTCCAGCCCCAATTGAAAGATTGGCTGCACCTGCGAATCGAATAACTTCGAAAAACAGAAAATGCGCTACTATTCAATTTAAAATAAAATATGAAGAATAACTGTGACTGCTCTCCTTGCCCATTTGCTAATCTTGACACCCAAAAGTGAAACTTAATCTGGTAGTAAAATAAAATCCAAGATATTTGTATGCGTTGACTACACCAATGAATTCACCCCCGTAGGTTCCATTTTTCATGACGGGGCCAAAATCCACCTTACGAAACACAATGATATTGGTCTTATTCATATTTACTTTTAATTCTAAATTAGTAGCAGCTGAAAGCAAGCTGTTCAGTTGCCTTTGCAGACCAACAACAGTTTGTAGACAGTAAAATAAGGGTCGTCAGCAAAAAGTAATACAAACAGTTCCAAGAGATCAAAAGTAACACCGTGTCGTCCATTTTGAATAATCTCCAAGGCAATTCTTGCCATCGGTTTAGATACAGTGTTCTGAAAGAATAACGAATTGATGTGTCGCTTGTGTAATCAGGCAAAGGAAGATGAAATACATTTTTTACTTTGCTGTCCTGCACTCAGTGACCTTAGATTAAATTTGTTAAGGCTAAGTATTATTGTGACCCCTGTAGTTTTAGAGTCAACTTGTTGTTAGCACAAGAAATGAAAATGACCTTTTCGATCTTGCTATGTACATATATGAAGCTCAAAAGCGAATACAACAGCTTTCATAATAATGTGCGTAGTGCATATACGTGTAACAGCTTTTTCTTTCCATTTTCTTACTGAGAATTGTTCTTGTGTGTTGTATTACGGGTGTCACCCCTTCATATGGCTATGGCCTTTATCTGAATAAATCATTCGCATTCGAAATTCGCATTCTCTGTCTGTCTGTCTGTCTGTCTCTCTCTCTCTCTTCTCTTCTCTCTCTCTCTCTCTCTCTCTCTCCCCCTCCCCTCTCTCTCTCTCCTCTCTCTCTTCTCTCTCTCTCTCTCCCCTCACACCCACCCGTTTTGCTACTCTGTAGTAAATGTGTGTGTGTGTGTTTGTGTGTGTGTGTGTGTGTGTGTGTGTGGTGTGTGTGTGTGTGTGCGTGCGTGCGTGCGTGTGTGTGTGTGTGTGTGTGTGTGTGGTGTGCGCGCGCGCGCGCGCGTGCGTGCGTGCGTGTGTGCGTGCGCACGTGCGTGTGTGTATGTGTGTGAATGCGTGTGTGCGTGCGTGCGTGCGCGCGCGCGCGCGCGCGTGTGTGTGTGTGTGTGTGTGTGTGTGTGTGTGTGTGTGTGTGTGTGTGTGTGTGTGTGTGTGTGTGTATGTGTGTGTGTGTGCAGACTACTACGCAGCGGTGAAAAAGGGAGCGATCATCGGCGGGTGGTCGTCTTCATCATCCTAAATCATCGTGGCCGTCAGTGTCTACTGCAGCTACAGGAAAGGGTATGTTGGAGTCTCCTGGGTAAGGCAATGTGGCCCAGCCGACCGCAAGGCCACATCAGGGCTGTCACCACGTTGAAGTCAACTCACGAGTCACGAACCAGTGGGGAAGGGGAGGGACAGACTGGTTGACTCAATTTACAGTGAGGTGACAGTCTGTTCCTAGTTCTTGGGTCTCGTGTTTTTTTGCATCTTACGGTTTTGTTGTTGTCTTTTCTTCTTGTTCTTGTTCTTGTTCTTCTTCTTCTTCTCCTCCTCCTCCTCCTCCTCCTCCTCCTTCTCCTTCTCCTCCTCTTCCTCCTCATCTTCTTCTTCTCCTTCTTCATCTGCTCCTCCTCCTCCTCCTCCCTTGGTTTACATTGAAATTTTTGATAAAGGGCTTCTTTTGGAATGAAATTCCATTTTTCACTGAAATCAGAAATTTGTTAATAAAAAAGAAGAGCTTTTCACCATACATCTGGAGACACACAGTGTATACGTTTCTTGTAAACATACCAGACTATCCTCCCCTGAACACTACTTTTTGTTTCCCCT
>CM031595.1:21507649-21544602 GCA_018398815.1 Conus ventricosus | reverse complement strand
GTGGAACAGCATAAAACCCAGATTCAAGATGTCTACAAGACATTATAAAGTATCATAACAGTATGAACCGCAGCTGGGTTTTAGAATGGTTAAAAGTGTGGGGCCAAACCCGGTTCTTAGTTTGTACATTTAAAATAGTCAGTAGATTGCTCCATTGATTCTGAACAAGATCTTACGTATGATTTAAACCCAAAGATCCAGTTATAACAAAATCATTAGAGTCTCTAGGCTGTGATTATATTACAGATTTGGAACATGTTATCGCCCATTAATCATGGAATTAATAACTTTTAATCCTATAGATTTTTGTTTTCCCTTTTTTCAAAATGTACGAGCTGGAAAAATCTAAGAACCAAAATCAGGAAACATTGGGAATCAGGTGGAAAAAGGGAACCAGCCAGAAAATCAGCAAAATCAGAAAACACTTGATCAGGTGGGGCCGGTGGGAAAAGCATCCTCATCCTGGCGTGTTTTAAAGCAGGAAAAATTAGCAGAGTGGAACAGACAAAAAAAATTAATGTAACAGAATATAATCATCATGAAAAACATAACACCGCCAACGCCAGAACAATGTTGATTAATGTCCGAATAAAACTCCATGTGATACAAGACTACAGCACCAAGTCTTCATGGAATATTGAACTTAAACTGTTGCCTTTTGGGCCATTGCTGCTGTTGGGGGGGGGGTTTTACTGTTATAAAAATATAACCAAGGCACAAAACAAAGCAATCAAAAAAATCTGAACCCTAATACAGAAAAAACAACAGCACCCCAAACCGCCATACAAAGCATCATTTTGTCCATTTTATCCCATAATATTTAGAACTTAATTTAAATTTTTTAATAAAATAGATCATGGCGTATTATAAAATGATGAGCAATAAATAAGACCATGGGTCTATAAAAGACATTTCCTGACCAGAATGGTAACAATGTGGTTGCTTAGGATGTAGACTCATTAAGATCTATGCTGACCGATCTCGCGCTAGGCGTTAAGCAGACTCCTCACGATGACGCGTTTTTTGGAGGCGGTGTGTGTCTATATTAGACTCTGCATTAGTTAAAACTAGAGTTTTTTTTTGATAATATAAGATAACTTGAATAGAACTATTTTACTTAAGGATGGCTTAGTATGATCTGAGGTGCTTATCAGAACTTAATCAAGAACTTATTAAGAACTTGAAGTAATTGGGGTGACTTGGGGATGACTTGACACTTGAGAAGACTTAAGTAGAACTTGAGATCTTAGAAGTGACTTGGGGTACTTCAGTTAAGACCTGTGGTGACTTAAGTGTGCAATGCGTGGGGTTTGGGGGTGGGGGGTGGGGGACGTGCTTTGGGGTGGGGTGGGGTGGGGGGACGTGCGTGCGTGGGGGTGGGGGGGGGGGGACGTGCGTGCGTGGGGTAGGACAAAACACAACACAAAAAACAAACAACAAACACAACAAACAACAAACAAACACACAATAGACAGGACGTGCTTGTAAGATTTGGGCCCTTTGTTTGCTGTGCTCCTTTTTCTCAACCAGGCTTGCAACTGGCTTTGGCAGAGTTACAGCAGTAATTGCTGTAGCCAAGCTTTTATGGGGGCTCTAATCCCCAGTAGTTAGTACATCCGTCATTGATATTTGGAGCATTTATATGAGTAGTGCTGGCCACACACTACTCCTCCCATACTGGTAGATGTATAAGGTCTGCCAAACCCCTATCTAGTTATCCAGTTGCATAAGGGCACACTGCGTTTTTTAAACAATCAAACAGCCGAAGCGGGCAGGCGCAAATGTCATTAGCAGCAAACCGTACATGCATGATCGTTACTATATTTAGAGCACGTCTTTTACTATTTTTGAACCGTACATGCATGATCGTTACTATATTTGAGCCACGTCATTTACTATTTTTGAAACCGTACATGAAATGATCGTTACTATATTTAAACACTTGTCTAACCACAGTGTGTGATACTTCTGTTGTTACGCGCAAACAAGCACTGTATGTCTAAGACTGGGACTGTTGGCGCTCTGATGTGATAGGAATATCCTGCCCCTTCTGACCAGTACTTTTTGTACTCTTCGATCTGAAGCATCTCTTCGATTTGCTTCAGTTTGCTCATAATATAACTGATTGGCAAAAAACGGTGTAAAATGGGGAAATGCTTTAAGCGATTTGGCAACAGCACGCAGTCTACGCGCAATGAACATCAGAATACCCATTTTTTTCTTCTAGCCACTGACCCCCACGTTTTTGTCATCTTTCCTTCTTTTCTTTGTCTTCCTGCCATTGTTTGCATAAAATCAAAAACTTCCCAAACTGAATGTAAATCAAGATTTGTTGAGCGCTCTGCCTTTTAAGATTTCACCCCTTTTTGCAGTCTTTCTACAATGTCTTGTTCAGTTGCTGTTTGAGCTAAAAAATCATCTGTATAAGCTTCTGTTGATATAGCATGACTAATCTGCTTGGTTTAAAACAAGATAGTGATGTAAATCACTTGGCGTTGTTGGTTCTACTCTCTTTTTCTTTTCGCCTTTTCTTTAAACAAATCTTCCATCTTCCTTTTTGGTTTTTTGGGTAGTCTCATTGGTCTTCGTTTTAGCCTTAACTGCTATTGAGGCCATCTGCTCAAAATTATTCTATTCTCTTCTAGTACATGCTGTTCTTCTTCTGTCCATAACGGAGTAGGGTTGCTCTTGTTGATCCATACCTTCAGGAAGAATTAAAGAAGTTTTTTGTTGAGAAAAATCTAACAGTTTTTGATTAGCTGCTAGCGCTTCAGAAATTTCCTGATTTAATTCTTGCGAAGAAGTACTAAAAAGTTCTTCCCCTTCTGAAGAAACACTTTTCACCCGACATAAAATCTTTTTACAAACACCTTTTTTCACTGAAAAACACCGCGTCTTTCCACCACGTCCCCGTAAACGCGTGATGAATTGTTTTGCTTCGGCCGACTTTCAACAATGCAGGGCCCTTTTTCTCATCGATAGCCAAACAAGTATTAAAACTGGCTGTATCTTTGTCAACAATATTGTCTTCAACGAGCCAACAAAATTAAAATACACAATTCTGTTTTTTCAGTAAACCGGTTTTCACACCCACAGCACAGTAAAACGCGTCGTGCTTGTCCGGCAGTCAGTGGAAGAATGTGTGGGTTAACCTAGTCGTGAGCGGCCGTAAGGCTACGCTTATCGGATTGGCCGGGCTGTAACAGCGCCACCGCGCGGGGAGTGTTGGCGTAGGACAGGACGTTCTAGAAGGCTGTGTAATGTAGGCAGGAAGGAAGGGGGTGAAGAGGAGGGGGGAAGAGGGGTAGAGGAGGTGCGGCAGTATTGATTTTTTGGCCTGTGTGTGTGTGTGTGTGTGTGTGTGTGTGTGGTGTGTGTGGGTGTGTGTGTGTTGTGGTGTGTGTGTGTGTGTGTTTTACGTGCACGTGTGTGTGTGTGGTGTGTGTGTGGTGTGTGTGTGTGTGTGTGTGTTGTCTATTGTGTGTGTGTGTGTGTGTCCGGGTTATTGTGTGTGTGTGTTGTGTGTGGGGTGTGTGGTGTTTTGTGTGTGTGTGTGTGTTTTGTGTGTGTGTGTGTGTGTGTGTGTGCGTGTGTGGTTATATATAGCTGTTTCTGTTTTAAACCCGCGTCATTCCAATCACCCGTGTTCACAAAACTTGCCAGCATTAACCGCTGCTTTACGAGCCGCTTCAACATTTTTCAAAGGGATCTTTATTTTCCCTGTAAAGCATTCTTTTCGTCCTCTGTCCACAATTCCGTTTTGGTGTTGGCAGCAGTATGGGAAATTTTGAGCTTGTTAGAAAGTTGTAGCTGATTCCATGTCTTCCACACAATTTAATCTATAAAGCTGTTGAAAAAGTATTTGTGATTCAAAAACTTTTTCTAACTTAGAATCCACACTGTCTTCTAAAAAATGCAGCTATATTTTGTGCCATATGCAAACTCACACCACCACAGCACTGGGAAAATAAACACCCCAAGTGCTGGGCAGGTAGGCCGGCAACTAGCAATTAAAAGCTTACCTACCCCCTGCAGAGCAGGGTCGTTGACACCGCCCTGACAGAGTTGACAGTACTGAAAAGAGAGCCGTGGGAACAGACACCGTTTGTATATGAAGCGCGTTCAGTCACGGCTGCTTTTCCCCTACGTTACTCTATGGGACTGTTCAGCCACGGCTACTTTACCCTACGTTACTCTATGAAAACTTTAGTAAATTAGTATTGAAAACGAATAACCCTACACAGTATGTTTGTTTGTAGATAATCGTTATTTTTTGGTTATTGAAGTCTTACTTGTCAGAGAACAGTAATATGCTGATTCTAGGTCACTTTCGCCCGAAAACTGGTTGAGGGCGAAAGTGGCCTAGAGTCGGCATATTACTGTTCTCTCCTTTTGTTTTAGCACCATACGTCCCTTCGTCAAGACGTCCATCTTGTCTTGCCAACGGAAGAATTTGACAATCATTGGGCGGGTTTGGGGTTAGGAGTACGGTTGGCAGCCATTGACGCAAAGTTAGGTTTTTGACCCACTCTGTGGGCGCGCACAATGTCATCCACCGACCATGTTTTTTCCTGGCACAGTATCCTTCAGAGATTCTACCACTTTGCTGGCACATGACTCGAAAGTTTCACCAGGAGTTTCAACGAAGCCGAAAAAACGAAGGTTGTCCCGGCGCGAAAAGGCTTCTAACTTATCCAGTTCTTCATCGTACCGTTTCCTCAGGTCCGTCAGATCTTCTTGCAGATCTTCGACAGACTCCGCCGAATCCTCCTGTTTCTCAGCCAGCTGCTGACAGGTTTTCTCCAGACTGGTGGTGCGGTCCTTCAAGTCTGCAATGTCACAGGCAATGGCTTGCACCGACGACAACACAGAGTTCATGTCAGCACGCAGAGCGCCAAGCTGTGACGACAATTTTTCGTTGATAGCCTGTGTCTGTTGGTCGAGGATACGCTGGATGTCGGTCAGAGTGAGGGCGAGGGTGATGTATCCTCCCGATCAGATACACAGGTAACAGCAACTTCTTCAGATTCAGAGGATGGGGACGCCATGGTAGTGGTAGCTGTGTGCCACCGCTCAGTTGGAATGCAGGCAGTGACGACCGCCGACACGTGAGCGCGTGCAACTCAGGTAAACACCTTTGCCTCACGCCATCACAGCAGCCAGCAATGGAGAAAAATAAAATACAGGATAAATGGAGAAAACTTGAAGTCACTCAGAGACAAAATTTGTACCATTCGATTCACCGAAGACTCACGAAGATGATGGTAATAATTGTATATTTTTAATTTGCGCTTTGCCGAAAATAACTGGGAATTTTAACTAATATTGCCGCTGCTCCTCAAAGAATGGTGTTGCCAGTTTCATGAGCTTAAACTCACTCCCGAGAGAGAGAGAGAGAGAGAGAGAGAGAGAGAGAGAGAGAGAGAGAGAGAGAGAGAGTGTGTGTGATGCTTGGGAAAGATGTTGATGTTTGTTCTATCAGAATACTAAAATGAATAACGCATCTCCATTATTATTTTGTTTGCTGGGTTTTGTATGCAATATCATTATTCATATTTAATATTTTTATAGTGATATCAAGTAGGCCTACACTGCATTCTTAACTCTGACTTTCATCCAGTGATAAAAATTGTCTGCTTTCTGGTGGTCAGGAGTTTTCCCCATGTTAAATGATATAATCACGAATAATCTTGGCTAATATTATCATTATTATTCTATCAGAGAGAGAGAGAGAGAGAGAGAGAGAGAGAGAGGGAGAGAGAGGGGGAGGAGGGAGAGAGAGAGAGAGTGGGAGAGAGAAAGAGAGAGAGAGAGAGAGAGAGAGAGAGAGAGAGAGCATGGACTCTAAGAGTGTGTGTTGGTAAAGGGCACTCATTTCTGTAAGGCCCCTAATTGTTTGCATTTTCGTTATTTTGAGCAAATGCCTAAGCATTCTAGTGCTGACTATGTCCATGGTTGCCCTGATGATTTTGTTATCTTTTGTCTTCAGGAGATGAATTGCCTAGTTTTCATTGGGTTCATCACGTTTTCCTGAAATAAATATGTTGAGATGTGAGCGCGCGCGCGCAGTGTGTATGGCAGGTGTTAAATATCCCGTGTGCCGATAGCAAATCTCCATTATCATTGCCACGGTTTTCTTCCAGTTTGAGGTGTGCGTGGCGATTGTGGGCGACAACCAGTGGTGTTTTCGTTCATTTTAATTTGTGAAGCCTCATTTTTTCCTAACTATTTTCTGACCAACTTTTCGAACTTGCTGAAAGGCTGTATTTTTTGGATATTATGTGTAAGCGGATGTCCCTTACAAAACCCCGGGGGGTGTGGGTGTGTGGGTGTGGGGTGTGTGGTTGTGTGTGTGTGGGGGTTTTGTGTAAAGAAAAAGAGAGAAAGAGAGAGTGGGGGGTGGGTGGGGGGTTCGCGCGTTTATCAAACGGAGGTCAAAAAACCAAACCAAAAACCCGTACCCCAAAAACAGCACTTTTGCACAGAACGGGGTCGGGGCCCCAGAACGTGAGCCGGGGAGTGCGAGCCCCTTGTACAACCTGTGAAAACCCCGGGCCCAAAACGGGGAGAGGAAAGGGGGAAAAAAAACCCGGGTGGGGCCAAACTAACAGCCGGGTCGATACGACTTTTTTTGCTCCCATTTGGCAACCCGTTTTCACTGCCCCAAAACCTGACAAACAAAAACTCCACGTCTTATCTAGGCCCCGGGCCCTTTCAAAGCATTTTTCCAGTTTTAACAAACCTAAACACCCCCCGACATGGGCCCCGGGGCCGGCTTCCCCGCAGCCAATAAAAACTTTTTAATTTTCCCCGTCGGCAGGCGGTGGGGGGCAAAAGACGAGACCGGTCGGGAACAGGAACTTTTGAAAATTACAACTCTCGGGGAAAGGTAGGGGGGAGGAGGGGGAGGAATTGAAAGTTTACGGAGGGGGAAGGGGGAGAACAAGGAGATGTGATACGCCCCTTTTTTTGTGTGGGGCGTCAGACAGGGTTTGGGGTGGGGGGTGTGTGTGTGTTTGTGGGGTTTTTGTGTGTGTGCTGTCTTTTTACGTGCATTTTACCACTCAGGGGCATCCTTTTTCGAGGGAAAGAGGGCCGCCCCGGACCACAACGTGAGGGGCCCGGGTTTTTGGCACCGCACAGTCCGAAAAACGAACTCAAAAAAAATATGTGGTCTGAGGAACACCCTTTGGGGTTTCCCTCCGGGGTCAAAAGATGGGTTGCAGTAGGGAAACCAGAAAAAAGTTGGAAAGGGTTTTCTCCTTTGGGGTATGCGGTGCGGGGGCGGTTTGGGGGCGGGCCCCGGCCAGCCTGTGGGGAGGATTTTAAGGACAGGGACTTGACGCCGCCGTGTTTGGGGGTGAGGCTGCCCACGGAAAAAAATTCAACGTCTTGTTATGCTTCTTTTTACACCACAGCCCTGGGCTGGATTTCGGGCTTTTCCCCAAATTTAATTGATTTTTGTGCGTTTTATGAATTTCTTTCCCAACGCGGGGTTTCACCTTACATAGGTTTGTTTCCCTCCTGTCCCACATTACACCTTCCATTTTAGAGTCAAACCCCCCCGCCCTTTTTTTTGGTGTTTGGCCTTTCATGTTTTTTGTTTTTCATTCAATTTTTTTTTGCTTTGTGGAAAACCCTTCTGTTTTCACTTTTCAGACATGGGTTTGTCGATTTTGTAAAAACGTATTTTTAACAAAAGGGCTTCGTATAAGATTTTTTATGTTATCATTTATTTTTGGCATTAAAAAATTTTTACAACGCCGTAAACCCGGTTTTGGGGGAGGGAAATCGCTTTGAAACGCTTTGGGAACCCTTTTTTGCGGGGGCTTTATTTGAAACAAAAAAAAAATTTTATTATTTTAAAACAAAAATTTTTCCAAGTCACTTTCGGGAGGTGAAGAAAGCAAATTCCATTTTAAAATTCCGTAAAATTTTTTTCAACGGCAGAATTTTCCCGCCTTCGTTGTCATTGCCGTGGAAATCTCCCCCTCGCGCGGGGTTTTTCTGGGCCTAAAAAGTTATCGCTCTTTTTTTGTGACGTCTTTAAACGGGGGGTTCGCGTTCTCGTGTTAATTTAAAAATTTTCAACTCCCTCCCCCCAACAAACCGCAAATATGGAGCCTACAAAAAAAACGAACCATTTAAAAAGGGCCCGTGGGTGCCGCAGCAAAAGGGGGTTTGCCCTGGGCGCAAAATCGTCTGACTCGGGGGGGAACGCATTTTGTTTCCCAGTCCATTTGGAAGCAGACGACATAAAAAAAAAAACGGGGGGGCACTCTTGCCTTTCAAAAACCCAGCAGAATTTTAGGTTTTTTCACTGTCCCAAAACCAAATTTGTTAACATTATTTTTCTTAGTCAAATATAGTTTCTTAGCCCTTAAAAAGGGTAAAAAATAACCCTGTGATTGTAAAGTAGGGCCTGCAGTTTTTTCTTATGAGTGGGTGTCAGTTGTTTTTTGACCCGATAACCCCCCAAACGGTGTTCTTTTTAAAGGCAAAGTGTGTTTCCCCAAGTAGACATATTTATGGTTTTGGGAAGACGGAGGGGTTTGCCAATACCCCTAAATAAAACTGTTGCTTGTAAAAGCACTTTTGGGAACATATGTCATATAAAAATTGCAAAAATAAATGAAAACCTGAAAAAGTTTAAGGGAAAATGGGGTTGTTAAAAACAAAAAGTTAACCATTCCCCTTTATCAAGAATGAATACACTGGGGCTTTCCCTGGAAAATCTATTATTTGTTAAAATTTAACCCTTATTTGAAAAGGGAAAACCACTTGACCTTCTCTCCACGAATTAATGTACCACCTTGATAAATTTTTCCCAACAAAAGTAGTGGTTGCTCGGCAAAATAAACTTTTGCAAAAAGTTTAAAAATGAATACCTGACAAATTTTTAAAATTTGCTGTAGCAAAGATTAACAGAATAAATACCTATTTCAAAATTTTTAAAACGTGCATCCAAAGAAATTTAATGCTGTTATTTTTAAACCCTTTTTTTTCCCCAAATCTTGGGGCAGTGTGGCCATGAAAAAGGAGTGGCCAGGACAAAAAGGGAAAAGGTCGGGCTGCCACTCCAAAAGGAAAAAGGGGGCCAGATGCGGAAGAAGGCCAACATTCCCTCAGGGCCCCCCCAAAGGTTTTTTTCCAGAAATTCCCTTTGAGCCGGTAGGGGGGGGCAAATTTTTGGGTTCTTTTTTTTGTAGCTGGGGGAATAAATCTGTGCGCCCCCAAATGCGGGCAGGGGTCTAGTGGGGGAAAAAAAGAAAATACTGTTGTATTGGGTCATGAAGTTAAAAATTGAAAAAAAATTCTCTTTTTCCCCTAAACAAGAACAAATCTTATTTTTTAAACCCCTTTTTTTTGAAATTCATCCTTATAAAAAATTTTTGTTAGTGAAGGCTCTCGTGAAAATTTACTTTTTAAATTTTTTGTTTTGTGAGGATAATGCTTTCTTAAACCCTTCAAAACCCCCCATTTTTACTGTTTAAACATTCATAAAGAAACCCTTGCCTGTTTTTTGGAATAAAATAACCCCCAAGTGAAAAGGGGAAAAGAATAAAATAAAACCAATTTTAAAATTCCTTTTTTTAAAAACCCCAAACGGGGCTAAAAGGAAAAAACACCCATGCGAAAGAATTGAACTTTTCCTTGCTTTTGGGTAATGAAATGCAGACATGTTAAAGAACGATTTTAAACATGTCAAAAACCGGGCCGGGTTATTAAAACAAAACTACAAACAATCTTTTTACTTAAAAACCCCCCCAACAGCCAGAAGGAAAAACCAAAGAAAAGTAAAAAATTTTTTATTCCACTTGTTTGCACCCTTTTTCCCAGAAGGGGGTTTTTAAACCTTCAGTTTTCTTAAACCATTTTGGGTTGAAAGCAGGACTATTAAAAATGTTTAAAATAAAATAGCCAAACACGGGGAAGCAAAATTAGTACACCTAGACAAATCGAAATACTGGAAGTTAGTCCCGACTTAGCCAACTTATTTTGTCCCCCTTTGCATACCCTCGCTATAAATCAAAAACTAAATAACCCCTTTCTGTAAGAAAGGCAAAAGGCAAGTAAGCCTACCCCAAAATATGTGATCGATTTTTTTCGGGATTTAAAACATAAACCCCCACTAAACATACGCAAAGTAGACATTGAAATTTCCAGAAATGACTTGTTTTTGTGCAGTTTCCCTGTTTTTTCGGGAATACCCTTTGATGAAAACCATGTGTTTTCTCAAAGAGTCGCAAAAAAATCGGGGAAAGGGGAAATACGAACGCAGGAGACCCCCACAATAAAGTAGATTTTGGGGCCATGAAAAAACTGAAAAAGGGTTTTGCAGATAAATCATTATTTTTGTCTTGTATTTTGGGGACAACTTTTAGCATGTTATTAATTTTAAGGCATAAAAGAACTGCAATTAACATTAAAAAAGAAGACATGAAGGGAAAAAGAGATATAAGTTATTATCTTTGAGGGCTAACTAATGCTGACAGACTGAATGAATTCTGTCTATGTAGAAACATTTTTATGTCAAGAGCTTTTGCCCAGTGACAGAAACTAAAAAATAAATTTTATTTTCAAAAAATACGGGCATGTGGAAATAGTCAATTTTGTGCGCGGATCGGGCGGCAACCCCTTGGTGGGGGCAATCGGGTTTCCCCACTTCCAGCACCCCTTGAAATCAGAAAGTAAGGGCCAAGAAACCCTTCAGAGAAAATCTGTTTAAAAGTATGCGAAAAAAGCCCTTGGAAAGGGAAATAAATGAAGGGCCCTGGGGGAAAATTTTAAAACCCAGGAAGCCCAGTTTCTAAGACTGACCCCGAAAAACTCAGTTTACAACACATTTTTTTCAAAAAATGAAATAGACCACAGCAGGCAGAAATTAAATTAAAAAAAAAAAGCAAGAAAATTGATAAACAAAAAACAACAAGTGCAAAAAAATAAAACCCCCCCCACAACCCCCCCGGGAAAAGATTTTTGCCAATATTTTGTAGGAACAGTGGGGATGACACAATGAGGGGGCACAAAAAGGGTTTAGAAAAAGCGGGAAGGGGAAAAAAGGGGTTTCCCCCCACCCAAAAAGGGGGCAGGGGGGGGGAAAATTTAAAAAATTCATCATGGAAAAACGTACAGCCACATTTAAAAAGGAACAATTAGAGAGTTTGGTCCCCCAAGATGTGAAAAGAGGGGGGAGGGGGGCCCAAGGGAGGGGGAAAAGAGAAATAAAAAGATTTAGAATGGGAAAAAAAAAGGTAAAAGAGGCCTAGGTGTGCCCATAGGAGTTGGAAAGGGAAGGGGGCAGAAATAAGGTAAAAAAGGGGAATGGGGGGAAGATAAGGTAACAAAGAGTGAACATTTGCAAGTCCCGGGGGGCATAAAGCTTTTAAAAAGGGAGAAGAATTTAGCATTAAAGAAAAGAAGAAAAAAACAAGCAGAATTCACTAGAAAAAATCCCAAATTAGACCCGACAGGAAAATTTACACCAAACCTTGAGGGAGACAAAACTTGGGCCCGCTAAAAAGTTGGCCATCCTGCATAATTTCTTGATCTCCCCGGAAAATTGGGGGGGGTGGGGGGGGGGGGGGGTGGTGGAAAGTTTAGAAAAAAATAAAAATCCCTTGGGGGGGGAGGGGGGGGGGGGGGGGGGGAGGGAAGAGATTTACACTGAATGGGGACAAGGTCCACCGCACAATGTGTACATTTTCACTAGCAGGGTTTCCCTTTCATGGGGGGAAAGATGGGGCCCAAAAACATCAAATTGTTGGGCTATTGAAGGAAAAGCTTCTTAGCTGTTTTTCCCTGTGAAAAAGCTATGATCAGTTAAAGTGCATTGGTGGGACAAAAAAAGGTTTAAATAAAAAAATCATAAATAAGAGCAAAAAATAAAGTCCCTAAGGGATGCTAACCGCTCCCTTTGCGATCAGGGGGAAAAAAAAAACAGAAATACAATTTATTTTTTAAAAAACACAAGAACCCCCACAAAGTCCCAAAGCAAAAACACACGAAAAGCAATTTTTTTTTAAAAAAAAAAGAAAACAAAAAAGGAAAAGATATGAAAATTTTCATTTGGGGTTTTCAGACAAGAGAACCCCCTGAATTTGGGAAAACCCGAAAATGATACAAGGACAGCACTTTGAAAAAATTTTGTGTGTGCCCGGGAAATTTTCACGGGGCGGGGGGGCCTCTGTTGTCCATAAAAGCCCCAAATTTAAGCGGCACGGTGTTTGGCAACAACTGTCGCTTTGGGCCACTTTAGGAAACTGTGTGGCTCAAGGGGGGGGGACAGGGGCCGTTGTACTCATTTCTGTGCCGCTTTGCTTTTTTTGTAGCTAGGGCAGGGAGTCTTTGCAGGGGTCACAAATTCCCAAACAAATCATGATTAAAACAGCAACACCAAAAAAAGGGGTCACAATTTTGCTTTTTTAGATGAAGTTTTTTGGGTACGGGGAACTTGCCCAGTTTAATGAAAACATGAATCAAAGGTTGAAACTATAACAACAACAAAAAAACCAAGAAATTTTTTGACCTCTTGAACAGGGTTTCAATTAAAAAATGTTTGTCAGACTCAGCAAAGCCCAAGGTAATGTGTTAACAATTCAAAAATTTTTTAAACAGAAAAAAAAAGAAAAAAGTTTGCAATAAAAAAAAAAAAAAAAAATGGGCAAAATTTTAACAACTTTATACTTTAAATTTGGGTTTCCCCTTTTCTAGTATGGGGACCCTTTCAGCACCCCTTTTCTGAAATTTTTTTCCCGGGAATCTTCCCCCCGGGGTCACCAACATCAGTTTAACCTGTTTGCGGCCACAATTTTCCCTTGAAATTTCCTTCAGCAAGCAGCAGCCGTCCACAAGAAATAAATTTGGGCGTTACTGGAAAAAGGGACAGAACAGACCAAAATTATTTTTTTTGTCCCCTATTCAGCAAAAATGAAAGCAGACCCAAATTGTATTAAGGGAACCCTTTTAAAAAGTTTTTATTAGTAAATTGTATGGACCCCCCCCCCCCCCCCCCCCCCCCCCCCCCCACACAAAACACACCTTGGGTTTTGGATCCCCCCCCTTGTTAATTTGGGCCTCCCCCCCTTTTTAAGGCCACCCCACCCCCACCCTCCCTTTTTTTAAAAGGACCCCCCCCCTCCCCCCCCCATTTAAAAAATTTTTTTTTAAAAAAAACGAAGGCTATTCAGCTTAAACGCCCCCCAATTTTCTCGGGGAAAAAACTGTACTGCCCAAATTTCACACTAACTTTGATCAAACAGGAAAAAATTTTTTTAACAAACTTTCTTTTCCCTGACACTGTAAGTGAATTTGGGAAAGCTTTTTGGGGGAAAGTGGGAGCCAAAAAGATGGAAGGGCTCTAGGCTTGCTGCTGAACATCAGGGGGAAACATCCCTATGTCTCTGAGGGGGAACCCCCGCAGAAGATGCCTTTTAGAAACCGATGTTGACGTGTGTCTGACAAAACAAAGAAACATTTTGGTAAACAAGAAAATCATAATTAACTGAATTAAAAACCATCAGAAATATTAGTGAAGAAAAAAGGGACAGGGAATTTTGCAGAATTTTTACCCGTTTTTTAAAACTAATGGGTTTTTGGGAGTTTCTTTTTATCATGAAATTTAGATAACTTGAAAAAATTCATACCTCAGGGTTTTTTGTACATTTTTTATTTGGAAATTATTTTTCAAATTTTTTCAGTTTTACAACCCAAAAAAAATTAAGCCTTCAAATTTTAAAAAAAATCAGAACCCGTAACAAAAAATCAATTGCACTTTTTCCCCGATCAAATGATGTAATTTTTGTTCTATGTTTTATAAGGGAGCAGGCACCCCTGTAATGTGCCCTCTTAGAATTTTTCCCCTAGAAAAGGGAAACACAATGTTTTTATTGTTTCTCTAGACAAAAGGAAAAACAATGTGTAAAAGTTTTTTTCTAGAAGTTGTACAGTGGTTTAAACCCGGTCTTTATCCAGGCTCGAGGTTTCCAGAGGGGGCCAAGCAGACCAAATAGGGAAAGTCCCCCCCATGTCCCCAGGGTGTCTGCAATTGGTTGACCACACAGGGCCCTTTGTCCTTTCACCTCTTTTTGTCGGTTTTGGGCCCTTTAGGGGGTTGATGTTTGGGGCACCAGTACAGTGCCTCTTTATGCCCCTTTTCACCCCAGGCTAAGGGAACCAAATTTGTTTGGACTTGCCTGCAATTTTCCAATTTTTTTCCCAACACCTGAAACATGTGTGAGAAAAAAATTATACAGAAATTTTTTTTACAGTTTCCATTACGTTTGGGGGTCAAAAATGTTCTCCCCCGCCCGAACAGCCTTAGCACCTTCAACCCCCCAAAATTTGAAAGGGAAATTTTTTTAAAAGAAAAAAAAAAAAACATCACTACACCCCCAAAAAAGTTTTTAAATGCTTTTAAAAATGGGCATGCCGATGTCTTATCACCCAAAAAAATCTGCTGACACCCAAAACAAGAAAATTTTTTGCTGGGAAAATTAGGTTGGAAACCAAAGCTTGTTGGGAAGGGTTCTAGCAAATACAATAGACATGGGAAAAAACAAAACAGCTTGGTCTTTTTAAATTAAAAACAGGTGGTTTTTTCCCTTGGTTTTCATGCAAGCCTCCGAAAAGTAAACTTTTTTTTTTTTGAAGTGTGTCACATCCTGTCCCCCTTCAAAGACTTATGGGGGGGGGGGGGGTTTCTTTCCTCCTTTTTTTTTTTTTTTCCTGTCATTTTTCTCCTTTTCCTTTCCCCCCCCCCCAAACCTCCATTTTCCCATTGTTTAAAATTTCTTGCTTTAAATAATTTTTATCTTGCCTCCCCCCTCTTTTTTTTTCAAAAAAGGGGCCCGCAAACCCCTTTGCAAATCCTAATGTTTTCCCCCACAGAAAAAACATTTTCTTGCCTATTTTTAAAGATTGGGTTGGTTTTAAATACAAAAAGTCGTTGGTTTTTCATTTGCTAATTTACTGTTTAAAATAAAAAAAATGTGCTAAAAACCGAAAATGTAAAATTTTCAAAAAAAGCGGGCCTGTGGGGGGTTTTATGTTACATTACCTTTTTCCTAAAGCCAGACATAAACGATGGGGAATTGGTTGTTTACTTTTAAACCCCTCGTAAGGGGTCCCTCAAAAATTTTTTAATACGGGCATGTCTGTCAGTGTGATGACGGGCAGACACACTGTCCTTTAAAAAAGTCCAAAGGGTTTTTTCAGCCCTTCCAGCTCCCCTCGCATGGGAGTTTCGGGCTTGATTCTCTGAAAAAAAGAGTTAAAAGCAAGGCCTGGGGGGGGGTTTTCCAATTTTTATTAAACTTAAAAGCAAGTTTTAAAATGGGACCTTTGCGATGTAAAACAGGGTTAAAAATGTTCAGCCACAGTTGGGGAAACAATCCACTTGAAAAAAAATAATGGAACCCCTGGGGCCTTAGTGGGCCCCACATTTGCAATGAGAAGTGATTATAACTACATGCCTTGAATTGGTTTACAGCCTGTCATCTTGTTTTTCTCCAAGAAAACATCAACATACAATTAAAAAAGTGGAAATTTTTTAAAAAATTTCCCAAAAATTTAAAAATTGACTGCTTTGTGAAAAAATCGATCTTGGAAAATAAAAAAAAGACAACCATTGGGGAAAAAAAAGATGTTTAAAAATTTCCCCCGCAAAGCCAACATGGAGAACTTCAGCTGTCTCTGCATCCAAGTGGAGCGCAGAATTTTGGGGCAGTGACCTGGGGAAGGGCCCCCATTTTTGCCATCTCCCCCCCCCACCTTTACGGGTTTTTCCCCTTCTAGCCCGGAAAAAAAAAGGAAACCTGGGAATTTTTTGCCACCCAACCCGACAGCTGGGGACTAATAAGGGGCCTTTATTTTTTTAAAGGTCCATCCGCTGAAACCCGGCCCAAAGTTTGGGATAGCGAAAAAAAAGCAAGAGGGGGGTTGCCGAACGGCCCCGTGAAGAAAATTAAAAAGTGCCAAACACAATTTACCAATTTCAACTCCTGGAAAAAGGGTTGTGGGAAAACCCTTTTAAAAAAATGGGGTTAAACCCCCTTTACATTTACTTGGGGTATTCAACACTTTTGCCCCCATTCTTCCTCTTTAAATACCCGGCAAAGGCCTTTGGGCACACACCTTTCAGACCACTCAGGGGCAGTTCCAGCTGGGCCTTTTACAGACAAAGTACTTTCCCCCCTGGGAAAGGGGACAGTCCGTGCAGGGCCCCCTGTCTGGTTTCCCTGCAACACACACACACACACAAACAAACACACACACACACCCCACACACACAAAACACAAAACAAAACCCCCAAAAACACACACCCCCCACTTTCTACATAGTTTTTTAGTTTAACAGTGTTTTAAAGGGATAACTAAACTGATTGCTTCATGTGGGAAAAATTTTAAAGGGGCAGTTTTTCCCAAACCTTTTAAACAAAAAATCAAATTTCAAAAAAAATTTTCCAGTTTTTGCTTTGTTGGGGAATTTTCCATCAGGATCTTTCATCTTCCTGATGGAACCCGAGTCTATTTTTATCACCCTCTCTCCCGGATTGGTCCAAAAATAAAATAAAATCAAAACTCAATCTAAAAATGACTTATGTCACAAAAAAAAAATGGCAGTCACATCTATGAATCAGAAAAAGAGCACAAAAGAAAATAATGAAATGAACACAAAAAAATCCCCGCAAGACTACAGTTTTTGATAAATCTTTGTAGTAAAGCAAAATAACCCCTAATATTGCTGAAAAACCCGATTTTTATGGAAAAATCACCTGGGGAATTTTAAAAAAACAAAAAGGGACATTACCACACGCACCCAACATGTGTGCAAACCTCGTACAAATTTGAAAAAAAAAAAACACACACCTCAAAACCCTAATCAAATGCTGTATTCCCCAAAGCAAGCACAAGGGGACATGCCTGTGGGGCAGAAGCTTGTAGTTTACCCCTTTCCAAATTTTGACCGAAAAATCCCAAACATGCTTGGAGTTCAAAAACAGTTTTAAATTTTTTTTTGTGACTTGAGATAGATGCAGCCCGCACAGGTATAAAAATTGAAAGTCAAAAAATTTGCCTAGCTGAAACATAACCCCATTTTAAATTTTA
This sequence comes from Conus ventricosus, assembly GCA_018398815.1. Classification (NCBI taxonomy): domain Eukaryota; kingdom Metazoa; phylum Mollusca; class Gastropoda; order Neogastropoda; family Conidae; genus Conus; species Conus ventricosus. The sequence goes on along the minus strand of CM031595.1, from coordinate 21,527,493 downwards.
AATTTCAAATTCACAATTTTTTTTAATTTTTCTTAAAGGGGTTTTAAAAGGGAAAAAAATTTATATCAACACAATCATTGGAAAGCTCTATCATTATCGCTAAACTTTGCTGACTGTGGCCCCTCAATTTAAAACTTAAACATATCCACCCCAATTGGGCTGTTTTTCTTCAGTGGAAGTGTGCAAAAATTTTCTGGAGTCGCGATGACCCTTTCTGACATGAAGCGGAGTGGGCCCGGGTTTCTCCATTTTGGGCTTCACAACAAATTTTTTTGCTGTTTTTGGTTGACTTCACACCCCTCGCAAATTTTCCCCTTTTTTAAATTCCCAAAAAAAAATTTTAAGGGCCCAAAAAGGACTTTGCTAAAAATTCCTTCAAAGGGAAAACCCATTCTGAGTTGAAAATTGGGGGTTTTTTCATTTTCTCTAAACACACCACAAAACACACATGCACAAGTTTTGGTTTTTGTGTGGGGTTTTTTTTCCCAAAACCCCCCCCCCCCCCGCCCCCTTTTCCCAAATTCAAAAAGTTTAAAAAACGATATGAATTGACAAAAACATTACAGCCCAGGAAGGGCCCAAGGTGGGGGGTAGGGAAAAAGCAGTATTAAAAAATAGGTGGTTTGTAAAGGTAAAACAAAATATAAAAAAAAATAAAAACCCAAATTTTTACACACACACCCACACAATATATACACACAAAAAACATACTTGCATTTAATTTAAAAATAAATAAATAAATTTTCAGAGGGGAAAACAAAAAGAAGGCTTTAAAAATCAACCACACACAAATTAAGTAAATTTTAAAAGCCATTGTTCCTCTTCCTGAGGCATACACACACTCCTTTTCACATAGCTTCCACCACATTCACCAAACCCTCCCACATATAATCATGACGCCCTGGGCCCCACAACATTTTTTCAACCTTTCTTTTAGAAAGTGTTTGTGGGTAGTTTTAAAAAATTTTTGGGGTTTTTTTTAAAACTCCGCATCTGTGGAGTATTGGGCCCTTGGGGAAACCGAAAAGGGAATGCTAAAAAAAAATAAGGGGCCCTGTCCCCACCCCTTTCGAGTGTGGCATACAATCAACACCAAGGGGGGAAAGGGGCAACTCCCTTGAAGGATGCTGGCGGAAAAGGTCCCGCGTCATTGGGCGGCGCAGACAACCTTCCAGCCATGTGGGTGACGACGGGTCTAGCCTGTGTCGCCGGGGGACGGCTCCTGGAGGTGTGGGGCGATTGACGAAGGAGCGCTGCCTGACTGCGACTACCGTGGCCTGGAATACCGTGCTGTTTTGTGGGGAGGCAGACATGGGGGCACTCCTTACGGGGTTGGGCTGAAAAATTGCCCTCTCGGCCGCAGTCAGCGAGTGCCCGCCAAGTTTTAGGGACTCGTGCAGCACTCCAGCGACTTTCGTCCTGCTCTCTCCTTGAGGCGGCCTCACGCGGCACAGGACCATCGCCACCCGAGCATGAAGAAGGCCGCCCGGTGGTCCTGAAGACAGCCTGATGTTTGGGGGACAGCAGGCAACATACACCGACGCCTACCGTCGGTCGACCAAGATCCTGAAACTGAACCAACGTTCAAGACCAACTCCACCAGACTTGAACCAACTTTCAAGAAGATAATGACCAGAATTGAGCCAATGTTCAAGAGGAACGCGAGCTCTGCGAGACAAATGCGACGACCCTCACTGAAACTACCCACCACTGCAGGCGACAACAGTTGCCACAAATATGCAGACCTTTGTCTGCATGAACCTTGTCCTTAAGGGCCTCAGGCCAATAGGACGTTAATCTCACCATCAAAGCAAAAACCGTGTTCGGTCCTTTTCTGAATGCATGGAGGTGTGGGTTGCTTGGTGAGTAAAGTTCGGATTTTAGGCTTCAGTTGTAGTTCATTTCGACTTAGAGATTTAAGATGTTTCGAAATAGGAACATGAGTTTGTTTAGGTTCTAATATATTTATTCCGGCTTGTGCAGGCATCATGTTTGATAGCTGGGCGGCCGCTGTTGCACACCGCTGGCTGAGTGAACTGTAATGTCATGGAGAGCTTGCGCGAGGCTGGACTTTGTAGTTGCGTGTGGTATTTGTACAAGAATTGAATGTCGGAATAATTGAGCGATGGGGAGCATGAGTCTAAGAATGTTGTCATAAGAATGTTCGAGTGATTGGGAGAGTGTAGGCGTGTGAATTAATTTGTTAGTTGGGAACTTGGGAAGTTATTTAATTTGGTTAGGTCAGAGGTTAGGTGAGTTCTAGTTACAGTCAGGGGAAGTAGTTCGTTAGGGAGGTCAGCTAGTTTAGAAATAAAGAAATGTTTAGGGTTGGCTAATTTAAGTTAATTTGTGAATACCTGTGTGCAAAAATGTATGTTAAATTATGAATGTGAAGTTTAAGTGGTTTTCATACAAGTAAAGTTGGAACTTGTATTTCTTTGAGTCTGTTATAAATGTTGGCGTGATAGCAGACGACTGTTTGGAGGAAGTGAGCTATATGTTGTTGTCAGGTGTGGCGAAAGCGCGAGAGTGAGCCTATTGATGATCACACAGTTATTATAAAAAGTCGTGAGCTGTTCGTGTTTTATTCTCTATTAAAACAAAGAGTAAAAACAAGGTAAACCGGCTCGTGACATTAGTGGCGAGCCTCCCACATATAATGCATGACAGCCTCTGCACTACATCATTTGTCAACCTTGCATGATAAGGAGATGGATAAAATGAGGACAGTGAGAATATGTTCAGGGGACCAGCGTACTCAAGTTTTATGCAGGTTAAATTAATCACACGCCGGTCTCTATCAAAACTATTGTGAAGCACTACCATGACCGCTCCATCATCACCAATATAAGAACTTAATTTATAACGCACTCTCACACCACACACAGAAAAGAAGAACAGCGTGAAGAGCAAAATGAAAAAGTCGGTGACATACTGGGTGTACTACAGCTTGGACACCGACATGTCGTGTGTCTTCATCTGTCGATTCATTTTCTTCTTCAGGTGCACTCCCTTCATTCCAACTGGCACTTGCTTCATGCTCAGCTGTGGCAGTCTCTGATTCAGCTGAACCAACAATGGCACTTTCTGCTGGCTGGAACAGAATGTGGCAGTGGTCATGGTAGATAGAGACTGAGGGTCCACTATCATGATCAATGTGTATACATAAATTTTGGGGTGATGGAATCAGAACATTGAGGATAGAAATCCCAGCTTGCACCCAAGCTTCTTTATCCTCTATACCAGTTGCTGGGATGTTATCACCATCAAGGATTCCTCAAGCATTCTGCTTTCCTCACATAGTTTAGCACTTTGGAAATTAATTGACAGCTCCAGTACAATAACTTGACATTTCACTCAAAACTTATCTATGTATGGAGGAATTGTTTGAGATGACCCTTCCTACCACATTCAATGTTCTGTTGATGATTTGGTTGAGAATGAGTGTCTATTCAGTTCATGGTAAACATGGGTTTGGGATCAGACTTAATCTTGTGGTTCATATAAATCAAAATAAATGAGTAGCTGTATGGTATGGTCTCCTGCCTAAAGACGGCGATAGAAATTAACTTCCAAGGTGTCAACCCTGATATGGCCCATAGCTTAGGAGGGGGAGGGGGGGGGGGCTATAAGCCACATGACTGATTGATTGAAATCAAAATATATTTATGCACAATATACTTTCTATCCTGGTCTGTGTTGTAATTTTTTTTTTTGTGTATGATTTGTTGCAAATTAATCTCTCAATCAGAAACTAAAAAAAAACGAACATTAAAACTTCTGAGGACGAGTAGTAATATAGTGGTAAAGTTTAGAAACCTTGTAACAGCGAAGTTCAAGCACTGCAGTATTCCTACTTCTAGCATTCACACATCTGGCAATACTTGTAGTCAGGAAATAAAAGTATCTAAATGTGAAGAAGAGAAAGACCTAGGTGTGACTTTTGACAAAAATTTACTATTTGACAATCATATCGTAAATAGTATTAACAAGGCTAACAGAATGATTGGAATAAATAAAAGAACCTTTACATTTATGAGAAAGGACACTTTTTTGAAATTATATAAGACACTAGTTAGACCTGTTCTTGAATATGGCAACACTGTATGGTATCCAATGCTAAAGAGACAATCAGAAGCTCTAGAACAGGTACAAAGAAGAGCAACCAAAATGATTCATAATATAAAAGATTACTCATATCAGGAAAGATTAAAATATCTGCAACTTCCAACACTTAAGGCAAGAAGAATAAGAGGTGACTTGATTCAAGCATACAAGATATTTAATGAAATTGATGATGTTGATAAAGCATGCTTTTTTTGTACTCCGCAGAAGAATGTTACAAGGAACAGTGAAGATAAGATATTTAAACAATATTCTAGAACGAATTTAAGAAAATTTACTTTTACTAATAGAGTAACCAACTTTTGGAATAAACTAACACTTAACATCAAACGTGCACCTGGTATTAATGTTTTTAAGAACCTCATAGATAAACATGAATTATTAACAAAAATTAGATATGAATTTGATGGATAATAAGTCTGAGCTAGCCTATGACTGGACCAACGGTTACAAAAAAAAAGAGGATATATACATATAGAAGGGGCGTAAAAAGCCTAAATAGGCTAAGTTGTATTTTGATACAACGCCCCTGATCCTGATCCTGATCCTGATCCTGAACACAAGGAGACTGGGCATGAGAGAGACAAGGAGGAATGATAACATGTGTGCAAACATCCTACTTCGAATTTCATCACCAAGCGATTCAAATCTAATGATTCACTCAGGCGTTCATCGTAATGCACATGATTTGTTACTGTAGGCCAACTCACCTCCAGCCTTCTCCGTTTGTTTACCAGCGGTGCACGTCTGGCAGCTGCAGCCTGGTGCCTTTTCCTTTCTCCCTCGTTGTACTCAAAGACCGAGGGAACGGCGTCGCTTGTTAGCTCGGGAGCGAACATCGGAATGCCGTGGTTTCCGCTGAGCCTTGACCTCAGCGTGAAATCGCCTGGCAAAAAGTGCTTTGAGCAGACAACATCGTGGCTTTTCGGCATCCACAACTTGCCATGCTCCCCACTCTGTTGATTCTACACGCCCATTCTTTCTTTCGGCGTTGATCCTTCGGAAACTTGTGAAATGAAAGACGCGATTCAGATGTTGCTGTCTCCGAACATCCCGGTGCAGCACATACTCTCGGCATTTTGTAGTGGCTTATGAACACGAGGTACTGGTCGGTCAAGTTTCTAGCCAGCTTAGTTTCGTTTTCGTCCTGTACATGACGTCACAGCGCTGACGTCAGCAGCGGGCTATTCGAACGAGATTTCATGGGAGCAGACGAAATATGCGCGGATCGAGTGTGCTTTTTTTCTTAAATGTGACTAAATCTGCGTGAGTATGCGTGATATCATGCATTATAATGTTTTTATATATTACTTTGATTCACATTTTACAGCGGTTTTGCTATACTGTGCAAACTTAAAACCGGGTTTACAGGACCTTTAAACTCGTTCTCAGCGCCAGCTAAAGCAGCGAAAGAGACGTAGGTATCGCTCAACTTCAACTGCCCTAGATGTCTTCAGTTTTGAAGCCATTCTCTCACTGCTCAAAGTGAAGCAAAAGGAGAAGGTTTTACATAACATGTAACAGATACTGTTCATCCATGTCTCAAGATATATCATATTAGTTTTACCGTAAGCTTACTAATTTCTCTTAATTAAACTGGTGCAGGAATCGTCCATCGTTGCTGAGCCTGCGGTGGAAGTTTATATTGAAAGAGTTCAATGATTGTTGTTTTTTTTGGTACCGTTCAGCATCTGTGATGCTTGAACATTGTACGTGCATTGCTCAGCAAAATACACTGTGGGTTCATACAGGTCTTTAAAGGTTTTAAAAGAAGGTTGGAGAACATATCGTTGTGGACCTTTAAAACCAAAGGAAAAGACTTACATCAATGTCTCTGAAAATGGTGTTAAATTTAAAGTTGAATGTTCATCATAATGTGAGAAGTATATCTATAATTTCGGAAAAGGGAAAGGAAAAAGAGAGTTGGAGTGTAGATTTGGGATGGGTGTATGTTAGGTAGGGACAGGGAAAAGAGAGTTGGAGTGTAGATTTGGGATGGGTGTATGTTAGGTAGGGACAGGGAAAAAGAGTTGGGAGTGTAGATTTGGGATGGGTGTATGTGAGGTAGGGACAGGGGAAGAGAGTTGGAGTGTAGATTTGGGATGGGTGTATGTTAGGTAGGGAAAGGGAAAAGAGAGTTGGAGTGTAGATTTGGGATGGGTGTATGTTAGGTAGGGAAAGGGAAAAGAGAGTTGGAGTGTAGATTTGGGATGGGTGTATGTTAGGTAGGGAAAGGGAAAAGAGAGTTGGAGTGTAGATTTGGGATGGTGTATGTTAGGTAGGGAAAGGGAAAAGAGAGTTGGAGTGTAGATTTGGGATGGGTGTATGTTAGGTAGGGAAAGGGAAAGAGAGTTGGAGTGTAGATTTGGGATGGGTGTTGTTAGGTAGGGAAAGGGAAAAGAGAGTTGGAAGTGTAGATTTGGGATGGGTGTATGTGAGGTAGGGACAGGGGAGAGAGTTGGAGTGTAGATTTGGGATGGGTGTATGTTAGGTAGGGAAAGGGAAAAGAGAGTTGGAGTGTAGATTTGGGATGGATGTATGTAGGTAGGGACAGGGAAAAGAGAGTTGGAGTGTAGATTTGGGATGGGTGTATGTTAGGTAGGGAAAGGGAAAAGAGAGTTGGAGTGTAGATTTGGGATGGGTGTATGTTAGGTAGGGAAAGGGAAAAGAGAGTTGGAATGTAGATTTGGGATGGTGTATGTGAGGTAGGGACAGGGGAGAGAGTTGGAGTGTAGATTTGGGATGGGTGTATGTTAGGTAGGGAAAGGGAAAGAGAGTTGGAGTGTAGATTTGGGATGGATGTATGTGAGGTAGGGACAGGGGAGAGAGTTGGAGTGTAGATTTGGGATGGGTGTATGTTAGGTAGTGAAAGGGAAAGAGAGTTGGAGTGTAGATTTGGGATGGGTGTATGTGAGGTAGGGACAGGGAAAGAGAGTTGGAGTGTAGATTTGGGATGGGTGTATGTGAGGTAGGGACAGGGGAGAGAGTTGGAGTGTAGATTTGGGATGGGTGTATGTGAGGTAGGGACAGGGGAGAGAGTTGGAGTGTAGATTTGGGATGGGTGTATGTTAGGTAGGGACAGGGAAAAGAGAGTTGGAGTGTAGATTTGGGATGGGTGTATGTGAGGTAGTGAAAGGGAGAGAGTTGGAGTGTAGATTTGGGAGGGTGTATGTGAGGTAGGGACAGGGGAGAGAGTTGGAGTGTAGATTTGGGATGGGTGTATGTGAGGTAGGGACAGGGGAGAGAGTTGGAGTGTAGATTTGGGATGGGTGTATGTGAGGTAGGACAGGGGAGAGAGTTGGAGTGTAGATTTGGGATGGGTGTATGTGAGGTAGGGACAGGGGAGAGAGTTGGAGTGTAGATTTGGGATGGGTGTATGTGAGGTAGGGACAGGGGAGAGAGTTGGGTGTAGGATTTGGGTGGGTGTATGTGAGGTAGGGACAGGGGAGAGAGTTGGAGTGTAGATTGGGATGGGTGTATGAGGGTAGGAAGGGGAGAGGGAAGAGAAGTTGGCGGTTTGAAGAAACACAGCTACAGTAACTTTGCGAGGGTGATGGTAATTATTCTTTGTATTTTAGCTTTCCCATACTGACAAAAGAACCTTTAACGGCATAATCACGTTAGCAATGATAAAGAAAAGTGACTGGTATTTTCAAAGTTCACGAAAACAGCAACGACGTCTCGTCCATTTGGAGATTCGTCAGTCGTAACGATAGATTGTTGTGACAGCTGTACTTAGTCTGATTAAAATCTCATTGTGGCGATTAAGTTGTGCAAAATGTTTCGAGGAACATTCAAGATGCTAGATCCTATTCATAGGCAGACCAAATGCTTGACAAGTTCAAACATCTCAGTCAATGCCAGCGTTAGCTTTGTGGCAGACCAGTGTAATACCTTTCGTACAGTAAGTAAATGCCGAGCAGGTTTTGTGATCGTTGAGGGGACATTGACAAGCCCCATACAGAGAAAGCTTTATTGCTTTTTGAGTAGCATCCAAGCCACAGCCTTCATGCGCTATCCTGTACCTGTTCACCGTGGCTGTCATCAGTCAACATCGTCCTATGACTGGAGATTGTCACCGTGACTGTCATCAGTCATCATCGTCCTGTGACTGGAGATTGTCAGGGTGATGTGACGAAGGCGTAGACAGTCAATGTTCTCCCAAGTCCCAGGCCCCAGTCATGTTCGACAGGCTAGAGGTGGAACTGGACCAGTCTTCACGTTGTCCATCCTGCTCATCTTCAGTCTGGCTATGTGACGTCCTCAGCCCATTTTGTCGTGGATTGTCTGTCTGTCTGTCTGTCTGTCTGTCTCTCTCTCTCTCTCTCTCTCTCTCTCTCTTCTCTCTCTCTCTCTTCTCTCTCTCCTCTCTCTCTCCCTCTCTCTCTCTCATCATTATCATCATCCCCACCCTCTTTGTCTGTGAATCTCTCAATCTGTCACTGTCTGTCTGTCTGTCTGTCTCTCTCTCGCTCTCTCTCTCGCTCTCTCTCTCTCTCTCTCTCTTCTCTCTCTCTCTCTCTCTCTCTCTCTCTCCCTCCCTCATCCTCCTCTCTCCCGGCTGTAAATGCAAACAAACTGAATTTGAGGCAAATATATGAACAATTTCTCCCTATCCAATGATTGGGCACAGTTTAGAAAATGTGATCGTTTTTTTTTTTTGGTTGCAACAGAAAAAAACTATGACAAAATTTATACAATGCTTAATTTAAAAGATGCAAAAAGAAAGAACTCAGTCAGCTGTTAATGTTGGATGATGATGCATGTTCTCACAAAATACGTTAACAAACTGTGAATCGTGCAGAAGAAAATGGTCGAAGATACGACTGCTGGACCAATTTTTGTTGTTGTTTTATTGTGAAAATAATCTGAATAGTTCGACAATCGGGTGAACAATATCCTACATACTGTGTTTTGATGGTCGAGTTTACAAGAGTGAACTTGAAAAACATTTTGTGATTAGTCTGGTGAATGTTAACTGTATGTTTGTTGTACGTATATGACTGGGAGTTTTTTCTTCTCAGAAATATGTTAATCCTGTACTCTCCATCGCTCCTGCAACTCCCCGTCCACCACACTCAACGCCTTCAATCCGTGTCACAAGAGCCGTTTAGCTACAGACAGTAACTGTTCAAGTGCCATGCGTCTTTCTTTCAACGTGAGGGCAGACAAAGGAGAGCGAGACAGTGACTGATACCTGCACGTTTGTTGGGAACTGTTGTAGTCTGTCAGAGAAGAAATGGTTTGGGTTACAAGCCCATGGTGAAACATTAATCTCCACCTTGCGGTGGACATACAATTAAGTCATGTTCCCCGTTAACGCGTTACTGGTCTAGTCCACCGGTGAAGTGGCTGGAAAGCGTGTAGCATTTTGTCGGCGGTGATATTTTATAATAATAATAATAATAATAATAATAATAATAATAGTACTACTACTAATGATGATGATGATTGATGATGATGATGATGATGATGATGATGGTTATGATGATGGATGATAGTAGTAGTAATAATGATAATAACATAGCATTTATAATGCGCTTTGCCAATGGTTCTAGGCGCTGACAATCCACACTCGATGATGATGATGATGATGATGATGATGATGATGATGATGATGATGATGATGATGATGATGATGATGGTTATGATGATGGTGATGATGATGATGATGATGATGATAGTAGTAGTAATAATGATAATAACATTAGCATTTATAATGCGCCTTGCCAATGGTTCTAGGCGCTGACAATCCACACTCTCGTGTACACAACGGGCTGCCTGCCTGGGTAGTGTCGATTGAACAGCTGCCTGTCGGCGCTTCATTCAGTCGTTTCCCGTGTCATCCAGTCAATTTAGTTCATTCAGTTTCCTCACTTCCTTCAGTCTTTCGATGTCTCACGCAGGGTGCATGATATGTGTAACAAGTCATCCATACCAACGGCCAAACCGGCCTTCTCTTCCGAAAGTTGGTGATGGATTTTAAGTGTGGTTTTCCCAAAATGTTTTGCTGGGTTCACACACGGAAACCTCGGTTTAAGCCCCCCATTTGAAGGGCTTATGGGAAAAGGAGTCAAAAACCCCAAAAATTAATTCCGGGGGGGAAAAAAAAACGCCCTGTACCGAAAAAGACCCGGCGGAGATTCGAACCCGCAAAAACCAAGGGGTCACCCAAAATTACAAGCCCGGCCCATCTACAAAATGAGTTTTTTCCGGGCCCCCGCACCCCCCCCCTTCCGCTTACCCCCACCCTTTTTTGACTCCCAAAACCCCCTCCCCCCCCCCCCCCCCCCCCCCCCGGGCCCCCCCCCCTCCCCACCCACCTCATCCATTGGGCTTTTCCCTCGGGAAAAATTCTTTGGGGGGGGGAAAAAAGGGGTTGGGGTTTCTCCCCCCCCCTCCCCTCTCCCTCTCCCCTCCAATCACCCTCCTCCCCTTTTCCCTCCACCTTCTCCTCCTTTTCTCTCTCTCCCTCTCCCCCTCTCTCCCTCTTCCTCTCTCTCTCTCTCTCTCTCCCCCTTTTTTCTCCCTTCCCTCTTCCTTTCTTTCTCTCCCCTCCTCTCTCTCTTTCTCTCCCTTCCCCCCTCTCCCATCTTTCTCCTCTCTCTCTCTCTCTCATTTTTTTTAAATTTTTTTTCAATTGGGGCTCTCTTTCCTTTTTTCCTTTCCCCCTTTCATAATTATAAAAAAAAAGTTTTTAAAAAAAAAGAGGAATTTTAAAATTTCCCCAAAATTTTTTTAACTTTTTTGCCCCCAAAGGCCGGGGGGAAGCCAAAGGGGAAAAAAATTTTCATTTTGTTTTTTAATTTTTTTTAAAAATGAAAAGGGTTTAGTTTTTTTAGGTTTTAAAAAGATTTAAATATGATTAATTTTTTTATATATTAAAAATAAAAATTTTTTTTTAATATGTAATAAAACCCTTTTTTCCCCTCTCCCCCCCCGTTTAACCCTCCCCCCCCCCCCTCTCTCGCCCCTTTGGGCCCTCTCCCCTTTTATCCCCCCCCTTTTCCTTCCCTTTCCCCTTCCACCTCTCTTCTTTCCCTTTTCCCTCCCTTTCCTCCCCCCCCCCTTTTTTTCTCCCTCTCCTCCCTCCCTCCCTCACCCCCCCCCCTTTCCCCTCCTTTTTTTTCTTTTCCTTTCCTTTGGCCTACCTTCCCTCGGCTTCTTTTTCCCCCCTCTCTCCCCTTTTCCCCCCTCCTCAAAACTTTTTCCTTTTCCTTCCTTTTTCTCCCCTTTTTTTCCCCCCCCCTTCTTTTTCCCCCTCTTCTTTCCCCCTTTTTTTCGCTTTTCCCCCCCATTAACCCCCCCCCTCCCTTTTTCCATCTCTTCTTCCTTTCTTCTCCCCTTTTTCCTTTGGGCTTTCTCTCCCTCTCTTTTTCTTTCCTTCCCTTCCCCTTTCCCTTTTTTCCCCTCCATCTAATTCCTCCTATTCCTCCTTTCTTCCGTTCCTTTCTCTCCTCTTTTGTTCCCTCCCACCCTATCTTTTATCCATCCCTCTCTCTTTAACCCCTTTCGTTTCTTTCTCTTTCCCTCTGCCCGTCAGTAACTCTCTCTCCCTCCCTTCTTCCATCTCTCTCTCTCTCTCTCTCTCTCCTCTCTCTCACTTCCTCTCTCCTCTCTCTCTCTCTCCTCTCTCTCTCTGTCTCTCTCTCTCTCTTCCTTTTCTCCCTCATCGTCATCTCTCTTCTGTCTGTCTGTCTGTCTGTCTGTCTCTCTCTCTCTCTCTCTCTCTCATCCATCATCATCATCTCATTCTTTCCTACCCCTTCTGTCTGTCTGCCTGTCTCTATCTCTCTTCTCCTCCCTCTCTCTCTCGTTCGTCATCATCATCATCATCATCATCATCATTATTTCTCATTCTTTCCTTCTCTGTCTGTCTGTCTGTCTGTCTGTCTCTTCTCTCTCTCCTCTCTCTCTCTCTCCTCTCTCCTCCTCTCTCTCTCTCTCTCTCTCCTTCCTTAATCACCATCATCTGCTGTATTTAAGAGAGGCAAAAAGAATGGACCTTGTTGGCGTCTGATCGTTGGATGATGATGATGTTTGTATTGTTCTCACAAAGTATGACATTGAACTGAGACTAGTGTGTGATTTGCAGGAAGCAAGTGGTTGAAGACATGACTGGACCGTTGGAGCAATGTTTTGCTTAGTACTTGAAGGTATTATAGACAATTCCATTACGACGATAAATCTCAGTACTACCACAGGACCGGCGAACAATGCTCTGTTTGGATGACTGAGTTGATTAAGTTCATGTTAAATAATTTCTTTTTGTTAGCCATGTAATGTTTAAACTCTGAGCTTGTTTTACGCATGGGATTCCCATTTTTATCTCTGAAATAGATTAATCTGGTACATTCTACCGTTCCTGCCCCCCCCCCCCCCCACACACACACACACCCCTTCCTCTTTGTCACAAGAGTTGTTTTGCAAAGACAGTAACCATACAAGTGGTAAACATCTTTTTTCAACAGTGAAATAGTGAGACAAAAGGAGAGCAAGTTTCAGGGATTCGTAATGTAGACTGTCAGAGAATAGGTCTGATTTATTATTCATTATTCATTTTTTTAGGTTTCTTTATTTTCATTAACATTTATTTAAGATTTATTATCAGAGCAGCAACCATGTATCTCTGTATATAAATTAGTTCAGAGATACATAGTTGTAGCTCTGAAGTATGGTGGTAAGGTAGAGAAAAAAGAAGAAAATTTCAAATTGAATATAATTGTTAAAAAAAAGAATTAATCTATGATGTAGTCTGCTGCGGTTTACTCTCTGGTGTCAGAAAAAAAATTCAATTTTAATTCATTATTGTACCTCTAATTAAACAACATCATTTTATTTTTATTATTTATTAACTGCTGAGGAAAAAAAAATAAACACATACAGACAGTGTAGATAGGTGGTTTTTGCTACAAACCCCACTTTGTAGTGTTCGGTTGAGTGAGGTTTGGCGTCACTAGTCTGGTCTTCTAGAGGTGAAATAGTGGAAAGTGGTCAGCATTTTGTCAGAGGTGATGTTTCAAAACCCTCCGCCCTCTCCTTCCCTCACAAACGTAATATCTGCATTCCTCTCCCCAAGAACTAATCTTTTTATGCCTTTTCTTATTCATTCTGGTTGTAAATTTATGGCATGAAATACACGACCGCATTAAACCACAAACCAAGCTTATTGTCATACAGGAAGGCATGCCGTTTGCATTTAATAGACACAGGTGTAAGTCTGAACAAACGAAGTGATGTTATTGTATAACAACCTCATCTGGATGTATCCTCTAAACCTAATGATGTACATAAGAGTTGAACTGATTGTGTGCTTTGCTGTGACTGTTTAGCAGTATTTGAAGGTGTTTGTGTGGAGGAGGTAGTCCGGTTGTGAATAATTAAGCGTGCGTTTATGCGCTTCCTTCCCATGTATTATACAAATGCTCTCTCCCTTCTATCCCTTCTTCTACCCCCCTCCGCCACCCCCACCCCCCCTCTACCCACCCCTCACCCCCCCCCCGCACTTCCACTACGCTGCACATTTAGGAGATGCGTTAGCCAGTGGCTGTAGGTAGACCGGAGAGGGGGAAGCATGGTGTATTGCTGATAGCACAAAGTATCGTTGAGTCCAGGGCATGCCTTAGCCTATAAGTCATGGCAGTCCTGCTGTGTACTGTTGATACCATGGCAACGCCGTTCCAGATCACTGCAGGTGGGAGACAGCCGGTGGGAGGAGGGGGGGCAGGTTGCTGTATCTACACAAGATACGAACCTTGTCGCTTCTAAGTCCATGATCCGTGTAAGCCATGTACATGACTATGATGTTTATAGGTCAGCTGACCCGCTGAGGTTGTAGTGTGTAGGGGTGTGGGGGGTAGGGTGGGGGTGAGTGGCACTGGGGCTAGATTCTGAATAAAACGTGAAAGTGGTATATTCTTCTCTCTCTCTCTCTCTCTCTCTCTCTCTCTCAGATTCAAATGCAAATATAATGAAGTTTGTTACTGATGTATGTACAATTGTTCCTTGTCCGATATGTATGTGGGACTGTTAAGATGAAAGTGAGTTCTCCGTAACTGCAACGCTCGGAAACACACAAATAAACCAAGAAAAAAAAAAAGGGGGGGGGGGGAGGGGGGAGGCGCCATAACGTCTCTGAATTAAAAAGAGGAACTTCCCCGAAGATGGAGTATGGCTGCCTTAATGGCGGGATGAAAAGGGTCATACACACAAAACTCCACTGCCTGGCTATACAGGGAGTGTCCGCAGGAGAAATCAGCCTGCGTACGCAGAAAGAAAGAAAAAGAGGAACAAAAAGATTTAGCATTCGAAATCTTAAATGATGGAAGTTCTCACTCACAAAATATGTGTACTCCTAAATGATAATGACATGGTGTTCTTACTCACAGAATATGTATACTCTTCAAAATTTAGTAAGGACACAGAAGAAAACAATGCAAACTTGAGAACTCGAACAAAAGAAATTAGTGGGGTTGGAGGGGGGGGGGGGGGGGAGCTGGGTAGGTTTACAGCTGAAGACATATTTTATTGCATGCTTCATTTCAGAGCTGTGTCTAACAGAACTGTGGACAATGATCCTCTCTTTGTTTTCATTTTAACAGTTTTGTGGTTTATCCGAAATTTTCCTATTTCAATTTTAACAGCTGCAAATAGTATCCATTCTATCCCAGTCTCTGTCTCACTCTGTCTGTCTGTCTGTCTGTCTGTCTCTCTCTCTCTCCCTCTCTCTCTCTCTCTTCTCCCCCTCTCCTCTCTCCTCTCTCTCTCTCTCTCTCTCTCTCTGAATCGGAAATGATGCGCAGAAAGCAAGTGGTTGATGACACGACGGCAGGACCAATATTTACACAGCTGGTAGTATTATTCTGAACCAAGACGTTTCAGGTGAACTGGTGAACGGTACTTTGATTGGACGAACTAAAATGGAACAGTACTAAACAAATTTGAGCTCTGTGCTTGCTTTTGCGCGTGTGATTCTTTGCTATAGTCACAGAAATAAAAGAAAATTCTCGTGCGACATCTACCACCCACCCGCCTGCAGTTTTCTACTCCTTCCTCACACAGGCTGTATAGCCAAGGGCTTCCTGGCCGTTAATTTCCACCGTGTGGTGTGGTATACGGTCACGTTCTGCCGATTTGACGCGTTGGGGAAACTGGGTTAAAAAGTAGTGCAGGGTTTTGTCATTGGTGATGCTTCTGAAGCCACCTCCGCTCCCTGCCCTGCCCCCCCCCCCCCCCCCCCCTTACCTCTACCCCAGCTGTCCAGGACTCATCAATCGTCTAGCTGTGGCACCTTTCTTGTGTGCTCTCTTTTTCTCTCTCTCTCTCTGAAATAAAAAAGTATATTTTTTTTTTTTTTCTTTTTTTTTTTTTGCTGTCCCAACCTCTGCGCCACCTCAGAGCAGTACACCCACACCGCTCATTCCGACACCCCGTCCACAGCCATAGCCCGGCTGGCCCCGCGCCGCAGCCCCGGCACCAGCAATCCACCGGGAGCAGTCAATGTCAAGTCGTCAAGAGGCAACCCACCGGAGGAGACACTGCACTGCTGCCGAGTCACTTCGGTGGTGTTCAGTGGCGCCTGTTCTGATCTAACATACGCAGGACACCACCTACTAAGCCCCTACTGACGACAATAATTGCTTAGTCGCGGAGCCGCGTGAGTGAGCTCTCCCCCGGAGGGCGCCACCACGTCCGTCCAACGACAGCCCCCATGGACTCGCCGATACCGGTGACCCCGACGGAAGCAAACCAAGGCCACAGATGTGGAGAGGACATCGAAATTGAGGTCACCATGAGAGCAGGGCATGAAGGGCCACAGAATTTGAGACATTTTTTTTAATGCTGATCAATGGGAATGAGGATGATTGAGATGATGCTACGGATTTCCATTTCGGTCGGAGACTACATGACAGGGCTGTACTCTACGCTTCCTTTCACAACATATCCCGGCGTCAACCAGGCCAGAGAGATACATGCACCTGCAGTGTTGGTCAGGAAATTTGAGCAACACTCTCAGAAACGCATCCATTAAGTGGACGAAACTCGACTGTGTGGTCCCAGTCTTCCCAAGTGAGTCCGCAGCAAACTCAACTCTGGGTAGGAGCCGGTCGGGGCAGAAAAAACCCACATGCCTCTGATGGGATTCGAACCCACGACCTCCCAGCCGGGAGTCCGCGACGCTAACCACTTCGCCACGGCGGCTGGTAAAAAGTATATTCTTAGTTTTCTCTCTCTCTCTCCTCTCTCTCTCTCTCTCTCTCTCTTCTCTCTCTCTCTCTCTGTGTCTCTGTCTCTCTCTCTTGTCTGTCTGTCGCTGTCCGTCCGTCTCTGTCTCTTTCTTTCTGTCTCTGTCTGTCTCTCTCAATCTCTTTCTCTGTATCTGTCTGTCTCTCTGTCTCGGATTCTGTTTCTTTCTCTCTTTGTCTCTGTCTGTCTGTCTGTCTGTCTGTCTCTCTCTCTCTCTCTCTCTCTCTCTCTCTCTCTCTCTCTCTCTCTCTCTCTCTCTCTCTCTCGATGATGTTGGGATGACAGTTTCATTCACATTTGTATCATAATTATATTCATTGCGATTGTTCACAGCCTTTCAAATGGGGCTTCAGCTTTGTTGAATAACATTCTATTCTCTCTATCTCTCTCCCCCCCCCTCTCTCTCTCTCTCTCTCTCTCTCTCTTCTTCTCTCTCTCTCTCTCTCTCTCTCTCTCTCTCTCTCTCTCTCTCCTCTCTCTCTCTCTCTCTCTCTCTCTTCTCTCTCTCTCTCTGGGCTTTGAATGCAAATAAATTGAAGTTTAAAACACTTTTTCCGTGTCTGATATGCAGGCACATTTCAGATTGATTCTTTCTCTGCAACAGAAAAATGAGGGGTGGGGTGGGGTAGGGGGGTGGGGAGGGGGCTGTATGTCGATGAATTCAAAAGAGCAGCAAAGAAAGACTTAGCATTCTCAGTGTTTGATTGTAGAGACTCACAAAATATGTGTACTCATCAAAACACGCTTGCTTTTTGACTCGCATTTCTATTGTTGGCAGAGTTTGGCAACACTAAACTGGAAATTGCGCATGCACTCCCTTGGCATAAGGGTTGTTTAACTATTGTTAATGAAGCATTGTCATTGTCAATGTCATTGTCATTCTCTCTCTCTGTTTCTCTCTGTCTCCCTCTCTGTCTTTCTCCCTCCCTCCTCTCTCTCTCTCTCTCTCTCTCTCTCTCTCTCTCTCTCTCTCTCTCTCTCTCTCTCTCTCTCTCTCTCTCTCTCTCTCCCTCGGCTGCAGCGAAAAATACCACAGATTTACAGATTTTTAAAAAATTTCTGTTACATAATTATCATGTGTGGAGTAACACAACGAGGACAGCTGTGCTGACGTTTCTCACCTAGGAGTCGAAAATCGACTCCAGCCACGTGTAATGAATGATTCTTTTCACAGGACAAAATTCGACAGCTCCCCTATGCTGTCAGCAAAGAGTTAAATATCCACATGTTACCGCCTCCCCTCCCCTCATCTCTCCTCCCTCACGCTCACTCTGCTCCTTGCTGTCGGCCACGCTCTCCCTTTAAATCTTCTTTTCTTTTGTGTCTCTTTCTCTAAAATCTTACCTAGAGACTGTCGTCGTGACAGAGGAATTGTTTGTCTACACTGAATATAATTTTTTTGTTTGTTGAAATAGTTGCTACTCTTTTTGCAGTGCTCTATACGTGAACGCATTATTTCTGATTGGTACATATTTGCTTCTATTCCGTTTGACTGTGAAAAGTGAAACCAGTTGAAGGTGACATGGAGTGTCCTTTGCTGCTCTTGCACTTTTTTGTCATTGATTGGCACAGCACGATTGCATCTGTGTGTCTGTCTGTTTGTTCGTCTGTCTGTTCGTCTGTCTGGCTGGGACTTTTGTCGCTTATTGCCTTGCCAAAACTACCATGATTCTATGGCTGAGTGCTGTATTCTTCTAGCGAACAGCCTGCTTGATCCAAGAATTTTCTGTACGTAACCTGTTACTGTAAGAGACTAATCCCCCGAAGGGAGAAACTGAGACGCATGGTGTTAATGGAATCAACAATCCTGTGTGTGTGTGTGTAAAGACCCGCGACTCGGAATAGGCTTGATAACGTCCCTTTGGAACACAGACGCTTTCTCTTTTCCCCATCAGGTGTTGAAGAATGAGAATGCCGGTCATTCTGTACATCAATCAGATGTCTTAATCTGGAAGCAAAATAATGTTGGTCTTCTTCTTCTTCCTAAAATACTGGTTCACTCAAAAACGAGTAGGTCACCAGCGCGCGTGGTATACAATTAGAAAAGATTTCATTTTTGCCGTCTTGTTCTGGAAGACATTTGTCTTCTTTGTATGGAGGGTGAAATGGGTTTGAAACAGAGAGTAGCTATATACGAAACTGTTATTGAAACTTTATGTTTCATCTCCGTCTCTTTCATTTACAGTTATTGATGCATGTGTCGAGCTGTTTGATTCGTCGAATTCGGTTAACTTCCTCGCGAGTGGTTTAAAGCAATAAAGCTGTTCACCTGCTGAGAATGTCGACTCAGGATAAGATTTGTATAGTTTTATATAAAAATAATGAACAAGCGGGTAACGTTTGCTCCCATAAGAAAACCTAACACAGAGTAACTTTTATTCAAGACTGGCACAGCCTTTTAAACTTGAATAAAGTCAGACAAACACATAGACGAACAATCTAACAGTGGGGGAAAAAACAAACGCAGGCCAACAACTGAACTGTCTTCATAGTAATGACTTAGCAAAGATTAAAAGGCTGTGCCAGTCTTGAATAAAAGTTACTCTGTGTTAGGTTTTCTTATGGGAGTAAACGTTACCCCACTTGTTTATTGTTTACTGTTCCCTGCCTCATTTCATTTCAAGTTTTACAAAAAAAATGTTTTGCACGCTGAAATGGGCAGACATGAGACTGTGAATGTCCACTACTCAGAATCTGCCTGACACCGTCCTTTTAGGACATAGACTATCAGTAATCATTCACCTTTCATTTCATTTTAAATGTATAGACTTGCTCTGTGTACATATACATCCTCGATGTATCTATTGATCAAACACATGGCTACGAACTCACGCACAAGCTCAGAATAACTGAAAGCCTAAACACCCTCCACCACATCTGAGGAGGCAGAACTCGCTGCACTGGCTCCTTTCCAATGTTCGAATCATATGTAACTTTTCATTCATCACGTCATTAATTGAAGGCTTCTTGGATCCGGATTAGAGAAACAACTAGGCTTCTTGAATCCGGATTAGAGAAACAACTAGGCTTCTTGGATCCGGATTAGAGAAACAACTAGGCTTCTTGGATCCGGATTAGAGAAACACATACAGCTGGAGTGTGGAGTGATGATGATCATAATGCGCGCGCGCGCGTGCACACACACACACACACACACACACACACACACACACACACACACGCACGCACGCACGCACGCACGCACACACACACACACACACACACACACACATTTGTCTAATATCACATTTAGTGAAAAGACGTTAAATTGAAGAACAACAACACACACGCACGCACGCACGCACGCACACACACACACACACGCACACACACGCACGCACACACGCCCCCCCCCCCCCCCCCACACACACAAGCGCGCGTGCCCGTCTGGCAAGGAGGTCATGTTTTCATCAGCATCCATTAGTTTGTCTTTTGTCTTCTAGCAGAATTATGCAGACTCACAAAAAAGAAAA
>CM031595.1:21489253-21499253 GCA_018398815.1 Conus ventricosus | reverse complement strand
TTTTGTACTACGGTGATATTTTGCGCCGCAACGTCGATACAAAAATGCCACCGGGTGACAATTTGCACAGAACTGGATAGTTCCCTCTCCTGGCCCACCCCCACCCCTCCTCCCTCCTCCCACCCCGCCCCTTCTCTTACGGGTGTTTGGCTGGCTCAGTCGGTTGGGTCATTTCGCAAAGTTGCATGCTCGATTGACGCTGTTGCGCAGCAAAGGCATTGTCATTTTCGCAATCCATCTTATTGTGTTGTCGTCCTGGCTGTGTGGGTGTAGTGAATGATTGAACCCCTTCCCCTATCCTGCTGGGGTGGGTTCTCCTTATAATCTGCTATGTCACGGGGGTGGGGGAGGGAGGGCGTGGGCGTTAATCTGATTGCAACTAACCGACCCTCCTTTCGCTCCCTCCGGTCCACCCACTTCGCCCGCCCAAACGCGCGCGCGCGCGCCACACACACACACACACACACACACACACACACTCACGCACGCACACAGATACATGCACACACGCACACACACATACACACACACACACACACACACCGCACGCACGCATGAACACACACAGACACATGCGCGCACGCACGCACGCACACACACACACACACACACAACACACACACGCACGCACGCACGCACGCACGCACGCACGCACGCGCGCGCGCGCGCGCGGGCGCGCGCGCGCGTATTTCCACCACTCACCATCCCATCTCCACCCCACCTTCCCCCGTATAGAGGTGAAGCCACGATGGGAGCGAGTTTCAGTTTCATCGTATTTTGACAGCCCAGCCCACTTACTATCGGAACAATTTTCTGGTGTTTTCTTGTACAGCGAACCACCCCCTCCCCTCTCCTCTCCTCTCCCCTATCCTATAAAAGAGAACAGGCAAAAACCATGATGTAACCACCCAAAGCACAGGTCATGCAGCGATTACATCGTGACTGAATTCTGGACATCCTTAAAGCAGATGAAATAGGCCGTGCAGAAGACATCAGCTATTTTGCTTATTTTTCACCCCTGATCGAAAACAAAACAAAACAACAAGAACAACAAAGTCTCTCTCTATCTCTCTCTATCTCTCTCTCTATCTCTCCCTCTCTCTCTCTCTCTCACACGCACACACACACACACACACACACAGAGAGAGAGAGAGTGAGAGAGAGAGAGATAGAGACTAATACCTGATAATGTACATACACAACACATAAAAAGGCCGAGTGGGGATGAGATAGTATGTACAGTTAGTGTCCGCTCAGAGCAGTGTGTACAGTCTCGTTAGCCAGTCAACACATGACAACAAAAACCGGCTCCTTATATTATGTAAAAAAAAAAAAAAAAAAAAAAAAAGGAAAGAAAGAAAAAAATAGAAAACAGATTTTTAAAAAATTCAACAACAAAGACCGGCAAATGGACCGCAAACGCTGGGGATTAAAAACCACGCACAAGGTGACGCGAGGTAAATGAAAAACACAACAACGAAACAACTAGTTAAAGAAAGTCAGAAGAATTTAATGGGCACAGCAATTTCAGAAGGCCGGAATACAATGGAGGGTGAATAAAGAGAGAGGCACAACGCAAAATAGAGGCCCGTGCAAAATAGCAGACCAAGTGTCCTATACCCTAATTCCGAACGAAACCATCTTTCTGCTCCATAACCCTGAACCCTGTCGAGAACAGGCAGTGGAGAACATGGATTGTATGTAAATGTGCTGAGTGTCTCTGGCTTATCGGCGGCATGTCACTCTGTGTTTTGTGCTGGTACACTGACACTCGAAAATACATAACAGCGTCTGCGGGACTCGCGGTTAACAGTTTGTAGTCTGTGTGCTCCAATCTTACTACCTTTCCAGTTCAAAAAGGCAAGGTGCGCTGTTGGTACTTTAAGGGGATGAAGTAGTAACAGGATAGGAAATGGTAGAGAAATAAAAATAAAAATGGCGAAGGGGGGGGGGGGGGGGGAGATAGAAGAGGGAGTGGAGGTAAGAAAAAGTTGGAAAAGTACTGAAAAAAGTATGATGCATGGATTCAATTCAATTCAGGTTCTTCACAGCCGAGCTGACAACACAGAGCCATATCAGAACATTCACCCCCGTCCATAAAAACGTAGTGAAAAAGCAAAAAACAAACGAACAAAGAAACAAAAATCGTCAGTTAAAAGGTGGTGGTAGAAATGTGGAAAATGTACGAGAGACATAATGAAAACAACAACAACAAACAAACAAAAACAGAAACGAAGGAAAATTAAGGTAGGGAAAGCAGTGAAAAATTTTGAAAGTAGGCATGTTGTGGAAAGGAGTAGGAAAACTACGAATAGATGGGAAAGGTAGGAAAGAACGGAAATCACTTAAGTTTAGGAATGAGAAAATTAGAAAATGATCCTCATCGATCCGAAATTCTATTCTTTAACAAGTCTCAAGCTCTGTCAGCCTTCATGCCCTGTCCTCATGGTCACCTCAGTTCCCATTGTCTCCCACGGCTATGCCCTTGGTGAGCTTCTGTCGGGGCCATCGGTATCGGCAAATTTATGGAAGCTGTCGTTGAACTGACGCGGGGGCGCCCTCAGGGGGAGAGCTGATTCCGCTGCTGAGCTATTGTTGTCGGTCAGTAGGGGGCTTAGTAGGTGGTGTCCTGCGTATGTAGGACCAGAACAGGCGTCTGTGGACACCACCGAAGAGATCTAGCAGCAGTGCAGTGTCTCCTCTGGTGGGTTGCCTCGTGACGACTTGACATTGACTGCTCCATGTGGACTGCTGGTGCCAGGACTGTGGGGGGACAAGCCAAGCTGTGGTTGTGGACGGGCAGCCGATATGAGCAGGGTGTGTACAAAGCAATTGAAGTGACACAGTAGATGAGACAGCAAAAAAAAAAAAAAAAAAAAAAAGTAAGAAAAAGCGAAAAATAAAAGGAAAAGTGGAACATTTAGAGAAAGAAATGGTAGGAAAATTAAGAAATCGCAGTCAAGGTAGGAAAACAGAAAAGGTAAGGAAAGGAAAAAGAAAGGGAAAGTAAAAGGGTACGGAAATTAGGGGAGGTAGTGAAATCAGGAAACGGTGTAGAAAGTAAGCAACAAAAAAGAAAGAAAGGAAATGCAGAAAACGTATCAACAGACAGGGAAGTAAAAAAGAAAAAAAATATAGGAAAGGTGGAGAAAATTCCAAAAATATGAACATGTTGGAAAAGTTGCCAGTGGTTAGGAAGAGCACGAAAGCTCGGTTGAGAAGGAAAGGGGTATGAAAAGTAGGGGGAAAAAAGCCGGAGGAAGCAGAAAAATAAGTAAAATGAGGAAAAGGTTGGGAATATAGAAACCTGAAAATTTGGAAAAGGTAGGGAAAGTAAGGCAACGCGGGGAAAGAAGGGGAAATGGGAAAGGCAGCAACAGTAAAGATAGGAAAAAGTAGAAAGAGGTAGGAAAAGTAGGAAACATAAGGGACGTAGGAAAGTTTCGGGAATGCAGAAAAACAGAAAAAATAGTAGAGAAAGTCGGTGAAAGGTAGGGAAAGTAAGAACACACTATAACAACAAGGAAAAGACAAGGGAAGTCAGTACAAAGAAGAAAGTCACTACAGGGAGGAAAAGTAAGAAAGCAGGGGAAAAATTGGGAAGGTAGAAAAAAGTAAGGACTGTCAAAAAAAAAGTAGGGAAAGGCAAGAAAAGTCGAGAAGTATTTAAAAAAGAAAAAAGGTGGGGAAAGTACGAAAAGGAAGGGAAAGTAGGAAAAGGTAAAGAAAGGAGAATAGATAAGGAATACTGGAAACGGTATGAAAAAAAAAAGAAAAGGTAGGAAAAATAGGAAACAGTACTGGGAATAGGAAAAAGCGGAAGAAAATAGGAAAAAGTGGGGAAAGAAGAATAGGTAAGGAATATTGGAAACGGTATGAAAAATAAGAAAAGGTAGGAAAAATAGGAAACAGTACTGGGTATAGGAAAAAGCAGAAGAAAATAGGAAAAAGTGGGGAAAGCACAAAAAGGGCAGGAAAAAAAATAAGGAAAAGGTGGGAAGCAAAAAAAAAAAAAAAAACAAAAAAACAGGAGAAAATAGAAAAAGGTGGGGAAAGCAGGAAAAAAGAAGAGAAAATAGGAAAGGTGGGGAAAGCAGGAAAAAAAAGGGAAAATAGGAAAAGGTGGGGAAAGCAGGAAAAAAAAAGGACAGAAAAGGGTGAAATAGGAAAAGGTGGGAAAGCAGGAAAAAGAAGAGAAAATAGGAACAGGTGGGGAAAGCAGGAAAAAGAAGAGAAAATGGGAAAAGGTGGGAAAGCAAAAAAAAAGGGGAAAATAGGAAAAGGTGGGGAAAGCAGGAAAAGAAGGGAAAATAGGAAAGGTGGGAAAGCAGGAAAAAAGAAGGACAGAAAAGGGTGAAATAGGAAAGGGGGAAAGCTGGAAAAGGAAGAGAAAATAGGAACAGGTGGGGAAAGCAGGAAAAAGAAAAAGGAAAATGGGAAAAGGTGGGGAAGCAGAAAAAAGAAGGGAAAATAGGAAAAGGTGGGGAAAGCAGGAAAAAAAGAAGGGAAAATAGGAAAAGGTGGGGAAAGCAGAAAAAAGGGAAAATAGGAAAAGGTGGGGAAAGCAGAAAAAAAGAAGGGGGCAAATAGGAAAAGGTGGGGAAAGCGGGAAAAAGAAGAGAAAATAGGAAAAGGTGGGAAAGCGGGAAAAAAGAAGGGAAATAGGAAAAGGTGGGGAAAGCAGAAAAAAAGGGAAAATTGGAAAAGGTGGGGAAAGCAGGAAAAAAGAAGGGAAAATAGGAAAAGGTGGGGAAAGCAGAAAAAAAAGGAAAATAGGAATAGTGGGGAAAGAAAAAAAAGAAGGGAAAATAGGAAAAGGTGGGGAAAGCAGAAAAAAAGAAGGGAAAATAGGAAAAGACGGGGAAAGCAGAAAAAAGCAGGAAAGTAGGAAAAGGTGGGGAGCAGAAAAAGAAGGGAAATAGAAAGTGGGAAAAAGCAAAAAAAAAAAGAAGGGAAAATAGGAAAAACGGGGAAAGCAGAAAAAAGAAGGGAAAATAGGAAAAGGTGGGGTACATAGGAAAAGGCAGAAAAAGATGGAAAAGGTAGGAAGATAAGAAAATAACAGGACAAGCGGGAATAGTTAGGGGAAGTAACAAAAGACAGGTAAAATGTGCGGAAAATAGGAAAAGGTGCGTCAAGCATGAAAGATAGGAGGGAGGGTAAGAAAAGGTACGGAAAACAGGAAAAGTGCGAGAAAATGTAACAAAACTAGAGAAATGTAAGAACATTTCATATAGGTATCAAAATTTGAAAAAAACACTAGCCGCCGTGGCGAAGTGGTTAGCGTCGCGGACTCCCGGCTGGGAGGTCGTGTGGTTCGAATCCCATCAGAGTCATGTGGGTTTTTTCTGCCCCGACCGCTCCTACCCAGAGTTGAGTTTGCTGCGGACTCAGGTGGGAAGACTGGGACCACACAGTCGAGTTTCATCCACTTAATGGATGCGTTTCTGAGAGTGTTGCTCAAATTTCTGACCAACACTGCAGGTGCCTGTATCTCTCGGCCTGGTTGACGCCGGGATATATTATGAAAGGAAGCGTAAAAGTACAGCCCTGTCATGTAGTCTCAGACCGAAATGGAAATCCGTAGCATCATCTTAATCATCCTCATTCTCATCAATCAGCATTAAAAAAAAAAAAGTCCCAAATTCTGTGGCCCTTCATGCCCTGCTCTCATGGTGACCTCAATTTCGATGTCCTCTCCACGTCTGTGGCCTTGGTTTGGTTCCGTCGGGTCACCGGTATCGGCGAGTCCATGGGAGCTGTCGTTGGACGGACGTGGTGGCGCCCTCCGGAGGGAGAGCTCACTCACGCCGGCTCCGCGACTAAGCAATTATTATCGTCAGTAGGGGGCTTAGTAGGTGGTGTCCTGCGTATGTTAGATCAGAACAGGCGCCACTGAACACCACCGAGTGACTCGGCAGCAGTGCAGTGTCTCCTCCGGTGGGTTGCCTCTTGACGGCTTGACATTGACTGCTCCCTATGGACTGCCGGTGCCGGGGCTGCGGCGGGGCCGACCGGGCTGTGGCTGTGGGCGGGGTGTCGGAATGAGCGGCGTGGGTGCACTGCCTCTGAGGTGGCGCAGAGGTTGGGACAGCAAAAAAAAAAAAAAAAAAAAAAAAAAATTGAAAAAACGTAAGGAAGAGTAATAAAAAAAAAAGTATACTGAGAGGCAAAGAAAACGCAATTCCATTGTCAACTGACAATTTTATTGAAATGAAACAAACACACATCAAAGCAAATACGTGTGACAAAAGTGCGACCACTGTACATTAGTTTGCCTATAACAGGTGCACATTCGCCTGAAGTGAAGCCATTTAGGCGCGACAGAAGGAATACACTGTCAATATCTGGTGTGTCCCCCTTGAGCACGAACACAAGCTTGCAAACGTCGGGGCATTGAAGCGCACAAACGACGGATGATACGGATCGGTATCACGTTCCAGTGATGCTGCAATGCTTGGGTGAGCTCAGCAACGGTAGTTGGGGGATTCTGCTGACCTTGCACACGTCGTCCAAGTTCGTCCCACAAATGTTCAATGGGATTCATGTCTGGGGACACGGAGGCCACTGCATGACGTCCACATTGCTGTCCCGAAGGAAATTTCGTGTGAGAACGGCTGTGTGGGGTCGAGCATTGTCCTGCTGAAACACTAGTCTGTTGCCACCATGCTGTCTCCAGAGAGGAAGAAGAACTGGCTCAAGAACAGTGTCAATATAAGGCCCTTTCCGTCAAGTTGCCTGGCACAAACACAAGCTCCGATCGAAATTGAGCATTTATGGCACCCCAGACCATTACCCCTCCACCCCCATAACGATCTCGCTCAATGACACAGGGTTGCGCAAAACGTTCACCCTGACGTTGATACACACGATCACGGCCATCGGGGAAAGAGACATTGAAACCGGGATTCATCCGAAAAAACAACATTCCCCCAAACCCTGTTCCCCAGAAAGCCACCTGCGGCAGCCATCGCTGGCGTGCTAGTCGATGGCGATGGGTTAAGATCTGACCTTGGTATGGTCGACGTGCCCGTAGCCCTGCTGCTGCCAGACGCCGACGCACGGTACGGCTGCTGATTGGTCTTTCTCTAGTCCCAATAGTGTTGCGGGCTGTTTTTGCAGCTGGCTGGAAACGATTCCGGAGGTGCTGCGTGACAATGTAGCGGTCCTGTCGTGCCGTCGTCACAGTTGGACGCCTGGCGTGGACGGTCGTTTACACTTCCAGTGTTTTGGTGCCGAGTCGCAAGACGGGTTATGGTTGATGGTGTACATTGAAATGTTGTGCGGCCCTGATGTGAGCAGTGCCTGCCCTCAGCATGCCAATGGCTTGATTTCTCTGGTCTGTAGTTAACCGCGGCATGGTGCGTACGAGTGTCAGTAAAACGCCAATGTGTGTTTTTATAGGGGACAGTCATGGGCTGTTTGCATGCAATCACAGTATGCCTGTGTTGCACGGTGTTTTGCAGTTATCAGTAAAAGATGTGTTGGAGTGGTTTACTCATGACGTCATGAACCCAACTGTGCCTGTCAATACAGATCGTCGCAATACAACATACGCGTGCTAGGTTGCATGCCTCGTGCATAATTCACATTATTTTGGCTGAGGTGACATTTTTCGGGGACGAAATGGGGATTGGCGTTTCATTGCCTCTCAGTATAGGACATAGTTGGAAAGATAGGAAACATTAGGGACAGAAATGAATGGTTCGTAAGTACGGGAAATTTAGGTTAAAAAAAAAAGTAGTGAAAGACAAAACGAAGGCAAAGTAGGCATAAATAGAAAAAAGAAAGTGCAGTATAAAATAGGGGGGAGGGGGAGGGGAGGGGAGGAGGGGGGAGGAAAAGCGTAGGAAAAGGTATGGAACGCACAAAGAGAAAAAAAAATCCCACAAAAAACAAAAAAGATATAACAGTGTAGGAGAAGGTGTGTGTGTGGGGGAGTGGTGTGGGGGGGGGGGGGTGGGGTGGGGGGGGGTGGGGGGTGGGGGGGGGTGGGGTGGGGGGTGGGGTGGGGGAGTGGGGGGTGGGGTGGGGGGAGTGGGGGGTGGGGGGTGGGGGAGTGGGGGGTGGGGTGGGGGGGAGTGGGGGGTGGGGTGGGGGGAGTGGGGGGTGGGTGGGGTGGGGGGAGGGGGGGTGGGGGGTGGGGGGAGTGGGGGGTGGGGGTGGGGTGGGGGGGGGGTGGGGGGTGGGGGGTGGGGTTGGGTGGGGGGGAGTGGGGGGAGTGGGGGGGGGGGAGTGGGCGGGCGGGTGAGGCAGCACCGACTGGCTCCTTTATGTCGAAGAGTTCCGGGGTAGTGGAACTCGTGAAACCCGGACCTGGAATTTTGTTGCTCTTGTCGACAGCGCGTGTAAAATGGCAGGCTCATCATCATCATGGGACCCACTGCTGGCAGACAGCAGATGATCTGTTGAATACTGACGTCTTGATAACAGTCCTGATCCCTTGAGTGCATCTCTCTCTCTCTCTGTCTCTCTCTCTCTTATCCTCTCTCTGTGTGCTATCTTCTCTCTATCTGCTATCCTCTCTCTCTGCTATCCCCTCTCTCTCTCTCTGCTATCCCCCTCTCTCTCTCTCTCTGCTATCTTCTCTCTCTCTTCTCTCTTTGCTATCCTCTCTCTCTCTCTGCTATCTTCTCTCTCTCTCTCTCTCTCTCTCTCTCTCCTCTCTCTCTCACTCCTCTCTGCTTCCTCTCTCCTCTCTGCTATCTTCTCCTCTTTTCTTCTTGCTATCCTCTCTCTTTGCTATCCTCTCTCTCTCTCTGCTATCTTCTCTCTCTTTTCTCTCTTTGCTATCCTCTCTCTCTCTGCTATCTCTCTCTCTCTCTCTGCTATCTCTATCTCTCTCTCTTCTCTCTTTGCTATCCTCTCTCTCTCTCTACTCTCTTCTCTCTCCTCCTCTCTCTATCCTCTCTCTCTCTGCTATCTTCTCTCTCTTCTCTCTTTGCAATCTCTCTCTCTCTGCTATCCTCTCTCTCTCTGCTATCTTCTCTCTCTCTTCTCTCTTTGCTATCCTCTCTCTCTTCTGCTATCCTCTCTCTCTTCTCTGCTATCTTCTCTCTCTCTTCTCTCTTTGCTATCTCTCTCTCTCTCTCTCTGCTATCCCTCTCTCTCTCTGCTATCTTCTCTTCCTCTCTCTCTCTTTGCTATCCTCTCTCTCTGCTATCTTCTCTGTCTCATCTCTCCTTTTCTCTCTCTCTCTTTGCTATCCTCTCACTTGCTATCCTCACTCTCTCTCTCTGCTATCCTCTCTCTTGCTATCTTCTCCTCTCTCTCTTCTCTGTTCTCTCTCTCTCTCTCTTGCTATCCTCTCTCTCTGTCTATCCCCCCCTCTCTCTGCTATCCCCTCTCTCCCTCTGCTATCCTCTCTCCTCTCTCCTCTCTCTCTGTTCCCCTCTCTCTCTCTCTCTGCTATCCTCTCTTCTGTGCTATCCCCTCTCTCTCTCTCCCTCTGCTTCTCCTCTCTCATCTCTCTCTCTCTCTCTCTCTCCCCCAGCTATCTCTCTTTATATCTCTCTCTACCTCACTCTCTCTCCACTCTCTCCGCTCTTTCCTCTCTGTTCTGCCTTTTGCTTTCCTCACTCTCTTCTCTCTCTCCCTGCTTGCCTCCTCTCTCTCCTCCTCCCCCTCCCCTCTCTCTCTATCCCTCTCGCTCCTCTCTCTCTCTTCTATCCTCTGCTGCTCTCTGTTCTGCCTGGCATCTCTTGTTCCGTCTCTTATCACTTCTGTCTGCTGACGTCTGCTTCGTCTCTCTCCTTTCTCTCTCTTCTCTTACATATATGATAATATATATAGTGTTTTGTTCTCTCTCCTCTTCTCTCTCAACCTCTCTGCGCTACCTGTCCTTCCTGCCGTATCTGTGCCTGTTTGTTGTGCTGCACCTCTGTTCCGGCTGCTTATCGCTGCCCCTGCCTGTCTGTCTGCATGTCTTCTCCTGCTTTTTCTCTCGTTCGTGTGTTTCGTGTGGTTGTGTGTGTGTGTGTGTGTGTGTGTGCTGTGTGCT
>CM031595.1:21481753-21486753 GCA_018398815.1 Conus ventricosus | reverse complement strand
ACACACACACACACACACACACCACCCCACTCACACACACACACATATACACCTACCGCGCGCGCGCCCCCTCATCACCACGAGAGAAACAATACTGATGACATACGGAGTGAAAATCCCATGCACTAAGGAAATCCTGTCCACACTAAATGCGTTGCAACTATTTTGGAAATTGCGCACCGAGTGTTTTCCAAACACACGCACAGCTTTAGAAATTATCGAAGAAAAGAAATGACATAAACCCTACAACTTGCATGAACTGTCCTGACAACTGAACGAATGGGAAAAAATTCCAAGAGAATAAAGACGGAACAAAATAGAGACATGCAAGCCTGATACCAGGCGCTATGTATTGTGCGTACGTGTTTGTATGTGCGTGTGTGCGCGCGCGAACGTGTTTGTAATGTGTGTGTGTGTGTGTGTGTGTGTGTGTGTGTAGTGTGTGGTGTGTGTGTGTGTGTGTGCACAGGCGCGAGCACGCTGCGTGCGTGTATCGTGCGTGCGACGCGCGCGTCGTGCGTGCGTGCGTGCGTGTGTGTGGTGTGTGCGTGCGTGCGTGCGTGCGTGCGTGCGTGCGTGCGTGCGTGCACATGTGAGCATGTGAGGGCGCACGCGAGCGCGCGCACTTGCCTGTAATCTGAACGATCTATGGAAAATAAAACATGACGAAAACATGCACAGACATGTATACTATATAAAAAAAACGCTTTTCATTGTGTGTCTGCGTCATGGCATTCTACTGAATGGAAACAACGGCTGTGACAAGTGCACGGAACACGAGGCATTGTCATAAACCCTTCAACAATTCCCCTCAACAACAGGGCTGGGGCATAGGGTATCAATAGTACCAAAAGTCGGAATTACAATTCCCTTTGTGAATACAGCAAATCGTCATCAAGAAAAGACTGCTTTTACACCGTAATTGTGATACCAATAATCACCGAGTTTTTCGCACTGCGAAGATAAGTAGCATGAGATAGGTAATTACCGAGGCGCGAGGCACTGCACATTACACGAAGACGTCGACTGCCGTAAAGAACTAATAATCATGATTATAACACTTCATGGTTTTAAGGAAAACGGTTCATGATTGCTAGTTTGTTTCTTTCGACTTACTCTCTTTTGGTCTAACGCGGTCAAAATAACGATTTGAATTTTGGATTTTGGTGGTGATGGCGGTTTTTCGGTACTGGATGTTCTGTCTGTAAGACTTTTCCTCATTTGAACTGTTCTATTTAAAAACTTCTCATAATCTTTCACATGTTCTGATTGCTCCCTCGTCTCAGTCCTTTCCAATTAACCAATCCCCGCATCCCACCCCCCCCCCCCCCCATCCCCGTGCCACCCCCTAATCCCCAGCCCCTTCTTACTACCTCCCCTTTTTCCTTTCTGTGTTGTTTTTGTTTTTGATGAAAGCTTTGGTTTTTCTTTCGATCGTTATTGCTAAATAATCCCAATCAACCTCTCTAGTTCTTGTCTTATTCTTTGTACCTACATTTTGCTTAAGATGAAATAACCAGGAAGTGAAAGAGGAATTATTACTCGTCTTTGCACTCACACTGTTCTGTATAAGTCGCTGATCGTATGTACTATTTTCGCCCTTTTATTTCCCTGTGCTTTTCCCTGTTTGCTATCCTCTACGTGCCATAATTCTCAGTCCGGGAATCCCAACTTCCTGATGCCCCGTCGACCACACCCACGCTCTCATCCTGTAGCAGTTCTAACGTCAGGACCACAGGGAGCGATCCTTATCAAGCCGTCATGAGGTCACCTCGAAAGAAGACACTGCGTGTTGAGTCCTTCTGTGGTGTCCGTAGAGTCTGATCTGACGTAACTATACACGACTCCACTTCCTCCTTTCCCTCCTAACGATAATAATTACCTGTCATTTAATCCCTCGTATGGTAACAACCGATGTTCTGTCCATTAAACAATACTCCCTTTGGATTCCATTCTATCCCCACCTTTCTTCCTTCCGCTCTCTAGAAATAAAATATTTGACACTAGCTCACTAAAGACTGATTTGATGGGGATCAAAACTGAAGTCGCCATGACAAAAGGTCAGGAGGACCTACTACTTTGCGACCATAATCATCGCTCTTACCATGATCAATGGAAGCAAGCATGACATCATCAAACAAATATGAAGTTTCAATCCACTTTGGTCTGATACTGCATGAAAGGCCTCCATCCTTTCATGGTGAGTTTTTTTTTTGCTAATCCAGCAGGAAAAATTGAGACAACAGCATCCTTTCATGATATTCAATGAGGAGTCAAACAGTCCTGAGAGATACGGATACCTGCTGCGTCGGTCGGGTAACTTGGGCAAGATTAAAAAAAAACCCAACCGTGAAGTAAAAATGGATGAAGTTTGACCGTGTGTCCAGGGCTTCCCGTCTGAGGCCAGAGCACACTCTGGGTAGGGGCCGATCAAGGCATAATCTATCCCACAATGTTGTGATGCTTAGGATGAAATTTGAACGCACAACATCATGCTTCTTCAAGGTGTCTGACGCGAATCGTTGCGCTGCGATGGTTTGTTGAGCTCGTTCTTAGCGTTGAAGAACACGCGCTAGCACTCAGAGAGAGAGAGAGAGAGAGAGAGAGAGAGAGAGAGAGAGAGAGAGAGAGAGAGAGAGAAGAGAGAGAGAGAGAGAGAGGAGAGAGAGGAGAGAGAGAGAAGAGAGAAACAAACTGAGCCTGATGCCACATATCATCCGACACAATACGGTCACAGCATTTGGCTGGGCTATGATCAACGTTAACATGAACACGGCTTTCACAGCCTGTCATGAACATACAAGCTGACAAAGCAGGTTTGTATTTTGTTGATACAGCAAACATGTCCTCTCCCCTTTCCCCTACCTCACTAACCCCCCCCCCCCCCCCCAACACACACACACACACACACACACACACACACACACACACACACACACACACACACACACACACACACCATCCCCCACCCCTGGATGATCAGGAAGGAAGGTGAAAAACGTATCATGTCTGCTCGGTACAGTTACAATGACAGCCAGAACAGGGCTGAGACAAAGCGATTCTATTCTATTGCCACCAGTTCAAACGGCCTACCGATCTTCCTACAACCATTGACCCATTCCTCTCATAAGTATACAGTATAGCAGAGGGAGAGAGTGGGGATGAGAACGAAAGAGCGAATGAACCAATGTTTTTGTCTTCGTTTCTGTTTTTCCTCTCAGATCCAGCCCTTTAGAGGACAAAGGCAAGCAAGTTTGAAGCAGGCAAGCAATGGAAGAAATGCATGTATCTCCCAAAACCCATTCCCGTTTCTCCACACCGTTCCCATGAAACACGTACAAGGTTCCTCAACTCCTAAACAGGTA
The DNA here is from genome assembly GCA_018398815.1 of Conus ventricosus. NCBI lineage: Eukaryota > Metazoa > Mollusca > Gastropoda > Neogastropoda > Conidae > Conus > Conus ventricosus. The sequence continues at coordinate 21,483,388 of CM031595.1, read as the reverse complement.
CATGTTTACAACAAGAGAGAGAGAGGTGGGGGGAGGGGTGGCGAGAGAGAGGAGGAGGAGGAGAAGAGGAAGAAGAAGGGAGAGAAAAGAGAAAAAAGAAGAAGAAAAAGAAGAAGAAGAAGAAGAGAAGAAGAGAGAGAAGAGAGAGAGAGAGAGAGGAGAGAGAGAGAGAGAGAGAGAGAGAGAGACAGACAGACAGACAGACAGACAGAGGGAGAGAGAATGAGAGAGAGTGGGAGGAGGAAGGACAAAGAGGGAGGGAGGGCAGGAGGTAAAGAGCGAGGACAGAGAAAGAGGTGCACAGAGAGAGAGAGAGAGAGAGAGAGAGAAGAGAGAGAGAGAGAGAGAGAGAGAGAGAGAGAGAGAGAGAGAGAGAGAGAGAGAGAGAGAGAAAGTGGAAACACGCCTTCATTCTACAGCTAAACCCGATTCCACTTTATCACCTAACACAAGGTCCCAGCAGTTAGCCGGGCTGTAATCAACGTAAATATGAACACGGCTTTCACAGCCTGTCATGAACATGCAAGCCAACACAGCAGGCCCCTATCTGGTAGATACAGCACACGCTCCCGTCCTCCTGCCCCCCCCCCCCCCCCCCCCCCCCCGACCCAACCTCCCCCATTCCACCCCTGGAGTGATCAGGAAGGAAGGTGAAAAACGTATCATGTCTGCTCGGTACAGTTACAATGACAGCCAGAACAGGGCTGAGACAAAGCGATTCTATTCTATTGCCACCAGTTCAAACGGCCTACCGGTCTTCCTACAACCATTGACCCATTCCTCTCATAAGTATACAGTATAGCAGAGGGAGAGAGTGGGGATGAGAACGAAAGAACGAATGAACCAATTTGTTGTCTTCGTTTCTGTTTTTCCTCTCAGATCCAGCCCTTTAGAGAAAAAAGGCAAGCAAGTTTGAAGCAGGCAAGCAATGGAAGAAATGCATGTATCTCCCAAACCCATTCCTGTTTCCTCACACCGTTCCCATGAAACACGTACAAGGTTCCTCACCTCCAGGTACATGTTTACAACAGAGAGAGAGAGAGAGAGAAGAGAGAGAGAGAGAGAGAGAGAGAGAGAGAGAGAGAGAGAGAGAGAGAGAGAGAGAAAGAAGAGTAAAGAAAGAAGACAAAGAGAGAGAAGAAGAAGAAGAAGAACAGAAGAGAGAGAGACGAGAGAGAGAGAGAGAGAGAGAGAGAGAGAGAGAGAGAGAGAGAAGAGACAGAGAGACAGACAGACAGACAGACAGACAGAGAGGGGGGGGGGGGGGAGAGGAAGGACAAAGAGGGAGGGAGGGCAGAGGTAAAGAGCGAGGGGAGAGAAGAGAGTGCAGAGAGAGAGAGAGAGAGAGAGAGAGAGAGAGAGAGAGAGAGAGACAGACAGACAGACGAAGACCAGAGAGAGACAGAGAGAGACAGAGAGGGAGGGAGAGAGACAGAGAGAGAGAGAGAGAGAGAGAGAGAGAGACAGACAGAGAGAGAGAGACAGAGAGAGAGAGACAGAGAGGGAGGGAGAGAGACAGAGAGCAGAAGAGAGAAGAGAGAGAGAGAGGAGAGAGAAGAGAGAGAGAGAGAGAGAGGAGAAGAAAAACACACCTTTATCACCTAACACGACAAGGTCCCAGCAGTTAGCCGGGCT
>CM031595.1:21466753-21476753 GCA_018398815.1 Conus ventricosus | reverse complement strand
AACATCATCGAGAGAGAGAGAGACAGACGAGACAGACAGACAGACAGAGACAAAGAGAGGAAAGAAACAGAATCCGAGACAAAAGAGCCCGGGCCCAGATCAGAAAAGAGTTTGAGAGAAAACAGCAGAGACAGAAAGAAAGAGACGAGACGGATGGACAGCGACAGAGACAGACAAGAGAGAGAGACAGAGAGAGAAAAGGGGAGAGGGGGAGGGGAAAAAAAAGAAGAGATTGGAGGAGAGGGGAGGGGAAACTAAGAATATATTTTTTTTATTTCAGAAGAGAGAGAGAAAAAGAGGGCACCCCAAGAAAGGGCCCACGCTAGACGATTGATGAGCCCCTGGAAAAGCGGGGAAAAGGGGAAAAAGGGGGGGGGGGGGGGGGGGGGGGGGGGGGGGGCAGGGCAGGGGCGGGGGTTTGGCTTCAAAAGCACCCCCAAAGGGAAAAAAACCCCTGCAAAAACTTTTTAACCCAGTTTCCCCAACGCGTCACATCGGCAAAAAACGTGACCGTATACCAAAACCACACGGGGAAAATTTAAACCCGGCCAGGAACCCCCCTTGGGGCTATACAGCCTGGGGGAAAAAGAAGGAGTAGAAAACTGCAGGCGGGGGGGGTGGTAGATGTAGCACGAGAATTTTTTTTTTATTTCTGTGACTATAGCAAAGAATCACCACGGCAAAAGAAAGCACGAGCCCCAAATTTTTTTTGAAACTGTTCCGTTAGTTCGCCAATCAAATTTCCGTTCAAACCATTTCCCCTGAAACGTTTTGGGGTTCGAATAATTACCAGCTGTGAAAAATATTGGCCCCTCCCGGTTTTCCAACAACCACTTGTTTTCTGCCATCATTTCCAAATTAAGAGGAAAGGAGGGGGAGAGAGAGAGAGAGAGAGAGAGAAGAGAAGAGAGGGAGAGAGAAGAAAAAAGGGAAAAAAATTTTTTTTTTTAAGAGAGGATAGAAAAAAAGAAAAGCACCCCCCCAACCCCCGGTCCCCCCCCCCCAACGATTGATACCCCCTGGGCCCTATGCAGGAACCAAAGTTTTCCCCCCCCCGGATAGTGACCTTTTCCCCGGGTTAAAAGCCTTTTCGGGGGAATAACGGTTTCAATCGGTATGCTTTTAGGAGGTGGGATAGGCTATCCGACCTCGCGAATCGGGAAAAAAGTTAACGGGCTCCCTAGGTGGAATAACACCCGGCTGCCCCGGGAATAGCGTGACTAAAAAATGGCGGCGTTTTGGATTTTTCACCTTTGACCCGGGAAGGTTTTTTTGAGGGGGAAACGACTTTTTCGGGACAGAAAACCCCTCCCTTTTTAAGTTTTTGGGCGATGTTGAGATAGTGAAAAAAAATTTAGATTCAGGCGTCGAGGACCTAGGGTTTTACGAACTTTAATTTGAATGTGATATCACCCGTAACGAAACGGAAAGGGATCTACCCCCCTTTTTGCAAGTACTTGTTTCCGTGATATTTTTTTCATCAATTTTTCCCGATGTATTGCCGAAATTAATTTGGGTTGGGCCAAACTTTCCGTTCAGAGTTGTGTCCCCGATCTCCCGACGCTTTGTGTCGCCCAGCACGCAAAGGGAAAACCAAAAATTTCCCAAAACAGCGCCCAAAACCGACAAAAAAAAAAAAGGGAGATTCTTCAAGATTAGGGGGTTTCCGAATGCAGTGGGTTACATAGATGGCACACAAATCCGGGTTCAAGCTCAAACGACCAAGAAGAGGGGTTTGTAAACAGGGAAAAGGGATTTTCATTCCATCAACGTTCAGGTATGAGTATACATATTTGTTTTTTCTTTTTTTGCCGATTTAAGCTTTTTTAAAAGAGAGAAAAGGGGAAAAAATTTTAAAAGTCAAGAATCAAAAATTTTAATGATTAGGTTTGGGCCCTCTACCCATTTTAAGGAGAGAGAGACAAGGGGGGGGGGGGGGGGGGAGAGGGTAAAGGAAAGGATTAAAGAAAGGGAGAGAAAAAAAAAGGGGGTGATAGAGAAAAACAACCCACAGGGAAAGACAGATTCCTTTTTTAAAAAAGGTGAAATGAGCTGGAAGTTGAAAATGCCAAAAAATAAAGGATACCTTTATTTAGGGTCCCCTTTTCACATGTACCCTCCACAAAAGGGAAAAGAAAAATAGACTGCGTCCCCGGGGAAAAAAAAGAAAAGGGTTTTTTCCCGGGGAATGGGTTGTAAACACGGGAAGTAGGTCGGAGTTCTAAAATTCTTCTCTCCCAGATTCGGTTTTCGCGGGAAAACTATTCCCCAAATCGGTATCGGGGCCCCCCATTGGAAATTTGGGGTTTTCCTTTTTCGGGGGAAAAATTACTGAATAGCTTTTTTTTGGGAAAAAAGCAGCAATTCCCAAATTGGGTTTTCCGAATTACATCTTTTGGGGCCAGACAGCTGGGGTAAGGTAAGGGGGGGGGGGGGGGGGGGGGGGGCAGGGCAGGGAGCGGAGGTGGCTTCAGAAGCATCACCAATGACAAAACACTGCACTACTTTTTAACCCAGTTTCCCCAACGCGTCACATCGGCAGAACGTGACCGAAATACCACACCACACGGTGGAAATTAAGGGCCAGGAAGCCCTTGGCTATACAGCCTGTTTTGAAAGGAAGGAGTAGAAAACTGCGGGCCCGGGTGGGGGGTAGATGTCGCACGAGAATTTTCTTTTATTTCTGTGACTATAAGCAAAGAATCACACGCGCAAAAAGCAAGCACAGAGCTCAAATTTGTTTATAACTGTTCCAGTTAGTTCGTCCAATCAAAGTACCGTTCACCAGTTCACCTGAAACGTCTTGGTTCAGAATAATACTACCAGCTGTGCAAATATTGGTCCTGCCGTGGTGTCATCAACCACTTGCTTTCTGCGCATCATTTCCGATTCAGAGAGAGGGGAGAGAAAGAGAGAGAGAGAGGGGAGAGGAGAGAGAGAGAAAAGAGAGGAGAGACAAAACAGAAAAGACAGACAGACAGAGACAGACAGAGTGAGACAGAGACGGGGATAGAATGGATACTATTTGCAGCTGTTAAAATTGAAATGGGAAAAATTTCGGATAAACACAAAACTGTTAAAATGAAAACCAAAGAAGGGATCATTGTCCACAGTTCTGTTAGACACAGCTCTGAAATGAAGCATGCAATAAAATATGTCTTCAGCTGTAAACCTACCCAGCTCCCCCCCCCCCCCCCCCCCACCCTCCAACCCCCAACTAATTCTTTCTTTTCTTCGAGTCTCAAGTTCGCCCTTGTTTTCTTTTGTGTCCTACTAAACTTTGAAGAGTATACTATTCTGTGAGTAAGAACACCATGTCTTATCATTTTGGAGTACACATATTTTTTGAGTGGAACTTCCATCATTTAAGATTTCGAATGCTAAACTTTTGTTCCTCTTTTTAATTCAGAGACGTTATGGCGCCTCCCCCCTCCCCCCCCCCCCCCCCCCTTTTTTTTTCTTGGTTTTTTTGTGTGTTTCCGAGCGTTTTCAGTTACGGAGAACCACTTTCATCTTAACAGTCCCACATACATATCGGACAAGGAACAATTGTACATACAACAGTAACAAACTTCATTATATTTGCATTTGAATCTGAGAGAGAGAGAGAGAGAGAGAGAGGAGAGAGAGAGAGAGAGAGAGAGAGAGAGAGAGAGACAGAGAAGACAGACAGAGAGACAGAAGACATACGAACACAGGCAGACAGGCATACAGAGAGAGAGAGAGAGAGAGAGGAGAGAGAGAGAGAGAGAGAGAGAGAGAGAGAGAGAGAAGAATATACCACTTTCACGTTTTATTCAGAATCTAGCCCCAGTGCCACTCACCCCCACCCTACCCCCACACCCCCTACACACTACAACCTCAGTGGGTCAGCTGACCTATAAACAGCATGCTGGCCACTTTTTCATAGGAGTGGCAGCAGATCCTCTCCTCCTCTTTCTGTCCTGGCCACTCTTTGCACTGGCCACACCTGCACCAAGATCTGGAGAAAAAGATGTTAACAATAACAGCTTTAAATACATATGGATGCACAGTTAAATTATGAAGTAGGTATTTATTCATGTTAATCTATGCTACAGCAAATAAACTGTTTGTCAGGTATTCATGTTATCTATTGCAACAGTTATATTTTGCCAGAGCAACCACTACAATGTGTTGCAACATCATCAAGGCTGAGTACATTAATTCAGTGGAGAGAAGGTCAAGTGGTGCCAATTTCAAATAAGATTAATTTCAACAAATAATAGATGTCACCAGGAAGCACAGTGTATTCATTCTTTGATAAGGGCAATGGTCTAACTTTCTAGTTTCTTAACAACCTATTCCATTAGCTGTTCAGGATTTCATTCATTATTTGACAAGTTTGATATGACATATGTTCCGAAATGTGCTTTCACAAGCAACAGTATTATCAGCTGCGTATTGGCAACTCTCTCTCTCAGCATCATCCTAAATCCATTACATATGTCTACTTGGAAGCACACTTTGCCATAAAATGAACACACCGTTTGGGGTGTTCATCGGGTCAAAAAACAACTGCACCCCTACTCATAAGAAAACAACTGCAGGCCTACTCACAATCACAAGGTCGTAATGTACCGTTTGTATATTCTGACTAAGAAACATAATGTTAACAATTAGCATTTGTACAGTGAAAATCCTAAAATACTGCTAGTATCGAAGGCAAGAGTTCCCCGTTTACCTTTCACTGTCGTCTGCTACAGCTGGACTGGGAGCAAACTCGCGTTCCCCCTCCGAGTCAGACGATTCTGACGACCAGTCAACCCCTTCTGCTGCTGCACCCACGGCCGATAGAAGTGGTTCGTCTTGATACGGCTCCATATTCGACGGTATGATGGGGTAGGAGAGTTGAATTTTGAAATATAACACGTAGAACGCGAACACCCTGTACATGACGTCACAACAAAGAGCGATAACTTTTGAGGCCGACGAAACCTCGCACGAGGCGAGATACCACAGCAATGACAACGAAGGCGAAAATTCTGCCGCTTGAAAAATGTTTTACGGATTAAAGTGGACATCTGCTTACTTCACCTCCACGAACGTGACTTGAAAATTGTGTTAACATAATAAAGTTTCTGTTTGTTTCAAATAAACGCCCTGCAAAAATGCTTCAACGCGTTTCAAAGCGATTTCCCCTCCGAAAACCGGGTTTACAGGACGTGTCACAATGTTAATGCAAATATAAATGATAACATAAAAAATCTTATACGAAGCCATATGTTAAAATAATACGTTCACAAAAATCGACAACCATGTCTGAATAGTGAAGCAGAAGGTTGCCACAACAGCAAAAAAGCATTGAATGAAATCAAAGGACATGAAATGACCACACACAAAAACAGACGATGAGGTAAAATGGAAGGTGTAATGTGGGACAGGAGGACACATCCATATGTAAGTGAACCTCAGCGTGTGGGAAGCAGTTCATAAACACACACAATCAATAACTTTGGGAAATGCTGAAATCCAGCCCAGACTGTGGTGTAAAAGTTAAAAGCATAACAAGACGTTGATATTGTACCAGTGACAGTCCTCACCTCCAACACAGGACGGCGTCAAGTCCCTGTCCTTAACATCCTCCACCACAGCGCTGTCCACGGTCACTGCCCACAAAGCCAGCAGCACCAGCATCACCCCACTGGAGAAGACCCTGCCACTCTTCTTCTGATCCATACTGCACCGATCTCTTCTGACCACGGATGAACCCCAACGTGTGTTCCTCAGACCACACTGATTATCTTCTGAGTACGATGTCTGCACTGTGCGCGTGCAACACGGCCACTCACGTTGTGGTCCGGTCGGCCCTCTGCCACTCGAATAATGGATGCGCTGAGTGGTAAAGTGCACGTAACAGACAGCACACACACACACACACACACACACACAGCCCACCGTGTTCTGACGCCACACACAAAAATAGGACGTATCACATCTCACGGCACACGAACCCCGCCGTTTGCTCTCCACTCAGTGTCAGCAGAGATAGTGGAAAAGGGAGATTTCTCACTTCAGCCGCGCGCTGAAGCCACGCGCGAGCTCTGTAAATGCAGGTTCCCCAACCACCATTCGCGGGAAAAAAGGATGGGAATGTTTCGGTATGTCCCTCAGGATGAAGCAAGGTATGTTTTTTGTTGGTTTAATAAAGAGGTTCAAATCGTAACAAAACCAACATCATGAGATGTGTGGGGTGTGTCCCAGTGGTGGACGGTGTGTGTTTCAATAAAGATCATTTGTAAAAGTGTGGGTGGTGGTGTGTGTGTGTGGTGTAGTGTGTGTGGTGTGTGTGGTGTGTGTGTGTGTGTGTGTGTGTGTGTGTGTGTGTGTGTGTGTGTGTGTGATGTGTGTGTTGGTGGGGGTGTGTGTGTGTGTGTTGTGTGTGTGTCCACTGTGTGTGTGTGTGTGTGTGTGTGTGTGTTGTGTGTGTGTGCCACTGTGTGTGTGTGTGTGTGTGGGTGTGTGTGTGTGGTAGTTGGTGTGTGTGTGTGTGGTGGACGTGTGTGTGCAGCATCACGTGTGTGTGGTGTGTATGTGTGTGTGTGGTGTGTGTGTGTGTGTGTGTGTGTGTGTGTGTGTGTGGTGTGCCACTGTGTGTGTGTGTGTGTGTGTGTGTGTGTGTGTTGTGAGTGTGTGCCACTGTGTGTGTGTGTGTGGTGTGTGTGTGTGTGTGTGTTGCCACTGTGTGTGTGTGTGCCACTGTGTGTGTGTGTGGTGTGTGTGTGTGTGTGTGTGTGTGTGTGTGTGTGTGTGTGTGATCAGTTGTTCAGTAACCAGCTGAACGTCAATCATACTGCAACACGAGATTGTCCGTTGATCGGGATAATGTCTTATTGCAGAAGTCAAACAATGGGTACAGAACTGTCGGCGAGAAGATCTTCGAAAACGATCAGCAAAGTACCTCAGTGAAAACTGTCACCTGTGTATTGAGCACTTTGAGGACAACCAGTTTTGGAATGTCAACAAAAAGGCAGAATTAGGCCTTCTCAGTTCTGCAGTACCAACAATTTTCAAAGTCCCAAATCCTCCATCGAGTGTGACACGGAAAAGAAAACTGCCCACCCGCTGTGGACAGCAAACCCCCAAACAGCCACGGAGACAAAGAAGAAGACACAAACACCTACTGGTAATTATGTCCTTCTGCTATTAGATTGAAACTTTCCGCTGCAGCTTGAACCGTAGACTGAAATTGCTTTCCTGATTGAGCATTACTTTCATGATGCCGGGAAGAAGAAACGAATTCAGCTTTTGAACATTTCGAATGTTGGATTTTGTTAACTTGAATAACATAAACACAAAATATGAACTCTCTCTCTCTCTCTCTCTCTCTCTCTCTCTCCTCTCTCTCTCTCTCTCTCCTCTCTCTCTCTCTCTCCTCATGCCGAGGTTTTTTTGTTTTACAGAAGAAGCTGATATGTCAACACCAGCTGTAGATTCGTCAGTGCATTTACTATTTGCTGAACTGGAAAAAAAAAAAAAAAAAACAGCAGCCACTGCAATTTTCACACTGCGCGAGTACAGCGGTGCCAGAGACACGCCGTGTTTACCTCCCAGCAGGAAGGTGGTGGTGCACTTTTCCCCTTCCGCCCACGCCGCGCGAGCAGGCCAGGCCGGCTTCAATTCTGGCAGTAAGCGCACATAGCGAGTGAGAAATCTCCCTTTCCACTATCTCTGGTGTCAGCGAGACTTTGTCATTCTATTTGCCGCCAGCTAAATATAGCGCCCAGCTATTAACCAATCAGCGTGAACACGCGCGCACTGCGACCACCTTCAGCAGCAGGAAAGAAGAACGCCATTGTTGCGCGTGGTGTTGTCTGTGGTGAATTTGTGCAAAAAGTGCGAAATTTCGGTGTGTTTGGATACTGCAGTTCATCATCTTCGGTGGTTGCTGTGTTCAAATAGTCTTAGCTCTGTAAGAAGTAGACAGGATATCACTTTTGTCCAGATCTTCAAAACACCAAATTGATCAGTGCGAGCGACTGGAAAACGTTTCCTTCTTCGAGATAAGTAAAATTCGTGCATTTTGGGGTTTGTTGACAATATTAAAACTTAAATTCAGGTCTTTTGGGGTTTTTGTCCGCTTTTACAATTGTTCTCAGGAAAGTTTTTAGTTTCCAGTATTAAGTTATCAAAGTCATATACCTGCAACGGCGCTGGAGGCTATACGTGGGGGTGGTTAAAGTACTGAAACCGTGTTTGTTCCGGCCCAGTAAGCCTGCCCCGTGTCTGACGTCACTGTCTGTGTGCGGTTTAACACGCAGCCCGCGTGGTGCTCCCTGTGCTAGGCCTGGTGCTGTCATTCTCTCTCTCTCTCTCTCTCTCTCTCTCTCTCTCTCTCTCTCTCTCTCTCTCTGGTTGTCTGTCTGTCTGACTGGTCTGTCTGTCTCTCTCTGTCTCTGTCTCTCTCTGTCTGCATGCTTACTGACTTTTGTCATTGCAGGAGTCATCATTTTCCCCCTGTGTTTCTTCACTTAAGAATTCGGCGGCTTTTCCCCGTATTAACTTCCTCGCAACTTCAGTCCCCCGCCCCTGTGCTTTGACTTACTAACTGATTGATTCTTTTCCCTGTCTGCAGTGTGTGTGTGTGGGTGCGGGCGCGTGTGCATGCCCACGTGCGGTCATGCTGTGTGTGTGTGTGTGTGTGTGTGTGTGTGTGTGTGTGTGTGTTGTGTGTGTGTGTGTGTGTGTGTGTGTGTGTGTCTTTCACCAGATAACTGCACGCCCATTGTAGTCATCATGAATGCGCAGCTGCATATGCTTTAATGCATTATCTCAGGTGCCAACTTACACAGTCATCATGTTTCGTGTTCTCTATGTTGTATATAGTCTAGTGTCAGTTCTGTTTGTCCGTGTCCATTAGCTTTTAAAGCTTTTTTGTTATTTAATTTGTTTTCTTTGTTGGTTTGGATGGTTGGGTTGGCTGACTGGTTGTTGTTGTCCTTGTTGTTGTTGTTGCTTTACTGTATGAAAATCGCAGCTTTTGGTTTGGTATGTCAGTAAGTCCAAGTTTGTTCTGTTCTTTGCAAACTGAGCCCTGTGTTATTCATTCATTGCACTGCACCCATATAGACTGCTTTCTTTTAAGAGTAAAGACCGTTTTTTTTTTTTGCATGTTACATTTACTTTACCGTAGACATAACTCAGGTTTAATGCCCCACCCCCACCCCACCCCACCCCGCCCTCACTGCTCCTCCATGAGTCAAGTACTTGCTGGCTGGCAACCAACGCGACAATTTCCAAATCAGTTCACAGGAAAGTGATAAAGAGAATCAGTCTGTGAGACGTTCTTAGTTGTTTGCATACAAAGGAAAACAGCAATACTGTATTATCATCTTCCATGTAACGGGACAGTCCGTGATAAGTAACATGTAGAGCTGAGTTTTAACAATGATGGATACATCCTACATGGACTACGCTGCACAACCGTGAGTACACAACGCTGCACAACCGTGAGTACAAAATCTCTCTGTCTTCCTCTGTCCTGTCTTGCATGCCCTCCCCCCCCCCTTCCCCTCCCCCCCACCCCCCCCCCCTCCCCCCTTCCCCTCTCTCTTTCTTTCGCCCCGTCTCGCGTTGCTTTGATTCTCTATCTCACTCTTTCTCTCTCCCTCCCACACACATGCTCATGTGAGTGTGTGTGTGTGTGTTTGTGTGTGTAAAAACTCAGCATGTTACAAACGTAGCGTAAAAAAGCATGAAACATGCACACCAAAATCTGTTCATGTTTATGTGGAAATTAAGCATGTTACAATCACAGCAAAAACAAATGCATGAAACACGCAAACCAAAATCTGTTCATGTTTATGTGGAAATTAAGCATGTTACACTCACAGCAACAACAAAAAAAGCATGAAACACGCAAAACAAATTGTGTTGGCTAGTACTGTGTGTTTACGTCTGCGTCTGGTGAATGGGCTTGACAACAGCAAACAGTGAGCGTAAGTATTACCGTAAGTATTAAAATCTCTCTCTCTCTCTCTCT
>CM031595.1:21459253-21464253 GCA_018398815.1 Conus ventricosus | reverse complement strand
TTCTTCTTTCTTTCTTTCTTTCTTTCTTAATATGCACAGCCAAATGTCTCGAGATTGATTCTCTCATACAGGCCAAACATAAACAAAGATCATTTCCGCTGTCCAGCCTACCTACCGAGTTGTCGTTCTGGTGGTCTCAGTCTAGTGCCAGACAGCCCCTTGTATACCCTTTCTCCTGGGATGGCCATTCCTCCTGCCGGGTGTCTCTGGTGGTAGGTTCGACGTTAAACCTGAACGGAGAGTCATCGGAATGCTGTTCCCGTCGCGGTCTGCCTACGCACACTGGGTGGGGGAGGAGGATAGTTGAGGTGCGTGGGGGTGAGGCACAGTAATGCCATTTCAAACCTGTCACCACCGTCACACGTCTTCTGACAGTTCCCGTTGAAGCGATCACTCCCCGCCGGGTGAAATGGAATCCGTTGCTTTTCATTGTCAGCATTTCTCTTGACACGGGCGGTGACCCCCCCCTAAAATACTGCAATTGAAAGGTGGTTAAAAAAAAAGAAGTGTGTGTCGGAAAGGGAGGGGAGAATCTCTCTCTCTCTCTTCTCTCTCTCTCTCTCTCTCTCTCACCACACCACACACACACACACACACACACACACACACACACACACACACACACACACACACACACACACACACACACACACACACGTGCGCATTTGTTCAAAACCCGGAAGTGGGATCTTTGACTTTCAAATGCGTTTTAAATCAAGTCATCGTTCATGAAAAGGAACATAACCGTCTGCAATGCCAAGACATAAAACGCTTCATTTCAGTGAAATGAGAACACTCTACGACGACGTTTTGGAATGCTTTTCCGACCCTTTGCCTTTTTTCTTTTCTTTGGTTTCTTTCTTTCTTTTTCTTTTCTTTTTTTTTCAAATATACATGTGAAACTTTTTTTTCTTTTTTCGTAAATCATATATTTAGAAGATCTAAATTACTTTTTTAAAAAATGGCCTTAAGAATATGGCGGAAGCTGTAAGAAAAAAAAAGTGGGTCTCTGAAATAAAAAGTGGGTTAAGAAAAGAAGATCCTACTCATGACCCCACTTTGCTTTTATGTCAATACACAGGTGTGCCCGCGCGAAAGAACACAGGAGATAACGCCTAGTCAAATTACAGTGTGGAGCACTCCCGGTGGGAACTTGGCTCAGCTCAATGAAATTTGGGTACATTCCATTTTAAAGTCCACCCCCGCCAAAAGAGATATGGCAGACGATGACAAGCACCCCAGGAGAGTGAGAGTAAAAATACTAACGGGCCTTCCTATCAGTCAACAGACTTGACTATTTTTGCAGCGGACGGGGGTGGGGGGGGGGGGAGGGGGGGGGGGAGGGGGGGGGGGGAGGGGTGGGGGTGGGGGGAGGGGAGGGGGGAATAATGGCTTAACGAAATTCGACAAAGAATTCCACTTTGATCTTTAGCTCCAAAAAACGACATTTGCCTCATTCACGTTGAACATGAACGAGATTTTTAGACTGGACGATGCTGAACTGAAAAGTAGAAAGAAAGCTAAACTAGCAGGGGACTAACAAATAAAACAAGTAGGGTAACTCTTGCTCCCATGCTGAAATAAGTACACACCCATAACTGCAATGGAGTTGCTGGCGTGTGCTTACTTCATCATGGGAGCAAGAGGTACCCTACTTGTTTTTTTATTTACTGTTTACTGTTCCCTGCCTCATTTCATTTTACTAAGTAGGGGACTGGGGTTTTTTTGTCTTTGTTTCTATTGTTGTGAATATTATTTGTTCCGCCTGCAGAAGACCAACATATCAAAACACATTATGTCTGTTTTGTTATTTGCTCATTCGTTTGGTCGCTCATTAATTCTATCGTCGCTTTTGGTCGAAAGAGCCATCGACATTCACGTGTTGGAGTGGGAGAAGTGGGAAGAAGGGTGATGAAAAGAAGAGAGAGGGGGGTTATCAAATACAAGACTGTCACCACCAGAACGAAAACACATCAAAATAGAGAGCGAGAATAACATTTTACATGTAACACTACACTGGCACAAGCAAAACAAAAACGCTATAAGATAGGTGGTGAAATGAACAATTTGGCAACAGCGAGATTCGAACACGCAACGTCTGACGGCAAAATCCGTTGCTCTGCCACTAAGGCAACGAGGTGCCAATAAGGCAACGAGGTGCTCCAAACAAACACACGAATCCGTTTTTATGGTTGGTTCAGACCCGGTGACTGTAGGGATCGACCGGTTCACTGAACTTTCCGCCAGGTGCGAGTCAATGAGGTCAGTGGGACAACCTGACCTAGATGCGCAGGGAGAAGCCGCGCGGGAGAGTCAAACTACTGACTGCTTTACCCTCTAACCAGAGCACGTTAGTTTGCTGCGCACGTGACCCCCCCCCCCCCCCCCCCGATAAATGGAGAGGATTTTGTGTTTGACATCTAAAAGACAACATATTTACCTCGTTTGTACAGAAGACAAAGTGAAATTTAAACGGGGAAAAAAGCTGAATCAGACACTAGATTGTTACAACGTCACTTCGCGCTTCGTTTCTTGCTCTTTCATTTCAGTATATATGCCAAGATAACTATTTTGCCAAATTGTGTCAACTTTCTTGCCATTGGTGCCAAATAAAAATGTAATTCGCACCCCCCCCCTCCCCCGGTCCTCCACAGACAGAACCTGGCCACTGCGTTTGAAGGAAATAAGACTCGACACATCTGATTTGATGGATTCGTGACGTCTCTTCCAACCATAATTCAATGCATGGCTTGGTCTGTGGCCTACGTTCAACCAGCTTGCCTTCCAAATTACTACCGGTACTGAAGTATTATGAAACCGTGTGTGATTTCACGTCATAATCATATCCTTTTCCCATTGCTTTGCCTTCCGTAATACTGTGCACAGGACACCGTGAATCTCACGTAACTGACAGAACCTGCAATCATTTATTGGGCTGTGGGATTTATATTGTTTAAACAATGAACACCTCATGTTAATACTTTAACCGTGAGCCGGATGGGTTGCGATCAGCTGTCCGAAAAGGTGCAGAGACATGTGAAAGCAACAGAATTGCTGCAGCTGAGCAGCGCAGGATGATCAGGAAGACCAGTGTCAACACATCTCCAGCTGCTGCCACCATCCCCTGTCCGTACTGTGATAGGTCTTTCCGGGCGCAGATCAGCCTGGACCAGTCATCTTCGCACTAACCCCCGATCCCAGGATGACTAGATGGTCATCGTCGTCTCGACGGACAACAACAACAACAACCGTGAGCCAGTCCGATATAACTCGTTCTGGAATGTATTTGTCATAGTTCGTTACATTCGCAAAGGAGGTAATGTTTCCTTCTGTAAGGCTTTGTTTGTTTGTCAGTAGGATCACACACAGATCTACGGAACCTATATTAACCAAACGAGGTCCCAAAGATGGAACATGGCCTGGAGGTAGACCAGTTGAATTTGGCATGGCTCTGGATCCAAAATCGAATGCAGGATCGACTTAATACGATTACACCAAACCTATGGAACCGATTCTAATGAAATTTGGTGGTAAGGTGGAACAGGGCCAATGCGTCTGTTTCATTTTGGTGCCGGTCAGTAAGAGGAATCTGGATCCAAGCGTGAATCAATTAACTGTCAGCCAGATAACGCGCACTGAAGCATCTCTCTCTTACTGTACGACTGATCGGTCTCTCCGCCTCTGTCTGTCTGTCTGTCTGTCTCTCTGTCTGTCTCCTTCTCACCTTCCTCTTTCTCTCCCTCACCCCCCTCTCTCTTACACACATACAGAAAAACACACACATAACACATACACACACACACGCGCGCGCACACACACATGCACACACACGCGCACCGCGCGCGCGCACACACACACACACACACACACACACACACACAACACACACACACACACACACACACACACACACACACACACACACACAAGCACCCTCTCTCTCTCCCTCTCCCTCTCTCTCTCCCTCTCCAATTTTACTCATATTCATGATCAACACACATTTTGAACCACAGTACAGTCTACACTGTGGTTAAAGCCACGAGAAAATCAACAGAAACAGCTGTTGGCATTCCGCATGACAGGCACTTAAACAAAGATAGGCCACATTCTCTCTCTCTCTCTCTCTCTCTCTCTCTCTCTCTCTCTCTCCTCTCTCTCTCTCTCCTACACACAACATGCACACACGCACACACACACACACACACACACACACACACACACACACAACACACACACACACACACACACACACACAGTATACTGACCTATGATAGTTTAGTTCTTCAAAAATCGAAAAAAAGGAATCAAACAGAGAAAAAGTAAAACAAACAAAACCAACAACTACACAAACAAAAAAACAACAAAAAAACCCCGAAACAGCGATAACTGCAAACGCTAATAACAAGATTTGAAAAAAAAAATGTACCCAACAGCTGAATCACGATTTCTTCGGGCACCAATCATAACGAAGTTTACAAAACGTGGCGAATCGCGTAGATCGACTCACAGGTCAACGTCTTTATAAATGAAAAATGACAAGGATGAGACATGAACCCCCCCCCCCCTCCGCCAAAAAAAACAAAAAAACCCCCAAAAAACCAAGTTGTAACAAGCCCTGGATTGAGCTTTTTTTCCGTACAGGCTTAAGATCCATTTCATTTTTTTGTCAGCCTTGATATGGCCCTTCGCGGTCAACTGGGCCACAAACAACATTAATTGAATAGAATCTTCAAATTCTAAAAGAAACAAAATGAATGCTGTCATTTAGAGCTCGGGAACAGGAAAGAAATCTGTTCTTCTTATATTCCGCCATTTTTTTTTCTCTTGCATCATAAATAGTCACGTTAACTGATTAGTACATGAAATGGCCGCTATTCATTGCAACAAATTGCAGCACTGCGACATTCCGCGGTATCACGAGACATGTGGAATGTTGTTTGATTCAACAAAAACCCGCGCTGCCAATTTTCTCACCCACCCACCCCCCCCACCCACCCACC
>CM031595.1:21407094-21453253 GCA_018398815.1 Conus ventricosus | reverse complement strand
GCCGACCGTAAAGGGCCATTTCAGGCTGTCACACTCACAAATCATTCATTCACACAGTTCTTTAAATTACATCTAAAAACCCACCCGAAATTTTGTTTAAAATATTTTCACTGTAAAATCTCACATCCGATGAAAAATGTTAATCTCTTTCAAGAATTCAAAGATTGATGGGCTGGTGGTGGAGCAATTCGCCGTTTCATAACTCATCTTCTCCCCGACCGCCGTTTTTATCTCGTCGTTTCTGAAACTGCCGTCCAGTCTCGTCTAGCGAAGAGCGTACACCGTTTCGCCATCGTACTCTTGGAGGCTGTGAAATGAATATCGGGTACACACAAAACTCTTCACATAAACTAGATAGATGATTTTCGCGGGACGGTGAGTTCACGCCAGCTGAACAGCGAAGTAATATCCTTTGGACGGCATTCTCTCTTCCATTTGGAGCCCAGAAGCCATTTCAAACGATTGGGGGGGGGGGGGGGGGGGGGGGGGGGGGGGGGGGGAGGGTTCTATGTCACTTCACGAGCATAATCACAAACCGAATGAAGTGTGGTTTCTACACAAATTCACGGACATATTAACGGACCGAAATAAGTGTGTGTGTGTGTGTGTGTGTGTGTGTGTGTGTGTGTGTGTGTGTGTGTGTGTGTGTGTGTGTGTGTGGTGTGTGTGTATGTTGTGCGTGCGTGTGTGTGTGTTGTGTGTGTGTGTGTGTGTGTGTGTGTGTGTGTGTGTGTGTGTGTGCCAAATCTCTGGGCATGATTACAGATAAAGATAAAAAGGAGTGCATTTTTCCGTGCAGATTCATGAGCTTACTCAGACCGAAGAAGTGAACAGAGTAGTGTCAATACAACTTCATGGGCGTAATCACAGACCGAAAAAAAAACTGTCATTTCTATGGTCATGTTCAGGGACAGACCAACACGTGTCCTTCTCAACAACAAAAAAGTCATTTGTACATTAATTCATGGACATAGTCACACACTGCAAGAGCAGCTCCTATGAGATTCGCAGGCATTCAACATAATGTGCATGCATGCATGGTTTCTCTACACAGTCATGGGCATAATCACCCCACCCCCCACACCACCACCACCACCACTTTCCCCTCCTGGATTAAAAAAAAAAGTTTTAATTCCGTATACATTCATGGTCATGCCCACAGATCGAAAACCGAAAGTGGTTTCTTTCCGATTTCACAGACATTTTGACCAAAAGGGGAGAGGATGGTGATGGAGGTGCTGCATCTTGCTCATCGGTAAAGAGCTCAGTTCCAGAGTAAATTTTAGCGTGAAGGAATCAAACGACATAATACAATGCAAACAATAATATGCAATACAAGACAGTAAAAAACAAAACCTCACTCACAGTACAATACAATGCAATATCAAGTGAATGATGATACAACACAAAATGATACAGTGTGAAGAAATCAATAATGTTTTTAAGAAATCTATTGTTTGACACAATTTTTTACATCAAAATTGTACAGCTGCCATGATATACAATACAGTGTGTGTGTGTGTGTGTGTGTGTTGTGTGTGTGTGTGTGTGTGTGTGTGTGTGTGTGAGTGTGTGTGTGTGTGTGTGAGTGTGTTTGCGTGTGTGTGTGCGTCTGTGTCTGTGCCTTTGTCTGTGTGCGAGAGTGCGCGTGCGTGCGTGAGGGCTTGGATGCGTGCGTGCGTGCGTGTATGCGTACGTGCGCGTGCGCGCGCGCGTGTGTGTATGTGTGTGTTTTTGAGAGAGAGAGAGAGAGAGAGAGAGAGGAGAGAGAGAGAGAGAGAGAGAGGAGAGAGAGAGAGAGAGAGAAGCCGTTCTGAAGCAAGCACCTGCAGAGAGATGGAATGAGATAACACTGGAAATAACAAGAGGCTAAAGGCTATATACCCGAGACGTGGTTCTTCTCTCCGGGCCCCAAATAAAAATAGAGGCCTTGACGGTATGGGGGCGAGAAGGACGAGGTGCCCATGCCAGCTTACGTGCCAGCCACACTGGGAATGGCCTCTTCGCATATCTAGTGCATGCACACTGCTTAGAAGAAGAGAAAGGGAGGAGAGGGGATGGGGAGGAAGAGATGCTGAACACTAAGACCAGTGTGTTCAACGTATGAAAAGTACTGCTATGGCATGCAAGACGCATGGATGTGTCCTATGTTTCAAAACTGCACGAAAAAAATTGCGAATTACTCAATGGATAATTCAAGTTATGATGCCCAGAGGGGGAAAAGGTAGAATGTCAATCAGAAAAAAATTTCTTCTTCGTCCCTGTACCTCTAAAGAAACATTTGTCTTGTCTGCATCAGAGATGAAGTAGACTAAACAGTAAGTAGCTGAAAGAGACACTCAAGCAGAAAAAACAGCAAATTCCAATCCTTTTATTTGGGAAAGGTAAAAAAAAATATAGAAAAGAAAAAAAAATTCTTATGATTTAAAGAAATCTGTAATGATGAGAAAGAAATCTTCTCCTCAGGTCAAAACTGCACAGTACAATACAATACAATACAATACAATACAATACATACAATACAATACAATCATCAATACAGAATGTGTGTGTGTGTGGTTGTGTGTGTGTGTGTGTGTGTGTGTGTGTGTGTGTGTGTGTGTGTGTGTGTGCCCAGTGGTAAAAGTGTAACAAGATGAGCATGTTCTCAAAGCCTTACATACCTTTGACGTACACGATGTGTAATCTATGTAAGCTTATCTTGCGTAAGCAAAATGTCCTAACGCTTTACATCACGCAGACTCTTCTGTCTTGAGGCCTATTCAAAACGATGGACCCAAAGCCATTAAATTTGGTCCGGTATGTGGACGGATCAGGATCAAGGGGCGGACACAGGATCCGTTTCGCAGGATCATGCCAAAAAAAAAAGTATTGTGTCGATTCTAAGGAATTTTAGAGGATTAACTTTTAATCTTGAAATAACTCAACTTTTAACTTCAGAACAGAAAGTCGAGCTTCTCATTTTCATTCTTTGATAGTGAAGTATACAACTGTACTAATCTATTCATATGTCAGTAACCTGTCTGAAACACAAACTATGAACATTTAAGCAAAAAAAGACCGATTTTTTTCTTCACAACAGAGCACTCCTTTTATTTCATAATTCACCAGACAAGGCTTATTTATTACATTTCAAATAGCACTATCAGAAAATGCTCTTTCTTGCGTAAGACAGAGGTTTTCCTCTATGGACAGATTTATTTTGGCGCTTGAAGAATGTGTACTGGTTAGTATTTCTTACATACGCCAAGAAAATTACTAATGAATCATGATGTATTCAGTGTGAGTGTCCTTGGATTGTTACATGACATACATTTCACCAATTTATGTTAATTTGTCTCGTTTTTTTTCAGACGCAGCTAGAGAGTGCATAGAGTTACTGACCTCAGGGAATTTTGTGGCTCAGTCAATCTTATCTCACCCCTCTTGCGAAATGCATGGGATTATTTAACTCATGACTGCAAACACCGAGCGCAAAAAAAAACAAAAAAAAAAAATGGACAGGTCATTTGTCATTCGGTCTGCCCCTCCCCCTCCTCGCTTCCCTCCTCCCGTCCTCTCCTCCTGCTTCCCCTCTCCCTTCTTTCCTGGCACGCACACCACACACACACACACACACACACACACACACACACACACACACACACACACACACACACACATACACGCGCGCACGCGCACGCACACACCACACGCACACCACACACACACACACACACACCGCACGCACGCACGTATGCACGCACCACACACACACACACACACACACCACACACACACACACACACCACACACACGCACACACACACACCACCTCCCTCCTCGGACTTTCGAGTTAGAAATCACACACGCCGTGTCAGCAACTCTAAGTCTGATCCGTGAAAGGCAGTGATCCATATGACCACATCAACACGATGGAAAGTCCACGGGTCAAAATGGGGCAATGTTGACGGACTGGATCCCTTACACTCCATTAATTTGCCCTCTGCAGGACTGCCGTGTCACCCTGTGAGCTGGGGGGGGGGGGGGGGGTGAAAGTGTCGGGCAGATAGTTTCGCCAGCTATACCCTTGGCTTTTGCTCCTTGTTCAGTCGGTCGTGTTTAAGTTCATGAATTTCTGTGTGAAGAAAAGATGGCCTAATGTATAGAGAGAATGTGTACATTTTATGTGCAATGAATACGCTCGTGTGTAAGGATACACATATACATGCATGCACCAACGCTCACATAGAGAGAGAGAGAGAGAGAGAGAGAGAGAGAGAGAGAGAGAGAGAGAGAGAGAGAGAGAGAGAGAGAAAGAGAGAGACATACATACATACAGACAGACAGACAGACAGACAGACAGACAGACAGACAGACAGACAGACAGACAGAGGACAGACAGACAGACAGACAGACAGACAAAGAGAGACAGACTGAGACAGAGAGAGACGTGTAAAAGGACGCACAAGCTGTTGGAAAGCTTTCATTGGGCTTGTATGGACATGTTTCTCATCTTTCTCAAATGAGTGTTCTTCTACTGTTCCTCCCCTATTTTGGAGGAACAATGTGGGAACACTCACATGGGACAGTTTGTTTTTCTTTCCCGGTAATCACAAGTCTGTATTAGGGTTAGATCTTTTATAAGTGGAACAAATTTCTGTGTTAGTTCCGCTCCCTGTCTGGAAATTTACGGCGTGTGAGACCAGGCTTTATTGTCAAATCTATTCTATTACTATCTATCTATCTATCTATCTATCTATCTATCTATCTATCTTCTATCTATCTATCTACCTGTTTATCTAGATAGATAGATAGATAGATAGATAGATAGATAGATAGATAGATAGATAGATAGATAGACCAGACACAGATAGATAGATAGGTAGATAGACATATTCTGTTTGCATTGAAATATCAAGCGGAAAGATGCTTTAATCAGACGTGGGTGGTTTAATGCATCTTTTGCGTCCCTTTTTTTTGTCTGTTTTCTCCTGTCTCTAAATAGCATGTGTGTGTAGTTATGCGATTTCGCTAAGTCTGTAGCTTTTCTGTGGAGCCATGGCTCAGGGCTTCGTTAGCCTGTTCAACATCTAAATTTATAACGCCTTAAATACCAGTCCAGCGAATCACATAATCTAAAAATATATATACAGATAGATAGATAGATAATTAGATAGAGATATATTAATACTTATAACTACTACAAGCCGAGACCACAATGCACATGACTTAAAGCTGATGGAGAAATGGAATTGTTAATGACTGAGAGGAGAAAATTCAAGAAGAGGGTCTCATGGCTACGACTAAGCAGATGTCTGAGCGATCGCATTAGCCCCACGTGCTGATCAGACCACCGGCGTCTTATAATTGTACGTGTGTGTTGTGAGCGTACACGTGTGTGTGCATATGTGTGTGCATGGGTTTGTGGGTACGGGCCCATGGGTGTGTGCAAAGGTATGCGGTGCATGTGTGCATGTGCGTGTGCATGTATGTGTGTGTGTGTGTGTGTGTGTGTGTGTATGTGTGTCTGTGTGTCTGTGTGTTTGTACGCGTGCGTGCGTGCGTGTGTGTGTATGTGTGTGTGTGCGTGCGTGCGTGCGTGCGTGCGTGCGTGCGTGTGTGCGTGCGTGCGTGCGTACGTGCGTGCGTGCGTGCGTGTGTGGTGGTGTGTGTGTGTGTGTGTGTGTGTGTGTGTGTTGTGTGTGTGTGTGTGTACACGCGTGCGTGTGTTTGTGTTGTTGGTGTTGTTGTTACTAAATCATTTTTCTGAAAAACGAAGACAGAGTTCAAACAACGTAGTTCTAATTCCACTTCTGCCCGTTTACCACCCTTTTGATATTCAGTACAAACAAGATGTATATGTTTTCAAAAGTCCAAACGTAGTTTCTAATTGCGTTTGCTCCCGTTTACCACCCTTTTCATATTCATACAAACAAAATGTTTACTGTTTTCAAAGGTCCAGACGTCAAACAGGAAATCCTGCTTTCAGCCAATCCTTGATATTTCCGTGTGCCAGAAATAGTAACGTCCTCCTGTTAGAAGGAAGAAATAGCCAGCCGTCAAAATGTTTACTTGCAGTTATGGTGGGAACGCCGAGAAGACAGTAACCACTGCTGGTAGTTCAGTTCACTTTCGCCATTTTCCCATTTCCATTCTTCTCCCCCCGCTGCTTTATACATAGAATGAATGCCTGCCATGCTCTGCCCTTTCACCTCACCACTGGTCGCCCTGTATGTAGCTGTCGCATTACACAACAGTGGGGACAATGTAGACAGGAGACCACCATACTTGACGTTGTCCTGAGGGTGTAGTGAACCGAGTGTGTACTACCGTCTCTCCACCTCTACTTCCCCCTTCTCCCTCCATCTCCCACTCCTCCATAACTCCCCCCCCCCCCCCTCACATTCCATCTTTGCCCTGTCTTGCCGAGCTTATCAAGCGGAGGTCAAATAGCCTGTCATAAACCGTACATAGATCGAGCACCTTGGCACACTCAGAGACCGGATAGCTCAGTTGGTAGAGCGCCGGACTCGTGATCCTGGGGTTGCAGGTTCGACTTTCCGTATAGGGGATTTTTCCCTCGGAGTTAACATTGGTTCTGACTCCATTCCCCATATAGTCGTTCGGTGGGACTATAAACCGAGGTCTAGTCTGTGTCACATGCACTAAGATCATACACGGACTCTAAAGATCCGATGCTCATGTCCTAAGACGGGTGAGTACCGGCTACACGAAATACACAATGCATGCAACCTGTGTGCCAGAATAGTCTACGTGAAGACTGTGGGCACGGGGCAGGTTAAACATCCCCATCTGGAAGAAGAAGAAGAAGACGCACAGATTCACCCCCACTCGCCCCTCCTCCTTCCCCCTCCCCCTCTCCCATACACAAACGTACGCACGCACGCGCACACAGGCAGGCACGAACACACACGCACGTACGCACGCACGCGCGCGCACGCACGCTACACACACGACACACACACACACACACACACACACACACACAGAGACGAGACACAGACAAAACACACACACACACACACACACCCCACACACACACACACACACACACACCACACACAGAGTTTGGGGAAGGGTGATCTGAGGGGGACGAGGGGAGACTATGAGGAGGAGGTTACGGAAACTGTTTCTTGAAACGTGCCAATGAAAACGACGACCTATGCCATTACCAAATATAGTATCCACGGGAATCTTTTCTTTATCTGCAACGCATTTAGATGTTTTTCGTTATTGCCAAACCATTAAAAAAAATCTCTTTGACCGATATATGTATGGGGAATGCCATGGGCACACGCAGTACAGCCTGTTTTTGTATGCCACAAGATCCCAACAGTTTGGCTACCGTGTCATGGTTGTTTTATTTTCGTTTTTTTTTTTTCCTCGATGACCCGACTTGTATTAGTTTTTTTTTTTAATTTGAGAGTTTGACAGCCCTGAAATAGTTCTGTGTGGTAGACTGGGCCAGTCAATAACGAATAAAATCTGAAACTATAAAACGAACGTCTTGTTTTCATCAGAAACATGCTGAAACCATCAAAGCTGAGACCAATACATACAGTCTTTCACCTATGACAATCACCTCCATATATCATTTCAACCCAATTCAGTTCGAAAACCCCCTTTGTATAATCATGGTATTGCCCTACAAAATGACATGTAAAATGTAATACAACACCAATCCCCACTCCCACCACCACACCCACAAAAAAAAAAGGAAAATAGAAACGAAAAATTCATTAAAATAAAAGGCAATGTCATACCACAAGAACTCTTACGCTGCCCACTTAAAAATACCAGACGTACCGACGACGCCTTCTGAATGAAGGAAACTACGCGCCGGGTGGCTCGAACTGCACCGCAAATATGCCAACTGGGAGAAAGAGGGGACTTCCGCCTTCACTGCCAATATTCAACTTTTAAAATCAGATCCCCCCACCCCAATCCTTTCTAGCTTCAGCTACAATCACAACCTACACGTATTCCCCCCCCCCCCCCCCCCAGTTTCACGGGCTGTTTCACGTATCGTACCGGTGTTGAGCGGATGAAGGAGTGTGGCGAACAGGAAGTGTAACAGCCATTTTCAGTGCGGTGCGCGTGTTTCGATAATGGTAGAGCTGTGATTTGTCGTCTGTCAGCTATGGCCTGGGGCGGAAAAGGTGAGGTCGGCTACACGTTGCGTCAACAGTCAACCAAAGGCACTGCCTCGTTGCCTTGGCTTGTGGTCGGAAGGTCTTTATCGCCAGTTCGAAAAGGCAGGGGAAGAATTAAGTGCCGTGTTTGCAAGTCAGACGCCCCGACCCAAATCGGCTTTTACAGGGTCGGTATAGTAGCTAGTGTGTGAACGGGAACAGCCGTTTGATTGCTTCCGTGGACAAGCAAGCGTGTGTCGCGACAGGTTGTGTGGATTCAGTGGGAGTACATTGCAGGGTGTGTGTGTGTGTGTGTGTGGTGTGTGTACGGCAGGTGTTAAATATCCCGTGTGCCGATAGCAAATCATTATCATTGTCATTGCCAGTTTTCTTCCAGTTTAAGGTGTGCGTAGTGATGATGATACATTGTGGGCTACAACCAGTGGTGTTCTCGTTCGTTTTATTTTGTTTAGCTGATTATTTCCAAATCTGTTTTCTGATCAACGCTTCGAACTTGCTGTAAGGCTATATTTCATGGATATTGATGTGTAAGCGGACGTAGGTACAGTGCCGTGTGTTGTGCGTGCGTGTGTGTGTGTGTGTGTGTGTGTGTGTGTGTGTGTGTGTGTTGTGTGTGTGTGTGCGCGCGCGCGCGGGTGGGTGTGTGTGCGCGCGCGCGGGTGTGTGTGTGTGTGTGTGTGGTGTGTGTGTGCGCGAGTGAGAGAGAGAGAGAGTAGGTGTGGGTGGGTGTTCGCGCGCTTGTCAAACGGAGGTCAAATAACCTATCATAAACCGTACACAGATCGAGCACCTTTGCACAGAACTGGGTCGAGCACAGAACGTGAGCCGGTGAGTGTGAGACCTTGTACAACCTGTGCAAACCCGGCCAACGTGGAGAGGAGAAAAAGAAAAAAAAGCCAGGTGGGCCAAACTAACAGCCAGTCGATACGATGTTTTGCTCCACTGGCAAGCCGTGTTCGCTGTCACACCTGACGATCTCAAACTCCACGTGCTTATCTAGGTCCCGGCCTTCAAAGCAGTTTTCCAGATTTACGACCTCAGCACACCCCGACATCGGCCGAGCCGGCTTCTCGCAGCCAAAATAATCATTTTATTTTCTCGTCGGCAGTGTCGGTGGTGGGCGAAGACGAGACCGTGTCTGGAACAGGAATCGTGTGAGAAATTACAACTCGTCTGGAAAGGTAGAGGAGGAGGAGGAGGAATTGCAGATACGGAGGTGGAAGGGGAGAACAAGGAGATGTGATACGTCCTATTTTTGTGTGTGGCGTCAGACACGGTGGGCTGGTGTGTGTGTGTGTGCTGTCTGTTACGTGCACTTTACCAGTGGCAGAGGGCCGACCGGACCACAACGTGAGTGGCCGTGTTGCACGCGCACAGTGCAGACATCGTACTCAGTGGCATGCGGACTTGGAAGATAATCAGTGTGGTCTGAGGAACACACGTTGGGGTTCATCCGTGGTCAGAAGAGATCCGGTGCAGTATGGATCAGAAGAAGAGTGGCAGGGTCTTCTCCAGTGGAGTGATGCTGGTGCTGCTGGCTTTGTGGCAGTGACTGTGGACAGCGCTGTGGTGGAGGATGTTAAGGACAGGGACTTGACGCTGCCCTGTGTTGGAGGTGAGGACTGTCACTGGTACAATATCAACGTCTTGTAATGCTTTTAACTTTTACACCACAGTCTGGGCTGGATTTCAGCATTTCCCAAAGTTTTTGATTGTGTGCGTTTATGAACTGCTTCCCACACGCTGACGTTCACTTACATTATTGATGTGTTCTCCTATCCCTCATTACCTGGCTTACACCTTCCATTTTACCTCATCGTCTATGTTTTGTGTGGTCATTTATGTCCATTGATTTCATTTAATGCTTTTTTGCTATGTTGTGATAACCTTCTGCTTCACTGTTCAGACATCGGTTGTCGATTTTTGTGAACATATCATTTTAATATAATATATTATGGCTTTGTATAAGATTTTTATGTTATCTTTTATAGGCTATTTGTATTAACATTGTGACACGACTGAAATGAATACAGTTAAACTCGTTCTCAGCGCCGGCTAAAACAGCGAACGAGACGTAGGTGTCACTCAGCTTCAGCTGCCCTAGATGTCTTCAGTTTTTGAAGCCATTCTCTCACTGCTCAAAGTGAAGCGAAGGGAGAAGGTTTTACATAACATGTAACAGATACTGTTCATCCATGTCTCTTTCGTACAGCAAGTAAATGCCGAGCAGGTTTTGTGATAGTCGAGGGGACATTGACAAACTCCATACAGAGAAAGCTTTATTGCTTTTTGAGTAGCATCCAAGCCACAGCCTTCATGCGCTATCCTGTACCTGTTCACCGTGGCTGTCATCAGTCATCATCGTCCTATGACTGGAGATTGTCACCGTGACTGTCATCAGTCATCATCGTCCTGTGACTGGAGATTGTCAGGGTGATGTGACGAAGGCGTAGACAGTCAATGTTCTCCCAAGTCCAGGCCCCAGTCATGTTCGACAGGCTAGAGGTGGAACTGGACCAGTCTTCACGTTGTCCATCCTGCTCATCTTCAGTCTGGCTATGTGACGTCCTCAGCCCATTTTGTCGTGTGATTGTCTGTCTGTCTGTCTGTCTGTCTGTCTGTCTGTCTGTCTGTCTTCTCTCCTCTCTCTCTCTCTCTCTCTCTCTCTCTCTTCTCTCTCTCTCTCTCTCTCTCTTCCCTCATTAAACAACATTTCGTTCGTTCGTTCTCTCTCTCTCTCTCTATCTCTCTCTCTCTCTCTCTCTCTCTCTCTCTCTCATCTCTCTTTCTCTCTCTCTCTCTCATCATTATCATCATCCCCACCCTCTTTGTCTGTGAATCTCTCAATCTGTCACTGTCTGCTGTCTGTCTGTCTGTCTGTCTGTCTCTCTCTCTCTCTCTCTCTCTCTCTCTCCTCTCTCTCTCTCTCTTCTTCTCTCTCTCTCCTCCCGAGCTGTAAATGCAAACAAACTGAATTTGAGGCAAATATATGAACAATTTCTCCCTATCCAATGATTGGGCACAGTTTAGAAACTATGACTCGTTGTTTTTTTGGTTGCAACAGAAAAAAACTATGACAAAATTATACAATGCTAATTTAAAAGATGCAAAAAGAAAGAACTCAGTCAGCATGTTAATGTTGGATTATGATGCAATGTTCTCACAAAATACGTTGACAAACTGTGAATCGTGCAGAAAGAAAATGGTCGAAGATACGATGCTGGACCAATTTGTTTTGTTTTATTGTGAAAATAATCTGAATAGTCCGACAATCGGTGAACAGTATCATACATAGTCTGTTTTGATGGTCGAGTTTACAAGAATGAACTCGAAAAACATATTGTGGTTAGTCTGGTGAATGTTAACAGTATGCGTGTTGTACGTACATGACTATTTTTTTTTCTTCTCAGAAATAAGTTAATCCTGTACTCTCCATCGCTCCTGCAACTCCCGTCTACCACACTCAGCGCCTTCAATCCTTGTCACAAGAACCGTTTAGCTACAGACAGTAACTGTTCAAGTGTCATGCGTCTTTCTTTCAACGTGAGACAAAGGAGAGCGAGACAGTGACTGATACGTGCACGTTTTGTTGGGAACTGTTGTAGTCTGTCAGAGAAGAAATGGTTTTGGTTACATGTTCTCCGCTACTGTCTAGTCATCGGTGAAGTGGCTGGAAAGCGTGTAGCATTTTGTCGGCGGAGATATTTATAATCATAATAATAATAATAATAATAGTAGTAGTAGTAATAATAATAATGATGATGATGATAGTAGTAGTAGTAATAATGATAATAACATAGCATTATAATGTGCTTTGCCAATGGTTTCTAGGCGCTGACAATCCACACTCGATGATGATGATGATGATGATGATGATGATGATGAGATGATGATGGTGGTTGATGATGAATATGATGATGATGATGATGATGATGATGATGATGATGATGACGATGATGATGATAGTAGTAGTAATAATGATAAAACATAGCATTTATAAATGCGCTTGCCAATGGTTCTAGGCGCTGACAATCCACACCTCGTGTACACAACGGGCTGCCTGCCTGGGTAGTGTCGATTGAACAGCGCCTGTCGGCGCTTCATTCAGTCGTTTCCCGTGCCATCCAGTCAATTTAGTTCACTCAATTTCCTCACTTCCTCAGTCTTTCGATGTCTCACGCAGGGTGCATGCTATGTGTAACGTGTCATCCATAACCGACGGCCAAACTGGCCTTCTCTTCCGAAAGATGGTGATGGGATTTTACGTGTGTGCAAGATATTATGCGTGCGTTTCACACACGGAACCTCGGTTTATAGTCTTATTCGAATGACTGTATGGGAAATGAGTCAAAACCAATGTTAACTTAGAGGGAAAAAATCGCCCTGTATCGAAACGACCCGGCGGAGATTCGAACCCGCAACCCAGGATCACCAAGATTACAAGTCCGGCGATCTACCAACTGAGTTATTCCGGTCCCCACACAGAGATAGTGAAAGCTTTTCACTATCGCTGCCCACAACCCCTCTTCGTTATCTCTACCACTCGGCCAGTGGGAAATTCCACCAAATGACCAAAACCAACAACACGTTTGGGAAACCCCACGGGTCAAAAGGGGCAATTTTGAGGGACGGATCCCTTCCCACCCCTTAATTTGCCCCCCCTGCAAAAACGGGCCGGCCCACCCTTGGGGGGGGGGGGGGGGGGGTGAAAGGGGTGGGGAAAATATTTTTCCCCAGCTATACCCTTGGCTTTTGCTCCTTGTTCATCGTCGTTTTTTAATTTTCCATAAATTTTCTGTGGGGAAGAAAAAAAGGCCTAATGTAATAAGAGAATGGTAACTTTTTTAATTTGCAATGAATCCCTCGTGTGAAAGAACAAATTTTAAAAAGCATGCACCAACGCTCACTATAAAAGAGAGAAGAGAGAAGAAGAGAGGAGAGAAGGGAGAAAGAGAGAAAAGAGAGAGAGAGAAAAAAAGAGAGACTACATACATACAACAAAACAGAAAAGAACAGACAGACAACAGACAGAAAAAGACAACAAAACAGACCAGACAGACAGAACAGACAAAAAAGCCCAGACTGAGACAAGAGAGACGTGGAAAAAGGGCCCGCACAAGCTTTTGGAAACTTAAATTGGTTGTATGGACATTTTTCTCATTTTTCTCAAATGATTTTCTTCTACTTTTTCCTCCCTTTTTTTGGGGGAACCCAATGGGGAACACCCCAAAAGGGACAGTTTGTTTTTTCTTCCAAACCAAGCCCGATTAGGGTTTAAATTTTTTAAAAAGGGAAAAAATTTTTCTGTGTTAGTTTCCGCTCCCTGTCGGGAAAAATTTACGGGGGTGTGAACCAGCTTTATTTGTCAATCTATCTACCCTTATCAAATTCTATCTATCTAACAATCTATCATCTATCAAATCTTTTCTATCTATCTATCTACCGGTTTATCTAGATATAAAAGATAATAGAAAAAGATAAAAATAATAGATAAAATAATAGAAAACAGACCCAGAAAAGTAAAAGGTAAAAACCCATTTTTCTTTTTGGCATTGAAATATCAACGGAAAGATGCTTTAATCAAGGGTGGGGGGTTTTAATTGCATCTTTTGCGTCCCCTTTTTTTTGCTGTTTTTCCCCTGTCCTAAATAGAAATGTGTGTGTAGTTATCGATTTCGCCTAAGTCTGAGTTTTTCTGTGGGGGCCATGGCTCGGGGCTTCGTTAGCCTGTTAAAACACAAAATTTATAACGCCTTAAATACCGTAAAGGCAATCACAAAAATCAAAATATTTTAATACAATAATAGATAGATTTAAATTGGGAAAGAGATATTTTAAATTTCTTAAAACTACAAAAAGCCGAGCCCACAATGCACAGGGACTTAAAGCTGAGGGAGAAATGGAATTTTTAAAAGACTAAGAGGAAAAAAATTTCAAAAGGGGGCCCCATGGTTTAACACTAACAATGTCTGAGCGAGAAAATTACCCCACTGCTGATCAAACCACCGGTCTTATAATTTTACGTGTGTTTTTTTAGAAAAACACGTTGGGTGGAAATTTTGGTTGTGCAGGGGTTTGTGGGTACGGGCCCCCATGGGGTTTTGCAAAGGTAGCGGGAAAGTGTGCTTTGTCGGGGCATGTATGTTTTTGTTTTTGTGTGGTGTGGGGTGTTTTTGTGGCTGTGTGCCTGTGTGTTTGAACGCGTCCCGTGCGTGCGGGGTTGTGTATGTTTTTTCGTGCGGCTGCGTGCCGTGCGTGCGGGGTCGTGTTTTTCGTGCGGCGTGGGGTACTGCGTGCGTGCGTGCTTTGTGGTGGTTTTGTGTTGTGGTGTTTTGTGTGTGTGGTTTTGTTTGTGTGTGTACACGCTTTCTTTTTTTGTGTTGTTGGTGTTGTTTTTTACTAAATAAATTTTTTTTCTAAAAACGAAGACAGAGTTTCAAACAACGTATTTTTCTTTTTCCCAATTCTGCCCTTTTTACCCCCCTTTTTGAAATTCAGTACAAACAAATTTTTATGTTTTTCCAAAATTTCCAAACGAATTTCAAATTTGGGCTTTTGGGCCCCGGGTTTCCCAAACCCTTTTTCATATTCATAAAAACCCAAAATTTTTAAACCTTGTTTTCAAAGGCCCAAGACCAAACAGGAAATCCTGCTTCACCCAAACCCCTTGATATTTCCTTTGTGCCCGAAATAGTAACGCCTCCTTTTAAGAAAAAAAATAGCCAGCCGCAAAAGGGTTTATTTTGCAGTTAGGGTGGGAACGCCGAAAAACCCAGTAACCACTCGGGGTAGTTCATTTCCTTTTTCCCCTTTTTTTCCCCCCTTTTTCCATTTTTCCTCCCCCCGCGGGCTTTATACATAAATAATGCCCCCTGCTCTCCCTTTAAACCTCACCATGTCGCCCTTTTTTGCTGCCCAAATTACACAAACAGGGGGGACAATGTAGACGGGAACCACCATACTTGACCTGCCCCTTGGGGGTGGGGAAAACCCAGTGTGCCCCCGCTCTCCAACCCCTTACTTCCCCCTTCCCCCCCAAATCCCCACTCCCCATAATTTCCCCCCCCCCCCCCTCACATTCCATCTTTCCCTTTGCCCTTTGCCGATTTTAACAAGCGGGGGTCAAATACCCCTTCCCATAAACCCGACATAGATCAAACCCCTTTGGGCACACTCAGAGACCGGATACCTTTTTGGAAGGGCCCCCGGCTCTTGATCCGGGGTTGCGGGTTCGACTTTCCTTTTAAAGGGGGATTTTTTCCCTCGGAGTTAACTTTGGGTTTCTAAACTCCTTTCCCCATAGTCGTTGGGGTGGGACTAAAACCCCGAGGTCTAGCCCGTGTAAACATGCACAAAAGATCATAAAAGGGACTCAAAAAACCCGATGCTAAAGTCCTAAAAAGGGGTGAGTACCGGCAACAGGGAAATTTCACAAGGGCTTTGCAACCGTTTGCCAAATAGCCCTACGTGAAGACTGGGGCACGGGGCGGGTTTAAACATCCCCCGGGAAAAAGAAAAGGGGAACCACAAATTCACCCCCACTCGCCCCCCTCCTTCCCCCCCCCCCCCTCTCCCATACACAAACGTACCACCCCACCCGCAACGGGCCCAGCACGAACACCCACGCACAAAGGGCACGAAACGCGCGCGCCGCCCACGACACCCCAAAACACACACACACCACACACACACACAAACACAGACAAGACACAACCCAACACACACACACACACACCACACACACACACACACACACACACACCCACCGGGATTTGGGGGGAAAGGGGAATCTGAGGGGACGGGGAGACTTTTGGGAGGGGGTTTTGGAAACTTTTTTTCTTGAAACGTGCCAATGAAACGACGCCCCTATCCATTCCCAAAATAATTTCCAGGGGAATTTTTTTTCTTTATCAGAAACGCATTTAGATTTTTTTTCTTTTATTGCCAAACCAAAAAAAAAAAATTCTTTGACCGATTTTTTTTAGGGGAAAATCCCAGGGGCAAAAACCCGCAGTACGCCGGGTTTTTTGTAGCCCCCAAGATCCCAACTTTGGTACCGTGTCAGGGTTTTTTTTAATTTTCGTTTTTTTTTTTTTCCTCAAATGACCCGACTTGTATTAGTTTTTTTTTTTAAATTTTTGAATTTTGACACCCCCTAAATAGTTCGGGTTTTGGAAACCCGGCCAGCCCAATAACGAAAAAAATTTCTAAACTTAAAACGAACGTCTTTTTTTTCATAAAAACCCTGCTAAAACCCATAAAACTAACCAATACATACAGCTTTCACCTTTTACAACCCCCTTTCCATTTTAAAAATTTAAACCCCAAATTTCCATTCGAAAACCCCCCTTTGTAAAACATGGAATTGCCCTAAAAAATTGACATGTAAAATGTAATACAACACAACCCCCCCCCCCCCTTTCCCCCCACCACACCCAAAAAAAAAAAAAGGAAAATAAAACGAAAAATTCATTAAAATAAAAAGGCAATGCCCAAAACCACAAGAACTCTTACGCTGCCCATTTAAAAAAAATACCAGACGTACCGACGCGCCTTCAAATGAAGGAAACTACCCCGCCGGGGGGCTCGAACTGCACCGAAAATTTTCCAACGGAAAAGGGGGATTTCCCCGCCTTCACTCCCAAAAATTTTCCAACTTTTAAAAATCAACCCCCCCAAACCCCAATCCTTTCTAGACTTCACTACAATCAAAACCTAAAATATTCCCCCCCCCCCCCCCCCCCCCCCCTTTCAGGGGCTTTTCACAAACGTCCCCCGGGTTTAGGCGATAAAAGGAGTGTGGCGAACAAAAATGTAACACCCTTTTCATGGGGTGCGGGGTTTTTCGATAAGGTTTAGAGCTTTTTTTGTCGTCTTTTCAGCTATGGCCTGGGGGGGAAAAAGGGTTTAGGCCCGGCTACACTTTTGCGTAAAACAGTAAACCAAAGGCCCCTCCCCTCTTGCCGGGCTTGGGGTGGAAAGGGTTTTTTTAAATCGCCAGTTCAAAAAGGCAGGGGAAGAATTAAGTGCCCGTGTTTTTAAAAAACCCCCCCCCCCTTTTTTTTGGGCGGTATAAATTTTTTTTTTAAAAAAAAATTTTTTTTAAAAAGGGGGGGGGGGGTTTTTTTTTTTTGGGGGGGGGGGGGGTGTTGGGGTTTTTGTGGGGGGGGGGAAAAAAAAATTTTTTCCCGGGGAAAAAAAATTTTTTTTGCCCTTTTTTCCCTTTTTTTTTTTAAATTAATTTTTGGGAAAAATTTTCCCTTTTTTTATTTTTTTTTTTTTTTTCCCTTTTTTTTTTAAAAAAAAAATTTTTTTTGGTTTTTGGGGGGGGTTTTTTTGGGGGTTTTTTGTGGTTTTGTTTTTGGGGGGGGGGGGTGTTTTTTTTTTTGGGGGGGGGGCGCGGGGGGGTGTGTGGGGGGGGGGTTTTTTTTTGTGGGGTGGGGAGTGAGAGAAGGGGGGGTTTGGGGGGGGCCCCTTTTCCCCCCAAAAAAAAAGCCAAAAAGGGGACTTTAAAACCCCCCGGGGTTTTTTGGGGCCCCCCCCCCCCCGGGGGGAGGAAAAAAAAAAAAAAGGGGGGCCCCCCCTTTGGGGTTTTTTTGCCCCCGGGCCGTGGCCCCCAAAACCCAAAATTTTTTTGGAAAAAAATTTTTTTTTTTTTTTTTTCCCCCCCCCCCCCCCGACCCTTTCCCCCCCCCCTTTTTTTTTTTTTTCCCCGGGGGGCGGGGGGGAAAAAAAAGGGGTTTAAAAAAAGGGGAAAAAAGGGGTTTAAAAGGGGAGGAAAGGGGGGAAAAAAAAAAGGGGGGGGAAAATTTTTTTGTTTTTTTGGGGGGGGGGGGGGTTTTTGGGGGTTTTTTTTCCCCTTTCCCCCCAAAAAAATTTGGGGGGGCCCGGCCCCCAAAAAGGGGGGGGCCCCCCCAAAAAAAGGGGGGGTTTTTTAAAAAAGGGGGGTTTGGGGAAAAACCTTTTTTTTTCCCCGGGGGAAAAAAGATCCGGGGAATTTAAAAGAAGAAAGGGGGGTTTTCCCCCTGGAAAGGGGGCTTCTGTTTTTGGGGGGTTTTAAGGGGTTTTGGGGGGGGGATGTTAAGGACAGGGTTTTCCCCCCCTTTTTTGGGGGGGGGTTTTAAAAAAATTTTTTTTTTTTAAAAAACCCCGGGGCGGGTTTTTCCCCCCTTTTTTTTTTTTTTTTTTCCCCCCCCCCCCCTTTTTTTTTAAAAATTTTTTTCCCCTTCCCCCTTTTTTTCCCCCCTTTTTTTTCCCTTTTTCCCCTTTTTTTGGTTTTTTTTCCTTTTTTTTTTTTTTTTTTTTTTTTTGGGGGGCCCCCCCTTTGGTTTTTTTTTTTTTAAAAAATTTTTTTTAAAAAAATTTTTTTTTTAAAAAAATTTTTTTTCAAAATTAAAAGGGGCCCCCCGGGGAAAAAAAAAAATTCCAAAGGGGGAAAAAACCCCCCTTTTTCCTTTTAGTTTCCCCCCCCCCCTTTTTTTTTTTGCCATTTTTCCAAAAAAAAAAAAATTTTTTTTAAAAAAAATTTTTAACCTTCCCCTTTTTACAAATTTTTTAAAAAAATTTTTTTCCCCTTTTTTGGCCCCCCAAAAAAAAAAATTTTTTTTTTTTTTTCCCCCCCCTTTTAAAAAAAAGGGGCAACCCCCCAAATTTTTCCCCAAAAAAAAGGGGGGGGGTTTAAAAAAACCCTTTGGGCCCAAAAAAGGGGAAAAAAAAAATTTTAAAAATTTTTTTTTTTTTTTAAAAATTTTTAAAAAAAAAAAAAAAAAAAGGGTTTTTTTTTGGGGGGGGCCCCCCGGGGGGGGTTTTTTTGGGGTGTTTGGGGGGAGGGTTTTTTTTTTTTTTTTTCCCCCCCCTTTTTTTTTTTTTTTTTTTAAAAAAATTTTTTTTTTTTTTTTTTTTTAAAATTTCCCCCCTTTTTTTTTTTTTTTTTTTTAAAATTTTTTTTTTTTTAAAAAAAAATTTTTTTTTTTTTTTTTTTTCCCCCCCTTTTTTTTTTTTTTTTTTTAAAAAAATTTTTTTTTTTTTTAAAAAAAAGGGGGGAAAAAAAAATTTTTTTTTTGGGGGGGGGGAAAAAAAAAAAGGGTTTTTTTTTTTAAAGGGAAAAAAGGGAAAAAAAAAAAAGGAAAAAAAAAAAAAAAAAAAAAAATTTTTTGGGAAAAGGGGGGTTTTTTTTAAAAAAAAAAAGGGGGGGGGGGGGAAAAAAAAAAAAAAAAAATTTTTTTTTTTTTTTAAAGGGGAAAAAAAAGGGGGGGAAAAAAGGGGAAAGGGAAAAAAAAGGGGGGGTTTTTGGGGAAATTTAAAAAAGGGGGGTTTTTTGGGGAATTTTGGGGTTTTTGGGGGAAAAAATTTTTTTTTTTTTTTTTTAAGGGGGGGGGGGTTTTTTTTTTTTGGGGGGAAAAAAAATTTTTTTTTGGGGGTTTGGGGGGGGGGTTTTTTTGGGGGGGAAAAAAAAGGGGGGGGGGAAAAAAAGGGGGGGGTTTTGGGGGGGTTTAAAAAAAGGGGGAAGGGGTTTTGTTTTTGGGGGGGGGAAAAAAATTTTTTTTTTTGGGGAAAAAAAAAAAAATTTAAAAAAAAAATTTTTTTTTTTTTTTTTTTTGGGGGAAAAAGGGGGGAAAAAAAATTTTAAAAAAAAAAAATGGTTTTTAAAAAAAAAAACCCCCGAATTTTGGTTTTTGATTTGGGAAAATTAAA
The DNA here is from genome assembly GCA_018398815.1 of Conus ventricosus. Taxonomy (NCBI): domain Eukaryota; kingdom Metazoa; phylum Mollusca; class Gastropoda; order Neogastropoda; family Conidae; genus Conus; species Conus ventricosus. Next base: position 21,433,403 of record CM031595.1, on the reverse strand, counting down.
AGGGTTTTGGGGGGGGAAAAATTTTTTAAAATTTTTAAATTTTTTTTTAAAAAAAATTTGGGGTTAATTTTAAAAAAAAAAAACCCCAAAACTTTTTTTCAAAACCCCCCAAAAAAAAACCAAATTTCCCCGGGGGGGGGCCCAAAAAACCCCCCCGGGCCCAATTAAAAAACCCCCCCCAAATCAAAGGGGAAAAAAAAACCCCCCCAAAAAATTTTTTTTTGGTTCCCCCAAATTTTTTTCCTTAAAACCGGGGCCCCCCCCCTCCCGGAAAAATTTTTTTTTTAACCCCCCAAAAAAAGGGGGTTCCCCAAAAAAATTTTTAAAAAAGGGGGGCGTTGGGGAAAAAAAAAAAAATTAAAAAAAGGGGGGGGAAAAAAACCCCAAATTTAACCCGCCCCCCTTTCCCAAAAAAAGTCCCCCCTTTTTCCCCCTTTTTCCCCCCCCCTTTTTGGGGCCCCTTTTTCCCCCTTTTCCCCCCCCCCCCCCCTCCTTTTCCCCCTCCCTTTTTTCCCCCAAAAAAAATTTTCCCCCCCATGGTCTAGTCTATCGTGAAGTGGCTGGAAGCGTGTAGCATTTTGTCGGCGGTGATATTTATAATCATAATAATAATAATAATAATAGTAGTATTAGTAATAATAATAATGATGATGATGATAGTAGTAGTAGTAATAATGATATAACATAGCATTTATAATGTGCTTTGCCAATGGTTCTAGGCGCTGACAATCCACACTCGATGATGATGAATGATGAGATGATGATGATGATGATGATGGTGGTGATGATGAATATATGAATGATGATGATGATGATAGATGATAGTAGTAGTAATAATGATAATAAAATAGCATTTATAATGCGCTTTGCCAATGGTTCTAGGCGCTGACAATCCACACTCTCGTGTACACAACGGCTGCCTGCCTGGGTAGTGTCGATTGAACAGCTGCCTGTCGGCGCTTCATTCAGTCGTTTCCCGTGCCATCCAGTCAATTTAGTTCACTCAATTTCCTCATTCCTTCAGTCTTTCAATGCCTCACGCAGGGTGCATGCTATGTGTAACGTGTCATCCATACCGACGGCCAAACTGGCCTTCTCTTCCGAAAGATGGTGATGGGATTTTACGCGTGTGCAAGATATTATGCGTGCGTTCACCACACGGAACCTCGTTTATAGTCTTATTCGAATGACTGTATGGGAAATGAGTCAAAACCAATGTTAACTTAGAGGGAAAAAATCGCCCTGTATCGAAACGACCCGGCGGAGATTCGAACCCGCAACCCCAGGATCACCAAGATTACAAGTCCGGCGATCTACCAACTGAGTTAATTACCGGTCCCCACACCAAGATAGTGGAAAGGCCTTTTCTACTATCTCTGCCCACAACCCCCTCCTTCGCTTACCTCTCCATCCTTTCTGACGCCCAACTCTTCCTTCCCCCCCCCCCCCCCTACCGGCCACCCCCACCCCGTCCCCACCCTCATCCATTGTCTTGCTGTCGGGAAAATTCGTGTACGTTGACTCTCTACTCTCTCTCTCCTCTCTCCTCTCTCCTCTCTCCTCACTCTCCTCTCTCTCTCTCCTCTCCTCTCTCTTCTGTCTGTCGGTCTTCCTCTCTCTCTCTCTCTCCCCCCCCCCCTCTCTCTCTACCTCTCTGTCTTTCTCTCTCTCTGTCTTCCTCTCTCTCTCCCTCTCTCTCTCCTCTCTCCTCTCTCTCTCCCTCTCTCTCTCTCTCTCTCTCCCGCTTCCCTCCCTCTCCCACTCTCCCTCTCTCTCCTCTCTCTCTCCTCTCTCTCTCTCTCTCTCTCTCTCTCTCTCTCTCTCTCTCTCTCCGTTCAACAGAGAATGAAAGATATAATACAGACAAGAATGGGATAAATCTGTAATGGTTAAGGAAATATACCAAAGATATAGTTTGTTTAAAACGAGCTTTGAAAGTGAACGCTATTTCGAATTCATTGATATAAAATGTTTTCGAGATTGCTTGATAAAGCTACGTCTTGGTTTGCTGCCGAATCAATGGACCCTCTTCAGAAGAATGTTCAGAAAATTGGAAATTTTATGTGTGCAGTTTGCAATGAGCTTGAAGACGAAGATCATTTTGTTAACAAGTGTGTTCTTTACAAGAATTTAAGAGTGAAATATTTGATTATGAGACAGCAGCCGTATGTCAGTTTATTAAGAAATGGCTCTGTTAGTAATATTCGCAAGCTTAGCGTATACCTTTTTAATGCATTGAAGCTAAGACGGGCTTACAACGAAAATCTGGATGCATTGTGAAATCTACAACATTATGTTTCGTGTCAGACCCCATTCTAGGGCTGGAGGCCTGAAGAATTAAATTTTTTGTTCTTGTTCTTGTTCTCTCTCTCTCTCTCTCTCTCTCTCTCTCCCCTCTCTCCCCTCTCTCTCCTCTCCTCTCTCTCTCCTCTCTCCCTGTCCCTCTCTCTCTATCCTTCTCCCTCTCCCTCTCTCTATATATATATTTATCTCCCCCCCCACCCTCTCTTTCTCCTTCTCCCCCTCTCTCGCTTTGTTCCCTTCTCTATCTTTCTCCTTCTTCCTCCCTTCCACCTCCCCTCTCTTTCTTCCTCTCACTCTCCCATTCCCCCCCTCTCTCTCCCTCCCTCCCTCCGTCTCTCTCTCCTCTCTCTCTCTCTCTCTCTCTCTCTCTCTCCTCTCTCTCTCTCTCTCTCTCTCTCTCTCTGTCCCGTCCCTCTCTCTCCGTCTATTCTTACCAGTCTGTCTTGGGGACGTTTCACTACCCATACTCTCCTTCCTCCCCTCCATCTTATCCTTCCTGTTCCTCCTTTCTCCGTTCCTTTCTCTCCTCTTTTGTTCCCTCCCTCCCTATCTTTTATCCATCCCTCCTCTCTTTATCCCTTTTGTTTCTTTCTCTTTCCCTCTGCCCGTCAGTAACTCTCTCTCCCTCCCTTCTTCCATCTCTCTCTCTCTCTCTCTCTCCTCTCTCTCTCCTCTCTCCCCTCTCTCTCTCTCTCTCTCTCCATTTTCTCCCTCATTCATTCATCATCGTCATCTCTCTCCTTCTGTCTGTCTGTCTGTCTGTCTGTCTCTCTCTCTCTCTCTCTCTCTCCTCTCTCTCTCTCTCTCTCTCTCTCTCTCTCTCTCTCATCCATCAGCATCATCTCATTCTTTCCTAACCCTTCTGTCTGTCTGTATGCCTGTCTTTATCTCTCTTCTCCTCCCTCTCTCTCTCGTTCGTCATCATCATCATCATCATCATCATCATCATCATCATCATCATCAACATCATCATCATCATCTTATTTCTCATTCTTTCCTTCTCTGTTTGTCTGTCTGTCTGTCTGTCTGTCTGTCCTGTCTGTCTCTCTCTCTCTCTCTCTCTCTCTCCTCTCCTCTCTCTCTTCTCTCTCTCCTCTCTCTCTCTCTCTTCTCTCTTGATCATCATCATCTTGCTGTATTTAAGAGAGGCAAAAAGAATGGACTTTGTTGGCGTCTGATCGTTGGTGGAATGATGATGTTTGTATTGTTCTCACAAAGTATGACATTGAATGCTGAACAAGTATGACATTGAACTGAGACTGGTGTGTGATTTGCAGGAACCAAGTGGTTGAAGACATGACTGGACCGTTGGAGCAATGTTTTGCTTAGTAGTTGAAGGTATTATGAACAATTCCATTACGACGATAAATCTCAATACTACCACAGGACCGGCGAACAATGCTCTGTTTGGATGACTGAGTTGATTAATTTTCATGTTAAATAATTTCTTTTTGTTAGCCATGTAAGGTTTAACTCTGAGCTTGTTTTTAACGCATGTGATTCCCCATTTTTATCTCTGAAATAGATTAATCTGGTACATTCCCACCGTTCCTGCCCCCCCTCACCCACGCCCCCCCCCCCCCCCCCCCCCCCCCCCCATCCCCCCCCCCCACCACACACTTTCCTCTTTGTCACAAGAGTTGTTTTGCCAAGACAGTAACCATACAAGCGTCAAACATCTTTTTTTCAACAGTGAAACAGTGAGACAAAAGGAGAGCAAGTTTCAGGGATTCGTCATGTAGACTGTCAGAGAATAGTTCTGATTTATTTATCATTATTCATTTTTTAAGTTTCTTTATTTTCATTATCATTTATTTAAGATTTACTATCAGAGCAACAACCATGTATCTATATAAATTAGTTCAGAGATACATAGTTGTAGCTCTGAAGTATGGTGGTAAGGTAGGAAAAAAAAGAAGAAAATTTCAAATTGAATATAATTGTTAAAAAAAGAATTAATCTATTGGTGTAGTCTGCTGCGGTTTACTATCTGGTGTCAGAAAAAAAAATCAATTTTAATTCATTATTGTACCTCTAATTAAACAACATCATTTATTTTTATTATTTATTACTGCTGAGGAAAAAAAAAACACATACAGACAGTGTAGATTGGTGCTTTTTGCTACAAACCCCACTTTGTAGTGTACGGTTGAGTGAGGTTTGGCGTCACTAGTCTGGTCTTCTAGAGGTGAAATAGTGGAAAGTGGTCAGCATTTTGTCAGAGGTGATGTTTCAAAACCCTCCGCCCTCTCCTTCCCTCACAAACGTAATATCCGCATTCCTCTCCCCAAGAACTAATCTTTTTATGCCTTTTCTTATTCATTCTGGTCGTAAATTTATGGCATGAAATACACGACCGCATTAAACCACAAACCAAGCTTATTGTCATACAGGAAGGCATGCCGTTTGCATTTAATAGACACAGGTGTAAGTCTGAACAAACGAAGTGATGTTATTGTATAACAACCTCATCTGCATGATCCTCTAAACCTAATGATGCACATGAGAGTTGACCTGATTGTGTGCTTTGCTGTGACTGTTTAGCAGTATTTGAAGGTGTTTGTGTGGAGGAGGTAGTCCGGTTGTGAATAATTAAGCGTGCGTTTATGCGCTTCCTTCCCATGTATTATACAAATGCACTCTCCCTTCTATCCCTTCTTCTACCTGTCTGTCTGTCTGTCTGTCTGTCTCGCTCTCTCTCTCTCTCTCTCTCCTCTCTCTCTCTCTCTCTCTCTCTCTCTCTCTCCTGAATCGGAAATGATGCGCAGAAAGCAAGTGGTTGATGACACGACGGCAGGACCAATATTTGCACAGCTGGTAGTATTATTCTGAACAGACCACCAAGACGTTCAGGTGAACTGGTGAACGGTACTTTGATTGGACGAACTAACTGGAACAGTACTAAACAAATTTGAGCTCTGTGCTTGGTTTTGCGCGTGTGATTCTTTGCTATAGTCACAGAAGAAAAGAAAATTCTCGTGCGACAACTACCACCCCCCCGCCTGCAGTTTCTACTCCTTCCTTTCACAGGCCCTGTATAGCCAAGGGCTTTCCCGGCCGTTAATTTCCCCCGTGTTGGGTGGTTATACGGTCACGTTCTCCCGATGTGACCGTTGGGAAACTGGGTTAAAAAGTAGTGCAGGGTTTGTCATTGGTGATGCTTCTGAAGCCACCCCGCTCCCTGCCCCCCCCCCCCCCCCCCCCCCCCCCCCCACCACCCCACCCAGCTGTCCAGGACTCATCAATCGTCTAGCTGTGGGCACCTTTCTTGTTTGTGCTCTCTTTTTCTCTCTCTCTCTCTGAAATAAAAAAGTTATTCTTAGTTCTCTCTCACTCTCTTCTCTCTCTTCTCTCTCTCTCTCTCTCTCTCTCTCTCTCTCTCTCTCTTGTCTGTCTCTGTCGCGTCCGTCCGTCTCTGTCTTTTCTTTCTGTCTTGTCTGTCTTCTCCAATCTCTTTCTCTGTATCTGACTGGTTCTCTGTCTCGGATTCTGTTTCTTTCTCTCTTTGTCTCTGTGGTCTGTCTGTTGTCTCTCTCTCTCGATGATGTTGGAGATGACAGTTTCATACACATTTGTATCATAAACTTATATTCATGCGATTGTAGACAGCCTTTCAAATGGGGCTTCTGCGTTGTGAATAACATTCTATTCTCTCTGTCTCCCTCTCCTCTCTCTCTCTCTCTCTCACTCTCTCTCTCTCTCTCTCTCTCTTCTCTCTCTCTCTCTCTCTCTCTGGCTATGAATGCCAAATAAATTGAGTTTAAAACACTTTTTCCGTGTTGATATTGTAGGCCAATTTCAGATTGATCTTTCTCGATCTCTGCAACAGAAAAATAAGGGGAGGGGATGGGGGTAGGGGGTGGGAGGGGGCGTATGTCGATGAATTCAAAAGAGCAGCAAGAAAGACTAAGCATTCTCAGTGTTTGATTGGTTAGAGACTCACAAATATGTGTACTCATCAAAATAGTCAGAAACAGAAGGAAAGACATTGGAGTCTATAAGAAGGGGGGTTTACAGGTTAAGCACATTTTGGATGCTTCATTTCAAAAAGTGTATCGTTCTGAGACCAAACACGGACAATGGCCTTTCCTCTGTTTTTGATTTTAATAGATGAATAATTTTCCGAATGTTTCATATTATTTTCTGTAGCTCAAACAATATCCTCATCAAATCCTGAAGGATGTTACATCTGAACATCCTGAAATAAGTGCAGAAAAGCCCTGTGGTTGATGACATAACGGCCAGGATCAATATTTGCACAGCAGCTGAAAATTTATAAATCGTTTTATTATTAAAAAAAAACAACTCCAAGACGTTTTCTGGAGAACTGATGAATTGTAACTTTGTTTGAATGACGAAAACTGACAGAAATATATGTGAATTAACTATGTTAATGTTGCTTGTCATGGAGAATGTGATTTTGTATGTTCCTCACCGAACTGAAAACTACATCTTGCACCCCACCTTACTCCGACTCTGTACTTGTCACATGCGTGCTAAATCAGGAACAGTATACTGCTTGGTGTGTCAAGTGTCTTTCTTACACAGGTGTGTAGCCAGTCCTAGACAAAAGGAGGCGCCAGACAGTGGCTGACCGAGCACGTGTTCTGCGGTTCATCTTGTAGGCTGTCAGACAATGAGTGGATTGGAAAAATCTATGGTTGAAAACGTCCCCAGTGCGGCTTCATGGCCGTAATTTTCCACCGGGTGGCAGTGGTTGTCCGGTCACGTTTCCCGATGTGAACGTTGGGGGAAAAAAACTGGACGCAAGAGTTCAGGGGTTTTGATCAGTGGTGATGCTTTCAAGTTTGGGTGGGCGGGGGGGGGGGGGGGGAGGGGGCTTCTGGCCGTTAATTTCCACCGTGTGGTGTGGTGTACGGTCACGTTCTTCCGAGTTGACACGTTGGGGCAGCTGGACGAAAAGAGTTCAGTAGTTTTGTTTGTGTGATGCTTTCTACGGCACTCCACCCCACCCCCTCCCACTCCTGCTCCCTTAAACCCGCCCTTATCCATCGTCTTGCTGTGTGTGTGGCTTTCCTTTGTGCTCTCTCCCCTTTATGTGTGTGTGTGTGTGTGTGTGTGTGTGGTCTCTCTCTCTCTATCTCTTTCTCTCTCTCTCTCTACTCTCTCTCTATCTCTCTCTTATCTCTCTCCTCCCCCCTCTCTCTCTTCTCTATGCAGGCTACCCCGCACTCCTTTCGCTCTGCGTTTCTCTCTTCTTCTCTCTCTCTCTCTTTTTTTTTTTTTTTTTTTAAATCCCCCTATTGTATTGTAGTTAGTCCTTTTGCATGAGTTCCTTTGTTGCCTTTTATTTTATATTGTTGACCTACCAAAGGGCGAGGGACTGGATGTAAAAAGCACAGCAGAGCTTAATCTATTATCCTCGTAAAATAAAGAATTTTGTTTGTATTGTCTTGTCTCTCTCTCCCTCTCTCTCTCTCTCTCTCTCTCTCTCTCTCTCTCTCTCTCTTCCTCTCTTCTCTCTCTCTCTCTCTCTCTCTCTCTCTCTCTCCCCACTTTTTGGACTCCGCATGCTGCCGTCCAATCCTATCTCCGCTTCCTCTCTTCCTCTCTGTCTCTTTGTTCTTCTTTCTCTCTCTGTCTGTTTAAGTCGATCTCTGTCTCTCGCGTCTGTTGTCTCGTTGCTTTTCTATCTGTCTGTTTACTCTCTGTCTGTCTGTCTGTTCTCTTTCCCTCCCCCCCACTCTCTCTCTCTCTGTCTCTCTCTCCCCTCCCTCCTTTCTTTCTACTCTCCTATCTTCTGTCTCGTCTTTCTTTCTCTCTTTCTTTCTTCTCTCTCTCTCTCTCTCTCCCTCTTCTCTCCTCTCTCTCTCTCTCTCTCCAAGTCCGCGCTCCACCTCTCTTCTCTCTCTCCCTTTCCTTCTTCCTCCCCAAATCTTGCTTTTTTTTCACTCCTTCTCTGCTTTCCAGCTTCTCTCTTCTAATTCTTCCCTTTCCGCCCTGTCTTCCTCTGTCGCTTTCTCTCTCTCTCTCTCTCTCTCTCTCTCTCTCTCTCTCTCTCTCTCTCTCTCTCTCTCTCTCTCTCTCTCTCTCTCTCTGTGTGTGTGTGTGTGTGTGCTGTGTACCTGCCTCCCCTCTCTGTTCTTCATCTCCTTCCATTTCTCTCCCTTTCCCCGTCATTCTCTCTTCTTCTTATCTTCTTCTTCTTTCTTGTCGTCGTCGTCGTCGTCCGTCGTGGTCCGTGTGGTCGTGGTCGTCGTCGTTGTCGTTGTCGTCGTCGCCGTCGTTGTCGTTCGTTGTCTTCTCTCTCTCTCTCTCTCTCTCTCTCTTCTCTCTCTCTCTCTCTCTTCTCTCTCTTCTCTCTCTCTCTCGTAAACATGCGATTCTATACTGTTTGGCGAGGTGACGGGCAATGCAGCGATGTTTATTTATGTTTCCTGTACGTTGGCCTCTCTGGGATCCGGTTGGGGAGTGGGAATGGGAGGGGGGGGTGAATGGGGCGAGACGGATGATGGGTGGCGACTAGGGGACAGTGAGGATTCTTAAGGCTGAAATGCATTGCATTTATTTCTTTTTTGCAGCTTGTTCTAGACGCATTCCTCCACCCCACCCCACCCACCCCCCCCCAGCCTTGCCCCTCCGTCTCTCCTTTACGTTCGTGGAGTGTTGGCCAACAGACACGTTATGATTGGTTTTGATTTTTTTATGTCCTCACCACACTCGCTCCATCCGTTACATCAAAAAACCACCCGCACTTTTGTTGAAAATCCTTTCCGCCAACCCCCCCCAAATCTCAGATTCATTGAAAATCCTGTTTCAGAGAGATTCTATACAGAGATTCTATTGCCTGATGTGCGATCATTGAATTCTTGAAGAGATTAACATTTTTTTCATCGGATCTGAGGATTTTGCAGTGGGAAAGATTTTTTTAAACTCAAAAATTTCGGAGTGGGTTTTTCGGAAGATGTATTTCAAAGAGTTGCTGATGATAGAATGATTTGTGAGTTGATTTCCACGTGGTTTGAAGCCCGATATGCGCCCTTTGCGGTAGGCTGGGCTATAAGCAACATTACCTTACATTACCGCCGCTGTGCTGTGCAGACTAGGAGAGGAATAGACTGGTGTTGCTAGACTCGAAAGGGTGTTGAACTTTTCAACTGGTGGTGTAGAAAAGTACACTTGATCCTAGCGTGTTTGGGGCTTGTCATGGTAACCCGACGCAGAAGACTTGATTGGTTTTGTTGTTGTTGTTGTTACCTTCACTCTGATCACTCAGGGCTGGAACTGGGGGAGGTTGGTGGGGGAGGGGGAGGCAAGGAGGACGGGTGTTTGGATTTTGCTGTATCTACCAGATTATTTACATTGATTACAGCCCGGCTAACTGCTGGGACTTGTCGTGTTAGGTGATTAGTGGAATCGGGTTTAGCTGTAGAATGAAGGCGTGTTTCTCACTTTCTCTCTCTCTCTCTCTGTCTCTCTCGCTCTCTCTCTCGTCTCTCTGTCTCTCTGTCTGTCTGTCTGTCTGTCTCTCTCTCTCTCTCTCCTCTCTCTCTCTCTCTCTTCTCTCTCTCTGTCTCCTGTGCACCTCTTTCTCTCTTCCTCGCTCTTTTCCTCCTGCCTCCCTCACTCTTTGTCCTTCCTCCTCCAACTCTCTCTCATTCTCTCTCTCTCCTCTGTCTGTCTGTCTGTCTCTCTGTCTCTGTCTCTCTCTCTCTCTTCTCTCTCTCTCCTCCTCTCTCTCTCTCGCTCTCTCTCTGTCGCTAGTCATACTAGGCCTTAACGGGGGCAAGGGCGGATGACACCACACACGCATGTGTTTGCTTATATGTTACCCTTGGAAATAAAGATTAAAGATTCATCATATCTCATCATCATCATCATCATCTCCTGCTTTTTTTCTTCTGCTTCTTCTTTTTCTCTCCCTCTCTTCCTCTTTCTCCCTTCTCTCTCTCTCTCTCTCTCTCTCTCTCTCTCTCTCTTCTCTCTCTCTCTCTCTTCTCTTCTCTCTCTCTGTTGTAAAACATGTACCTGATTTAGGAGGTGAGGAACTTGTACGTGTTTCATGGCGAACGGTGTGGTGGAGAAACGGGGAATGGGTTTTGGGAGATACATGAATTTCTTCCATGCTTGCCTGCTTCAAACTTGCCTTGCCTTTGTCTCCTAAAAGGGCTGGATCTGAGAGGAAAACAGAAACGAAGACCAAAAACATTTGGTTCATTCGCTCTTTCGTTCTCTCATCCCTCTGCTCTCCCCTATGTATACTGTTACTTAAGAGAGAATGGGTCAATGGTTGTAGGAAGACCCGGTAGGCCGATTGAACTAGTGGCAATAGAATATAATCGCTTTGTCTCAGCCCGTTCTGGCTGTCAATGTAACTGTACCGAGCAGACATGATACGTTTTTCACCTTGCCTTCCTGATCACTCCAGGGGTGGGGTGGATGGGTGGTGTGTGTGTTCGGGGGGAGGGGGGGTTAGTGAGGTGGGAAAAGAAGAGAGGACATGTTTGCTGTATAAACAAAATACAACCTGCTTTTGTCAGCTTGTATGTTCATGACAGGCTTTGAAGCTGTTCATGTAACGTTGCTCATAGCCCAGGCCAAACTGACTGTGACCGGATCATCGTCGGTGATATGCGGCATCAGGATCAGTTGTACTCTCTCTCTCTCTCTCTCTCTCCTTTCTCTCTCTCTGTGTGCTAGCGCGGGTTCTTCCAACGCTAAGAACGGGCTCAAAAACCATCCAGCGCTCGCGCAACGATTCGCGTCAGACACTGAAGAAAAGGCCATGATGGTCGGTCACTCGTGCGTTCAATTTCATCCTAAGCATCACACATTGTGGTGATAGGTTTTTGCCTTGACGGGCCCTACCAGAGTATGTTAGCCTCAGACGGGAAGCCTGGACACACGGTCAAACTTCATCAATTATACGTCACGCTTGGGTTTTTTGTATTTGCCCAAGTTACGCGACCGACGCAGCCGGTTAAATCCGTATCTATCAGGACGTTTGATCTCCTCGTTGCATATCATGGAAAGGATGCTGTTGTCTCCAAATTTTTCCTGCCGGGATAATTAAAAAAACAAACCACCATGAAACGGATGGGAGGCCTTCAATGCAGTATCCGACAAAGTGGATTGAAAACTTTCATATATGTTGATTGGATGTATGCTTGTTCCATTGATCATGGTAGAGCGATGATTATGGTCGCCAAAGTAGTAGGTCCTCCTGACCTTTTGTCATGGGCGACTTCCGTTTTGATCCCCATCCAACTCAGTCTTTAGTGAGCTCGTAGTCAAATATTTTATTTCTAGAGAGCGGAAGGAAGGAAAGGTGGGGATAGAATGGAATCCAAAGAGGAGTATTGTTTAATGGACAGAACATCGGTTCGATACCATACGAGGGATTAAATGGACAGGATAATTTTATCGTTAGCAAGGGGAGGAGGGAGGTAGTGGAGTGTGTATAGTTACGTCAGATAGACTCTACCGGGACACCACAGAGAGGACTCACACGCAGTGTCTTCTTTCGAAGGTGACCTCATGACGGCTTGATAAGGATCGTCCCTGTGGTCCTGCGTTAGAACTGCGACAGGATGAGAGCGTGGGTGTGGTCGAGAGGGCATCAGGAGGTTGGGATTCCGGACTGAGAATTAAGGCACGTAGAGGATAGCAAACAGGGAAAAGCACAGGGAACTAAAAGGAGCGAAAATAGTACATACGATCAGCGGACTTATACAGCAACAGTATGTGGTGCAAAGACGAGTAATAATTCTCTTTCCCTTCTGGTTATTTCATCTTAAGCAAAATGTAGGTACAAAGAATAAAGCCAAGAACTAGACGAGGTTGTTGGGATTATTTTTCACTACCCGCTCCCGACCCGCACCCCCAAAGCTTTCATCAAACCAAAAAAACACAGAAAGGAAAAGGGCGAGTAGTAAGAAGGGGGCTGGGGTTACGGTTTGGCACGGGATGGGGGGGGTGGGGGGGGGGGGGGGGGGGGGGGGGGGTTGTGAGCGGGGATTCGATAATAATTGGAAAGGGCTGACACGAAGGAGCAATCAGAGCATGTGAAAGATTATGAGAAAAGGTTATACAATTTAATAGAACAGTTCAAATGAGGAAAAGTCTTCATTACAGACGTGACATCAGTACCGAAATAACCGCATCCCCCCCCCCCCCCCCCCACCCCCCGAAATCAACGTTCACATCGTTATTTTGGCGCGTTAGACAAAAGAGAGTAAGTCGAAAAGAAACAAAACTAGTGTTCATGAACCGTTCAACCTTAAAAACAAAATACTGGTGATCATGACCGTTTACCTTTCGGAACCATGAAAATGTGGTTATCATCAATTAATAGTTTTTACGGCAGTCGAAGCCTTCGGGCAATGTGCAGTTGCTCGAGCTTCAGCAAGACCTATGTCGTTGCCAACATATCTTCGCAGCATAATACCAGGCCAACAAGCTCGGTGATTAGTGGTATCACAATTACGGTTTAAAAGCAGTCTTTTCTTGATGCCAATTTGCTGTATTCACAAAGGGAATTGTAAATTCCGACTTTTGGACTATTCGATACCTATACCCGCCTGTGTTGAGGGAATCTGTTGACGGGATTTTGGACAATGCCCCAACCTCGTGTTCCGTGCCACTTGTCACAGCCGTTTGTTCCATTCAGTAGAATGCCATGACGCAGACACACAAATGAAAGCGTTTTTATGTACTATACATGTCTGTGCATGTTTTCGTCATGTTTTTTTTTTTTTGTTTTCCATGATTCGTTCCAGATTACAGGTAAGTGCGCGCGCTCGCGTGCGGCCTTTCACATGGGCGCACGCACGCTCCCACACACCCACACACCAACCCACCCCCACACACACACCACCACACACACCACACACCGTTCGCGCGCGCACACACGCACATACAAACACGTACGCACATACATACCGCCTCTGTATCAGGCTTGATTCTCTTTTTGCTTCCGTCTTTATTCTTCTTGGGATTTTCCCCATCGTTTCAGTTTCTGTCAGGAACAGTTCATGCAGTTGTAGGGTTTTTATTCATTTCTTTCTTCGATCATTTCTTAAGCTGTGCGTGTGTTTGGAAAACACTCGAGTGCGCAATTTCCAAAAATGTTATTGCAAACGCATTTAGATGTGGACCAGGCTTTCCTTAGTGCATGGGATTTTCACCTCTCGTATGTCATCTATAGTTTTCTCTGGTGTGAGAGGCCTGCCGCGCGACGTAAGTGTTTATAATGTGTGTGTTTGTGTGTGTGTGTGTGTGTGTGTGTGTGTGTGTGTGTGTGTGTGTGTGTGGTGTGTGTGTGTGTTTGTGCCCGTGCGTTGGTGATGTGACGTGAGTGTGTGTGTGTGTGATGTGTGTGGTGTGTGTGTGTGTGTGTGTGTGTGTGTGTGTGATCGTGTGCATGCGCCTGAGTGAGTGACTCTCTGTGTGTGTGAGTGTGTGTGTGTGTGTGTGTGTGTGTGGGTGTGTGATGTGTGTGTTCGTGGAGCCGTGAGAGGTGATGTGAGTGAGTGAATGAGTGTGTAGTGTGTGGGGTGTGTTGTGTTTGTGGTGGTGTTGTGTGTGTGTGCCGTGCGCGCGCGCGCGCGCGCGCGTGCGGGCGTGGCGTGCGTGAATGTGTGTGTGTGTGTGTGTGCGTGCGTGCGTGCGTGCGTAGAGTGTGTGTGTGTGTGTGTGTGTGTGTGTGTGTGTGTGTGTGTGTGCGTGGTGTGTATGCGTGCGTTGTCTGCATGGTGATGTCTGTGAAAGGGTGTCTTTTCCGAATAAAATTGCATACCGCCTCGAAGACGTGTGCTAGTAATTAACCCTTTTCTAACAACTGTCATCGGACGTTGCTTTTTTCCTCTCCATATTTTTGTCTGTCTACACTGTAGTACATTGCTTTTCTTGCCGTGATAAGAAGCCCATTCCCTGTTCTTTGCTCAGAAAATCGTTACATTTTTCTCTTCTTGTACACTTGGATTTAATTAAGCTATTTCATAATTTTACCCCCCAGGACGTCATTTAAATTTAGATTCTAAAGTGGTAAATTGTCAAGGTTTTGTGTATATGCTCCCTTTTTTCATGATTAGAGGCACACACGCACGCAAAACATGAGCGCACGTTGCGCGCGCAAAACACCTCACGCACAAGAGAGAACAGGACAGACAAGAGACACGCGAGCGTCATTTGAACCGTAGAGAAGGGCCTGAGATAACGAGGGGAGAACAGTTATTTTGTTGATATAAGAAGAGAAACGTGCCAGAGGGCTGTTCCGCAATGAACCGACTGCACCAAAACGACAGACAGATGCAGTGAGATGGATCTGGAAGCCCCGGGAAAAGGAAGGGGATTGGAATGGGGTGGGAAGAAAGTGAGGGCAAAACCATGTTTTCTGAACAGAGGGAACGTCTGGAGAGGAGGGTGGATGGGTTTTGGAGGTAGGGAAGGGTAGTGGAGGACGGGGTGTGGATGGGGAGGAACGTTGATAGAGGGGCGAGGGAGGCGGGTTGCGGGTGGGGAAGGCAGCAGATCATATGAGAACAACGTAAAACAGCTGTGTACATTCCACGACTGAACAACAGCAAACCGTTATGCAGGACACACAGGCCTGCGAGCGCGCTCAGTGCGCGCGCGCGCGCACACACACACACCACACACACCACACACACACACACACACACACACACACACACACACCCCACCACATCACGCACATGCACATACACCCACGTACGCACGACGTACACACACACACGCGCGCGCGCGCACTGCACACCCACGCACCCACACCCACCCCCCACACAACACCACACACACACACACACACACACACAAACGCGCGCGCACTCGCACACGTCACCCCAGACACAACCCAACACACACACACACACCACCCCACACCAACACACACACACACCCACCACACACACACCACACTCACTCATACACACACCACACGCACACACAAGCACATCCACACACCACATCTCTCTTCTCTCTCCTCTCTCTCTCACTCTTCTCTCTCTACTCTCTTGTCACACACACACACACACAACCACACACCACACACACACACACACACACACCCCCCCCCCATCCACACACACACACCCCCCCCCCCCCCCCCCCCCAACACACACACCATACCCCGCTCCGACACACTCATACACACACTTCACCACACTCGACACACACACACACAAACACATACACACCCACACCACACACACACACACCACACACACACACCACACACACACATACACACACACTTTACAACTCCACCACACACACGCGCGAACCACACACACACCACACACACACACACACCACGCGCTACACACAAACACAACACACACACACCCAACACACACAACACACACACACACACACACACACACCCACACCAGGGAGGGAGGGAGGGAGGGGCGTGAGCAGAGAGGGAGGGGAGGAAGAGGAGGGAGGAAGCACGCACTCATGCACCAACTCAGGCATCCCTGCCACCCAGCACATTTGAAATAGGAGAGACGGGAGGAGAAATTGTCTTGGCGAGAGAGGGAGGGAAATAGACTATTGGCGAGGGAGAGGGTGAGAAATTGTCTTGGCGAGAGAGGGAGGAGGAGCGAGACAGAAGTGGCGGGCAGACAAATAGTCACAGTACTTAAACCCACCACCAGCAACAATACTTCTCTTCTCTCTCTCCCCTCTCTCTCTTCTCTCTCCCTCTCTCTCTCTCCTTCCTCTCTCTCTCTTCTCTCTCTCTCCCTCTCTCTCTCGCTCTCTCTCTCTCTCTTCTCTCTCTCTCTCTCTCTCACCACACACACACACACACAGAGCCGCACACACACGCACCATGACACGCACGCACGTGCGAAGCACGTACGACCTCACACACACACGCCGTACGCGCGCGCGCGCAAACACACACACACAACACACACACCACACACACCCACACACACACCACACGCCATTACACGGCACACATTCTCCCTGCATCGTTGGTGCGCGAGCGCCTGCGGGCCGCTTACACACACACACACACACACACTCACACACACACACACACCCACACACACCACACACACTCACACACGTATACACTTAATCATATACGCTGTTAGAGAGAGAGAGACAGACAGACAGCAGTGTATAGGAGGCGGACAACAGAAACCAGTGCCCGGCGTCCAGCCCCCAGGCAAGGGGTACTTAATACAGGATGAACGAGAAAACAGCGCAGAGAGAGACAGAGAGAGAGACAGACAGACAGACGACAAGAAGACAGTGACAGAGACACACAGTGAACAGAGGAGAGAGAGAGACAGAACAGACAGGACAGACAGCGGAGAGACAGCAGGAGAGAGAGAGAGACAGACAGGAAGGCCAGACAGACAAAACAGGCAGTCAGACAGAGATAAGAAGCCGGAACAAGAGGAGATCCAGCAAACAAAACAGGCACAGATACTTTGACAGGAAGGAAAGGTTAGCGGTGAGAGGTTGAAAGAGAGAGAGGAGAGAGAGGAAATGAGACGAGAGGGAGAGAGAGGATCGCAGAAAGAGGGAGAGCAGAGGAAATAGCAGAAAGCCAGAGAGAGAGGATAGCACAGAAGAGCGAGAGAGATGAGCGAGGAGAGAGAGAGAGAGAGAGAGGGATGAGAGAGAAGAGGAGAAGTGGGGATAGCAGAGAGAGAGAGAGGAGAGAGAGGAGATAGCACACAGAGAGAGGCTAACAGAGGAGAGAGGATAGTAGAGAGAGAAGGAGAGAGTGAGAGCGGAGGGATAGCAGAGAGAGAGAGAGCGAGAGATAGTAGAGACGAGAGAGGAGAGAGTGAGAGAGAGGCTAGCAGAGAGGAGAGAGAGGATAACACAGGAGTGAGAGGAGAGAGTGAGGAGAGAGGAATTAGCAGAGAGAGAGAGGAGAGAGTGAGAGCAGAGGATAGCACAGAGAGAGAGAGGATAACAGAAGAGAGAGGAGGAGAGTGAGAGAGAGGTGGCAGAGAGAGAGAGAGGATAGTAGAGGAGAGAGAGAGGATAGCAAAGAGGGAAGAGAGAGAGAGAGAAGATAGCAGAGAGGAGAGCGGATAGCCAGAGAGGAGAGAGGATAGAGAGGGAGAGAGGGGGGGGTAGCAGAGAGAGAGGATAGCAGAGCGAAGAGGATAGCAGAGGGCGTGAGAGGGGGGCGCTGGTAGCAGGCAGAGAGAGGATAGCAGAGAGAGAGGATCGCAGGGGAGCGAGGATAGCAGAGGGTAGAGAGGATAGCACAGAGAGAGAGGAGAGAGGAAGCAGAGAGAGCGGATTGCCGAGGGAAGAGGAGTGGGGTAGCAGAGAGAGAGGATAGCAGAGAGAGAGGATAGCAGAGGGAGAGAGGATAGCAGAGGGAGAGAGGAATAGCAGAGGGAAGAGAGGATAGCAGAGAGAGACGGAGAGGATAGCAGAGAGAGAGGATAGCAGAGAGGAGAGGATAGCACAGAGGGAGGATAGCAGAGAGAGAGGATAGCTGAGAGAGAGGATAGCACAGAGAGAGAGGATGCCAGAGAGAGAGAGAGGATAGCAGTGAGAGAGAGGTTAGCAGAGAGAGAGGATAGCCCAGAGAGGGATAGCAGAGAGCGAGGATAGCAGAGAGAGAGGATAGCACAGAGAGAGAGGATTAGCACAGAGAGAGAGAGAGGATAGCACGAGAGAGAGAGGATAGCAGACGAGAGAGAGGATAGCAGAGTGGGAGGAGAGGATAGCAGAGTGAGATGAGGATAGCAGAGTGAGAGAGGATTGCAGAGAGAGGATCGCAGAGAGGGATTAGCAGACTGGGAGAGAGGATAGCAGAGTGAGAGAGGATAGGCAGAGTGAGGATAGCAGAGAGCAGGATAGCAGAGAGGGAGCGGATAGGCAGAGAGAGAGAGGATAGCAGACAGAGAGAGGATAGCACGAGAGAGGATAGCAGAGAGAGGATAGCAGAGGTGAGCAAGGATAGCAGAGGAGGATAGCAGGACGAGAGAGGATAGCAGAGGGAGAGAGGATAGCAGAGAGAGAGAGGATAGCAGAGGGAGAGAGGATAGCGAGAGAGGGAGGCATAAGCTGAGAGAGAGGATAGCAGAGGGAGAGGGATGCAGAGGGAGAGAGGATAGCCGCGCGGAGGGATAGCAGAGAGAGATAGGATAGTAGAGGATAGAGAGGATAGCAGGGGAGGAAGGATAGCAGAGAGAGAGTATAGCAGAGGGAGAGAGGAGAGCAGTAGAGAGAGGATAGCAGAGAGAGGGAGAGCAGAGGATAGAGGATAGCAGAGGAGAGAGGATAGCACGAGAGAGAGAGAGGATCGCAGAGGGAGAGAGGATAGCTGAGAGGTGAGGATCGCACAGAGAGGGTAGCAGAGGGAGGAGAGCGCTAGCTGAGAGAGAATAGCAACGAGAGAGGATAGATAGGGAGAGAGGATAGCCAGAGGGAGGAGAGAGAATAGCAGATGCGAGAGGATAGCAGAGGAGAGAGGATAGCAGAGAGAGAGGATAGACAGAGAGAGGAGGATTGCAGAGAGAGCGGATAGCAGAGGGAGAGCAGGATAGAGAGAGAGAGGATGCACAGAGAGAGAGGAAGCATGAGGGAGGAGGATAGCTGAGAGAGAATAGCAAAGGAGAGGGATAGCAGAGGGAGGAGGATAGCAAGAGGGACGAGAGGATAGCGAGAGAGGAGGATAGCAGACGAGAGAGGATAGCAGAGGAGAGAGGATAGCAGAGAGCGAGGATAGCAGAGGGAGAGGGATAGCAGAAGGAGAGGAGGATAGCAGAGAGAGAGGATAGCAGGAGAGAGAGAGGATAGCCAGATGAGAGAGGTAAGCAGAGGGATGAGGGATAGCAGAGGAGAGAGGATAGCTGAGGGAGAGTTATAGCAGAGCGTGGAGAGAGGATAGCAGAGAGAGGGATAGCACAGAGAGATAGGATAGCAGAGAGAGCGGCTAGCAGGTAGGGAGAGTGGGATGCAGAGCGAGAGGATAGCGAGGGAGAGCGGATAGCAGATAGGAGAGAGGATAGCAGAGAGAGCGACTTAGCAGAGGGAGAGGGGATAGCAGAAGGAGGAGGATAAGCAGAGGAGAGGATAGCAGAGAGAGACGAGGATGCATGAGAGAGAGGAAGCAGAGGGAGGAGAGGATAGCGAGAGAGAGGTGAGAGGAGAGAGGATAGCAGGAGGGAGAGAGGATAGCAGAGGGAGAGAGGATAGCAGAGAGAGAGGATTAGCAGTGGGAGAGAGGATAGCGAGGGAGACCGAGCTGATGCAGAGAGCAGGATAAGCAGAGGGAGAGAGAGGATAGCAAGAGAGAGGATAGGCAGGAGGGATAGGCAGAGGAGGAATTAGCAGAGAGAGGATAGCCGAGGGAGAGAGGAAAGCAGAGAGAGAAGAGGATAGCAGAGGGAGAGAGGATAGCAGAGAGAGAGAGGGAAAGGAGGAGAGAGAGAGAGAGAGAGAGAGAGAGGATAGCAGAGAGAGACGAGGATAGCACAGGAGAGAGAGGTAGCCGAGAGGATCAGCAGATAGATCGGGATAGCAGAGAGAGAGGAGATCGCAGAGAGAGAGGGAGGATAGCAGAGAGGGAGATCGCAGAGAGAGAAGGGGGACAAAGAACTGAGTCGGCCCAGTGAAGATTTTCTTTCTTTAATTTTGGTGCAGCCCAAGCTACCAGTTGACCTGGCCTTGGGATTTCATCGACAGAAATCTTCATATGTCAGAATTGTCAGGGGCTCGGGGGCCACCCCGGAAATGCCTACGACCTGGCTTCCAGAAAATGCAAGATAGCCAGCGGAATGGGGCTCGGTATGATCTCGGGCCCATGCTGTGTTTGGACGATTCGTTGCCAAGAAAAGCTAGGTCCTAGGCTGACCTCCAAGGTAGTAAACCTTTGGGGAAAGAGGAATCTATGTCGTGATTTCCCGTCATTCTGAGCTCCCATGTACACAGTGAGACAAGAGGGGGGAAAGATGGCCCAAAAGGAAACCTTGCATCGCAACCTACTCCTGCCTGTAGGGGCTATCGGATTGCCGGGGCAGCCACCTCGTATCACCCCCTGCTGCTCCAGGGAGTCTGCCAACAGAGGCAGCTAGAGTTGAAGAGGGTGAAAGAACCAGAAGAGGAAGACGGACCTTGTGCCCTTAATTCCTCAAAATGAAACCCCAGGGTTGTTTGAGGCCAGAGGCAGAATCTTTTGTGCCCCGTTCTGGCCCACAGTCAGAGGAAGGCCAGACTGGGGATGGTCTCACAGATGCCGAAAAAAGGGCTATTGCCGGGCTGATTCTGAGGTGGAGAGTGGGCCCCCTGGCGGTTTGGGAAAACTGTGGAGAATGAGCTGGATCCTGCTGAGGATGTTGATCCCTCTGATCATCTGAGATCAATGAAGGGCTTCTTGGATCCCCATCTTGTAGTCAAGATGGCTTAGAAGGGGAAGCTTACCCCACGGAACAGGCCTCAGAGGCAACCAGGGACCTGGCTTCAATTGGTGGCCAGGAACCATCAATTCTCCGGCGGGGCTAGTTTGGAACAGGAAGCCAGTTAACCGGTTTCTGTGACTATGACTGGGAATCAAAATAGACTCCATGAGCTTGGCTCTTGAACACGCGATAACGCACTGGAGATTTTGATTTGATCACAGTCTTGGCTCTCAGGGGAGCTGATTCGGTTAAGGCTCTGAAAAGGTCATAGGGGTCCTACGTTCAATGTTGGCCCCACATTGGCGCCAAAAGTGTAAACTCCCCTTGTTCCTACTGTAAAGAAAAAGCACAAGGGGAGATCGGGTTCGGGGGGAAAATTGGACTAGGTTCATCTAATCAAGACAAAAGAGTCAGGCCCCAAATCTCAAACGGAGAGGACACACCTTAGTCTGTGAAGTGTGGTGATGGTGTTCTGATGGCACCAGAAATGCCACGGTTGCTAGAGCCCTTTGTCGTTACTTTCTAAAACCTTTATTTTTTCCTTCTTCCCCTTTACCTTTGTTTTTTCCTTTTCCTTTTGTTTTGGCATTGTCACCAGCCCCTTTTATGTGCAAAAAGCCGAAGACCAAATAAAAAGAATGAAAAATCTTCACTGGGCCTGACTTTTTTGTCTTGATTAGATGAACCTATCCAACTTTCCTCCCGAACCCGATCTCCCCTTGTGCGTTTCCCTTTTACAGTAGGAACAAGGGGAGGTTTACAGACACTTAGCTTTTTCACGGATTGGTTTCTATAAGGGGATGGCATTAAATTGTTCAGGTACTGGTTTGTTAAAATTTATGAAATTGCATTTGTTCGGGTTGGTTCGTTTAATGGATGATGCGTGCGGTTTTGTGCACCAAGAAAGAGAAAAAGAGAGGAAGAGAGAGAGAGGGGAGGAAGAGAGAGATAGAGAGGAGAGAGGGGAGGAGGAGAGGAGAGAGAGAGAGAGAGAGAGAGAGAGAGGGGTGTGAGAAGACAGTCAGACAGGAGGCAGGCAGGGCAGGTGGC
Organism: Conus ventricosus; assembly: GCA_018398815.1. Classification (NCBI taxonomy): domain Eukaryota; kingdom Metazoa; phylum Mollusca; class Gastropoda; order Neogastropoda; family Conidae; genus Conus; species Conus ventricosus. The sequence goes on along the minus strand of CM031595.1, from coordinate 21,411,678 downwards.
GGGCAGGCAGGAGGCAGAACAGACCGAGAAGAAAACAAAAAAAAAGTTACTTGGGAGAAGTCCCTTGCTCTTCCTCACTGCCTCCCCCCTCCGTCCGAACGTTAACCCAAAACGAAAGAAACAAAACAGTCTAAATCAAAGGAGAGAGAGAGAAGGAGAGAGAGAGAGAGGAGAAGAGAAGAGAAAAGGAGAGAGAGAGAGAGAAGTCATGCATACAGAACAGACAAACCAAAAGATTTACAACCACACCACACACAACACACACACACACACAACACACACACACCACACCTCACACACACGTGTGTGTGTGGTGTGTGTGTGTGTGGTGTGGTTTTGTGTGTGTGTGTGAGTGTGTGTGTGTGTGTGTGGATAGGAGAGAGAGAGAGAGAGATAGAAAGAGAGAGAGAGAGAGAGAGAGAAGAAAGAGAGAGAGAAAAGAAGAAGAAGAAAAGAAGAAAAGAAGAGGGGGAGGGGGAGGAGGAGGAGGAGGAGAGGCAGAAATAAGATTTTCCGGCTGAAATGCATTAAACATGGCCTTCATTTTTAACGTCTTCCTCTTAAAGGGAATAAAACGGCCTTCCCCCGGTTTTCTGGATCCGGGAGCTAACGCCCCGGTGGGTTGTTCTGCTGTGAATTCTCCCTCTTCTTTCCACTTCTTCGTCCTTCCCCTCCGCCTCTTTTTTTTGTTAAATTTCCTCTCTCTCCCCCTCTCCCCTTCTCTCTCCTCTCTCTCTCTCTCTCCCTCTCTCTCTCTCTTCTCTCTCCTCCTTCTCTCTCTCTTTCTGCATGTGTGTGCGTGTACCTTTCGAGAGGGAGCATTGCTCGAATGACAAGCGCTACACAACGAACTGTCCAATGGAAACTTTGACGAGCCTTTTCACCCATCCAGAAAAAAAAAGCTGCACTGAACGTGAAAGCTGTCCCCTTTGCCCAAAGTTTTCAGCAACCTTACCAGTATAGACAAAATTCGCCCTTCCTCAGAAAATGAGATCACTTTGTATCATTCCCTTTCTCGGATCCATAGTGGGGGACGAGCTAACTGAGAATAAACGCACATGCTCAAGCGCAAATTAACGCCGGCCAATAACAATGCAAACAAACAAGTAGACTGACAAAGATGTGTCCCTTCCGAACACAAACTGCCGAAACTGCAAAACAAACAAAACAAACAAAAAAAAAAACACCATCTCCCCCATCACAGGGAAATCGTAGTAGGGTCAAGAGAGGAGAGAGAGAGAGGGGAAAGAGAGAGGAGGATAAGAGAGAGAGAGAGAGAGAGACGGATTTACTTTAATGAGAGGGCAAACGAAAAAGGGACAAGTTGGCTTTTTCTACATCCGGCTATCAGTAAAACGAATTGGAAAGAACAACAAACCCAATAAACTAAATAGTTGAAGAAGGAATGTTGCACGCAAGCAATGTGCAGGAAAAATATTTAAGAGAGAGGCACAGAGAGGGGGGAGAGAGAAGGGGGAAAGAGAGAGAGAGAGCGAGCGAGCACCCCCCCCCCCCCCCACCCCCCCGGGCCCCCGGGCCAGAAAAACAAGAGAAAGAGAGAGAGAGAAGAGAGGGAGGGGAGAGGAGAGAGAGGAAGAGAGAGAGGGGAAGGAGAGAGAGAAAAGGAGAGGGGAAGAGAGAGAGAACAGACAGACAGAAGACAGACAAAACTCGAAACCGAAACTCGAAAATCTTTAATGAGGGTGAATAGATAACTGGAAGTTTTTTACACTATGCCCTCAAAATAACAATGTATAAAAAAGGAAAAATTTTAAATCAATTTGACAAAATTAAACACAGCAATAAGAAAAACAAAAAAAAAACAAAAACATTTTTTATATAAGAAAATAGAAAGCAATCTCATTATAACATATTACACAACACACACCACACACCACACACACACACACACACACACACACACACACACACACAAAACACACCCCGCACACACACACACACCACACACACACCACACACACACACACACACGCACGCAAAACTAAACATATGTAAACATCGCACAGGCATACATAAACATTTCCTAAGTCAATCATGTCATATGGCTAAGCCCAGCCGACCACGAAGGCTTTTATGTAAAGGGAAAATATCAAGCGAGAGAGAGAGAGGGGAGAGGGGAGAGAGAGGAGAGGAGAGAGAGAGAGAGAGAGAGAAAAAATACGAATACAAATACGAAACAAATTATTTTATTGAGGGTAAACAGATAAGCTGACAACTTCTTTACACCATGCCCTCAAAAAACAAAACAAAAAAAAAACAAACAAACAAAAAAACCAAACAAACAACGAACAAAAAGAAAACAACTTACAAACCATGTTTTATTGAGGGGGAAAAATGGCCATTAGACTTGGACTGGGGAAAAAGGTCCCTTTGAAATCGAACCATGCCGGCATTTTAAAGATTGTTTCCATAAAAATATTGTGGGAAGCCTTTTTGAAAGATATCAAACTACAGCTGTTCCTTAAGATGATTTGGACAATTCATTCCAAAGTCTGGCACCCGAGTAAGTAAGGAGGTCATGAAGAGATTAGTCCTAGGGCGTGGGGTGAAAATAGTACGGTTTGCTTTCGAATATCGTTTACGATGAATTTCTATGGAGATAAGACGGCGTTTAAATTATTTATAATTTTGTACATAAAATTAGCTTTATTAAAGCGGCATTTAAACCCAAAGGGAAGAATACCCAAGTATTTTTTAATCATGGGTAGGAGGGACGATGATTTGAGCAGAAAAAGTTTGAGAGAACGTCTGTATAAGCTCTCAAGAGTTCTTAAGGAGTTTTTTACTTGCCAAATCCCAGCAAGTTGAAGCATAGTCTATGTCCGGTTTGAATGTATGCATGGAAAAATATCTTTCGAGTATGCTCATCAAGAAAATGCTTAATTCTATTTAGCTGAACACTTTCTTGGACAGTTTTTTACAAAGAAAAGATATGTGGCTAGACCAAGATATGTTATTATCAAGTGTAAGACCTAGCAATTTGTGCGATTCGACTTCTTCCAATGCTTTGTCATAAATATTAAGGCTTGGCAAGCTGGTTTTAATGTTTTGTTCTTTTCTGTCTGGTGGTAAAATAACATGAACTTTGACATAAGAGGGTGAAAGAGCCCTATGATTTGCCCTTCTGCCAGCTAACTAATTTATCTAAATCTTTCTGCATGGTTGCAGCAAAACTATTTCGGAGTTTTATCTTATTATAAAGGGTAGTATCATCCCGCAAACAGTTCAATAGACGCGTTACATGAAGTGGTTAAAAACGTTAACATAAATAGAAAACAAAATAGGACCTAAAATAGATCCTTGAGGAATACCATATTTCACCGTCCCTAAGAGGTGACATAATGGAATTTTGAAATACTGCTTGTCTTCTATTATTCAAAAAAGCTGAAAGGAGATTTACTGAGTCTAAGGTAAGTCCCTATAAAATACATTTTCTAGATAAAAGATCATGATCAATGGTAATCAAATGCTTTTGCAAAATCAACAAAGACAGCAGCAGTAAATAAATCATTGTTTATGTTCATTGCCATTCTTCTATTAAGTTAGTGACATGGTGTGGCAGGAATGACTGGCTCTAAATCCACTCTGATTGGGGTGAAATAGATCATATTTGGTGAAATGTGCCTGAAGATTACATTTAATGTGTTTTTCCAAAGGTTTGGACAGAGCAGATAAAATAGAAATCGGTCTATAATTGGATGGGTCCGAAGGATCACCGGCCTTATGAATCGGCAGCACTTTGGCATCCTTAAACACTTGTGGATAATAACAATTTTCAAGACAGAGATTGTAAACATATGTAATGTTTTCCCGAAATAATGGGTGCAGATATCTTCAAGATTTTGGTGTCAAGTCCATCCAAACCTCGTGAACGAGACTGTTTTTACGATGATAGTTCTTTGAAAACTTCGTGCACACTAATGAATGGGAACTGAAGTTTTGTGTATATGATTTTTGAATCACAAAAATGTTTTAACAACAACAGATCGTTTGACTGTGAGTTGTCTGTCGTAACAACTCTTTGGGCAACGGTTGTGAAATGTTTGTTCAGCTTTTCAGACAGACAGACAGACAGACAGACAGACAGACAGACAGACAGACAGACAGACAGACAGAGACAGACAGAGACAGAGACAAAGACACAGAGACAGGTAAAGAAAGAGAAAGAGAAGAGAGAAGAGAGAGGAGAGAGAGAGGAGAGAGAGAGAGAGAGATACATGTCCTAAGACTGACAGACTGAGGGGAGAGAGAGAGAGAGAGAGAGAGAGAGAGAGAGAGAGAGAGAGAGAGAGAGAGAGAGAGAGAGAGAGAGACAGACAGACAGACAGACAGACAGACAGACAGATACACAGACAGACAGACAGACAGACAGACAGACAGACAGACAGATAGAGAAGTGGCCTTCATTATCACTCTTTCACAACCCTCTTCCTGTCGAAGCGATGGAAACGGCTTCATTCTATCAGTCTGTTCTGATTGCGCAACATGGTGTGATTTCAACCCTCGGTGGATCTGTTTCCTGCTCTGAGAAGGCCCCACAAAGTGTTTCTTTTCTCTTCTTGT
>CM031595.1:21359679-21397179 GCA_018398815.1 Conus ventricosus | reverse complement strand
TCGGTGAGAAATTTCAATAGAATGTAGGTATAATCAGATCACCATAGACTCAAAGACGAGTTAGTAAAAGGTTCACATGTAACCATTTAGGATTAATAAAAACAGTAGGCGAGAGGTTTACATGGAATGTTCATGTAGAAAGGAGAGTTAAAACGTTTACGTGAATTGTGCATGAACTAAGAGCTAGTAAGACATTTACATGCTACGTGCATTTACTACAAGGTGATAAGCTGTGATGTGTATGCAATAAGAGTTGATAAGGCCATTCACGTGTAGTATTCACTTTAAAAAAAGGTTGATTAGGCGTTCACATGAAAACGCATGCAATACGGGGTTTATAAGGCGATCACATGTAATGTGCTTGTAACATAGATTGATCAGACGTTCACATGTAAATGCAAGAAGGATTGATAAAGACATCGACATGTGATGTGTACATAATAAGAGTCGTCAAGACGTTGACATGAATATAAATGGAATACGTATTGGTACCACTCTCATGTGTGACGTGCATGTGAGAAGAGTCGGTGAGACGTAACATACCCGCAATAAAGGTTAGTAGGGCATACGCATGAAATGCACACGGGGCGTTTGGCATCAGTGAGACCACATCACAGACCCACTTTCAACAGCAAGACACCTCGACAGCGGACGGGGTCACACGTATCAACGTTTAGAAGAGTACTGGAGGCTGGACGAAACAACGAGACTGTTGTTTTCCGAAGCCGTATTCCACTACTTACTTCACAGCTCTTTATTTAGGTCGGCCAAAGGCGCTTGCACGAAAGCAAACGTTAATTTTGTGAACATTTGGATTAGATCGTGATTTTGTTGTTGTTGTTTTTGTGAACATTTGGATTAGATCGTGATTTTGTTGTTGTTGTTAGGATAGTTTTTAGAATTAGAATGAATGCAACAGAAAGACGAATTAACCATTGGTTTTTCAGGCAAAAATAAAACATTTAAAGTACAGAAAAAAATTTAGAAAAAAAAAAAAAAAGGGAAAAAGTTTGAATGTCTTGAAGGGGAAAAAAATTTAGGTGGGGGGGGGGGGGGGGGGGGGGTTTTGCTGGGGAAAAAGGGGGGTGTGGGGTGTGTATGAAGGGGTTTTTTAGTTTTTTTGGGGGGTATTGTTCCCCCCTTTTTAGGGGGTTTTTGGGGGTTAAAAAAAAAAAAAAAAAAAAGGGGAAAAGGGTTTTTTGTGGGTTGGGGGGGGGGGGGGGGGGTTTTTAAGGGGAGGTAAAACAAAATTTTGATTAAAATTTTGGGGGGTTTGTTAACTACTGATATAGGGGGGGGATTGGTTTTTTGTAAGGGGTTTGTAGGGGGGGAGGTTTTGGGGGTTTGGGGGTTTTGCAATGATTGAAGGGGGGATGTGGTTTGATTTTAAGAGCCTGGGGGGGGGGTCCCGTTAATTAGAGGTTCTTGAGGGGGCGAAAGGACTTGTTTTGGGTTTTAAAACCCTTTCTTGGTCTTTTTTGGGGGGGGTTGGGGGGGGAGGGGTTGGGGGTTTGGTTTTGGGGCGGATTGAGGTTTGCTTTTGGGCGGGGGTTTTTTCAAGGGGGTTTTTTAGTTTTCCCCCCCCAAATTTTTAAAATTTTTGGGGCCAAAAAAAACCATTGGGGCTTTTAACCCCAAAAAAAAGGGCCCAAATCTCTAACCCTTTCGTTTTCTAGGGGGGGGGGTGGGGGTTTTTTTAAAAACGATCGGAAAAATTTGTTTTGGGATTTTTGGAAAAGGGGACCCAAAAATTTTTTTTCCCAAACAAAAAAAAAAAAAAAAAATTTTAAAAAGGGGTTTTTTTGGGGGGGGAAAAAGGTTTTTTGGGGGCAATGATTTATTATTTTTGGGAAAAAGGGGGAAAAAAATTTTTTTTTAAAAAAAAAAACCCCCCCCCCCCCCCAAAAAAAAAATTCCCCCCCCCCTCCCCCCAAAATTTTCCAACCCCCACCCCCCCCAATTTTTTTTTTTTTTTTTTTTTCCCCCCCCCCCCCCCCCCCCCCCCCCCCCCCCCCCCCCCCCCCCCCCCCCCCCCCCCCCCCCCCCCCCCCCCCCAAAACCCCCCCCCCCCCCCCCCCACCCCCCCCCCCCCCCCCCCCCCCCCCCCCCCCCCCACCCCCCCCCCCCCCCCCCCCCCCCCCCCCCCCCCCCCCCCCCCCCCCCCCCCCCCCCCACCCCCCCCCCCCCCCCCCCCCCCCCACCCCCCCCCCCCCCCCCCCCCCCCCCCCCCCCCCCCCCCCCCCCCCCCCCCCCCCCCCCCCCCCCCCCCCCCCCCCAAACCCCCCCCCCCCCCCCCCCCCCCCCCCCCCCCCCCCCCACCCCCCCCCCCCCCCCCCCCCCCCCCCCCCCCCCCCCCCCCCCCCCCCCCCCCCCCCCCCACCCCCCCCCCCCCCCCCCCCCCCCCCCCCCCCCCCCCCCCCCCCCCCCCCCCCCCCCCCCCCCCCCCCCCCCCCCCCCCCCCCCCCCCCCCCCCCCCCCCCCCCCCCCCCCCCCCCCCCCCCCCCCCCCCCCCCCCCCCCCCCCCCCCCCACCCCCACCACCACACCCCCCCCTTTTTTTTTTTTTTTTTTTTCCCTTCACACCTCCAAAACATCCAAACAACACCACCTATCAATCACACAACCCCCCCCACACCCCCCCCCCCCCCCCCCCACCCCCCCCCCCCCCCCCGCTCGTTTCCTCTCCATAAGCTGATCATGTCTATTTCCGCCTATTCATCTTAAAAAAGGGAACGTACTTTTTATTCTCCTTGTTTTGTAGTTTGTACTTCCCACGAATGTGATTTACTTGTCTTTGCATGAAGGACCCAAGTGTGAAAATCATTTTGTTTGTCTTGTGTTTGTTTGTATTGTCTGGCGGGTATAAGTTCTAAAACATTATTAATCGTGATTCGTTGCCGTTCAGTCATTTATTTTGAATTTTGTTGTTGTTGTTTTGATTTTGTTTTTAACAAGAAAGGAGTTTAGAATGTTGCAGGGAAAAACGTTTGACAGACCACTCTCACTGAAACTAAATAAAGAGTTGAACTGCTGTAATTCAACTCACATATACTGCACATAATACATGGGAGAGAGAGAGAGAGAGAGAGAGAGAGAGAGAGAGAGAGAGAGAGAGAGAGAGAGAGAGAGAGACATGGACGACGGAAATGGGAAACAAAAAATGCCTTTCATTTTCCAGCACTTTATCATTTCATATCGTTCTAATAACATTCGGAAATCTCCCCCCCCCCCCCCCCCCTCTCTCTCTCTCTCTCTTCCTTTTCCCATATCTTCAAATAAAGGGAAGCAACTGAATCACACTCCTTACAAGAATAACGTCATAGCTTCCCTTTTCCCTCCCTCCCATTCTCTCTGTGCCTGCCTGTTGGCTCTCTCTCTCTCTCTCTCTCTCTCTTTTCTCTTACATCTTCAAATAAAGGGAAGCAACTGAATCACACACCTCTTTACAGGAATATTGTCATAGCTTCCTCTCTTTATCAAGCGTTTAAAACGCGGCAGATTGCTATAAGTTGAATGTATATTTATGTATTTGTATGTATGGTGTTTATATGTATTTGTTTTTGTTCCCCTCTTCCAAAGAGGGCCTTGGCCCTTTTGGAATAAAGATTTCATTTCATTTCATTTCTCTCTCTCTTCAAATTACATCTTCAAATAAAGGGGAAGCAACTGAACCACAGTCCTTTTCATAGGAATATTGTCATAGCTCCCCTTTAATTTTCCCCTGTTGAATGAAATGGGAAGTGCAAAGGTAAGTATGTGGATTCTATATCTGAGTAACCCTATCAAAAAATATGCCAATTTACAATGAAAAATGCCCAGACGAGGAGATCAACATTAGACGTGAATCAGATTTTTACAGACTGTTTTCCTCTAACTGAGCAATGCTGTATGTTACGAATACTGGGTGACCTCTAATTAAGACTCATGTGCAGATCGATCTAATTAAAGAAATAAAACAGTTTTTGACAGCATTAATTGTTTAAAGGAAGTGAAAATATAAAATCCAAACCCACATGATTTGTTAGGGAATTAACTTACAGAATTTAGAAATAAACATTTCAAGTGTCACGGCATAGCCGAAATCTTGCAGTGAACTTCGATGTATTTAACAATTCGAGAACTGAAGAAAAGAAAAAAAAAGATATTAGACATTGTTTGCTATGTAGTGCCTCCTTTATTTCCGTCCTTAACATTTCAGACAATAACGTTTCCATCTTTGACGGATTTTGTGTGTTTATTTATTTCCTTCATTTTGCTGTGTTTTGTTTTTGCTTGGGGGTAGGGGGTGGGCCTTCATATATATAGGCTATCCTGCTTCTCCTCCATAGCATTTCTTACATGCCACTCACTCCGATTCCCGCACTCTCAGCCACATCGAAATTCGTCTGTCACAACCCCTACCCTGAGAGTCCACTAATCTCAGTAATGTTATAGAAGGAACGCGCCTGCAGCACTTGAAAGCTTCTGACATGACAATAACATCTCCCACACCTAATCATCAGAGTTGTGTGTTCATTGACCATCTCCATTTCTATTGGAAATCCTTTCGGAACAGCAATGATGAATTGAAAGACCAGACAGGAAATGTCGCAGCAGATCTTGAACATTTTGTACAAAAGATGATCGTTGGATCTTGAAGGGAATTCGGGACAGCGGACATTTCCGCAAAGGCATTCCACCCTTGCCAGAGTCCATCACAAAACACTTTCAAATGCAGCATCTAACACTCACCACAAATCAAAACTGGAACACACAGATAAAGACGATGGTGGGAAGGAGCTTAAGTGGTGATGATAATGTTGATGATGACAATGCCCATGATGATGACAACGACAGTGCAATGATGATAATGATGATTGGTGGTGGTGGTGGGTGATGCTGCTGCTCTGCTGCTGCTGCTGCTGCTGATGATGATAATGATGCTGCTGCTGCTGCTGCTGCTGCTGCTGCTGCTGATGATGATGATAATGATGACGATGATGCAGATGACGATGATGACGCGATGATGATGATGATGACGATGATAGTGACGATGATGATAATGTTGACGATGACGATGACAACGACGACGATGATAATGAAGATGATGATGACAACAATGATGATGATGATGAGATGATGATGATGATGATGATGATGATGAACATGATGATGATGATGATGATGATGATGATGATGATATGATGATGATGATGATGATGATGATGATGATGATGATGATGATGATGATGATGATGATGAAGTTCATCAAGCCACTCAAGCTCCACCCGCCCCAATTTCTTCATCTATGTGTGTGTGTGTGTGTGTGTGTGTGTGTGTGTGTGTGTGTGTGTGTGTGGTGTGTGTGTGTGTGTGTGTGTGCGTGCGCGCGCGCTCGTGTGTGTGTGTGTGTGTGTGTGTGTGTGTGTGTGTGTGTGTGTGTGTGTGTGTGTGTGTGTGTGCGCGCGCGTGTGTGTGTGTGTGTTGTGTGTGTGTGCACTTGTGCATCTCTCTCTCTCTCTCTGTATTTGTGTGTGTGTCTGCGTGTGTGTGTGCGCGAGCGCGCACACGTGTGTGTATGTGTGTGTGTGTGTGTGTGTGTGTGTGTGTGTGTGTGTGTGTGTGTGTGTGTGTGTGTGTGTGTGTGTTGCGTGCACGTGTGCATGTGCGTGAGTGCGTGCATGCGTGGGGTGTGTGTGTGTGTGTGTGTGTGTGTGTGTGTGTGTGTGTGTGTGTGTGTTGTGTGTGTGTGCGTGTGCGTGCGTGTGCGTGTGTGTGTGTGGACTAAAGGGATGTGGAGGTGTGCTGGGGTTGGTGGAGGTGAGGGTGAGGGGAGCAGCCAATCTTACATTCTGCACACCTGTCCAATAATTGTTGAGCGAGGACCAGGAGGATGGGTAGGGACTGGGTGGGCTGAATCGGAGATTCACCATCTGAAGAACATTCGCCATTTAAGTTGTTTAATCGGTGGGGTCCGGGATTGGAACGGGGCTACAGTGGTAATGAGAAATACCCCCCCCCCCCACACACACACACACACACACACACGAAACAAGGCATAGATTAGGGTATGGTTAAGAGCAGGGTGGTGCGTACGTTCCCAAATCTACATATTCGCTTCTGACAATGGTGCATTCGGCAATCTTTATGCTTCTATTTCACGCCTTATGTTCTATATTTGCGTGTATTGTTATGATACTTGTGTATCAAATATCATTATACATCAAATGTTATGACATACACTTTGGAACACCATCACTGCCATCAGTCTCAACCCACTCATGCAGGTTCTGCCGTGCACAGCCGTACCCAGACTCATCTTGTCGTAGTCCCAACACGTGCTGTGCGAAGAGAACTCATTGTCAGTCTCAACACGTTCTAAAACGAACGAAAATCTTACATCGTTGCTGAGGCATGACGATAATGTTCATATTGTCTTGTTTATAGCCAAGCCGACTACCGAAAATATTCAGGTGTGCCTGTTGTATAGGCAGATACCACCTCATAAAGCCTCTACCGACAACAGCAATTCTGTGCGGTGAAAACCGAAAAATAAGAAAAAAAAAACCATTGCCTTGTAAACTGTTTGTCTGGGTTGTCTTGCGAAACTAATGACCTTTCTTTTTAAAATGTGCTTCAATTTCCGCCTTCAGTCACCTCGCTTTGAAAGGAAAAAAAACAAACCCAAATTTTGTAGTATGAAGGGCAGGATTCGCAGTGATTAAACCTGAAACCTTTCCTGCGTTTCTCTCTCCCCCTCCCCCCCCCCAAAAAAAAAAAAAAGAAAAAGAAAAAGAAAAAAAAGAACACACACACACACACACACACACACACACACACACACACACACACACACACCACAAAGAGCAAGCAAGCAACCAAGAAGAAGAAGAAGAAGATGGTGGCATACCTGTGTCCCAGTTTTACCGAAAACACACGACATTATCGGTTTCATTTCCTTTAAGTTGAACATCGCTTTTCATCAGCGTACATTCATGTCTCAGTTTTTTCAGTGTTCTGTCGCGGGATTTAATCCCTTGGCTCTGATTCGAACATGTCTCCCACTCTACCTTCCCCATCACTGTCAAAATCATAACAAACATACAGCTATGAAGAATGTACAGTTCGTGAAGAGGAGACACATCTAACGACTGTTTTGTTTTTGAAATTCGCCTTTAAAGCACGGTGTTTCTTCAACATACACTGAAAACTTCTTATGAACCCCATATGAATGTGCTGATCAAAACATGGTGACACTTCAAACAGGAATCCCTTATTGAGAGGTACCAACAAAACGGATGCCTTTTAGGCAAAGAAACGTTTCATCTATGCTTGACCAGTTTCAGATCTCCCCAGCTCTTTGTTCTTGATCATGTGCAACCGGTCAGAGGTATCATAACGACTCAGTCCTTTCAGCTGTCGATCTACATTTTGTTCGGTCTGCATCTGTAGTCTTTTTGTTTTTTACTAATCAATGAGGATAAGATAATGAAGATGATACTGAGGATTTCCGTTCAGGTCTGAGATTGCTTGACAGGGCTGTGCTGTACGCTTAATTTCATAATATATTCCGGTGCCAACCAGGCTCCAGAAGTACAGACACCTGCAGAGTTGGTCAGAAAATGTGAGCAATACTCTCAAAGATGCATCCATTAAGTGGATAAGACTTGATAGTCTGGTTCAAATCTTCCAAGATGAGCCCATAGCAAACTCAACTTTGGGCAGGAAACGGTCGGGGCAGAAAAACCCAACAAATGAATGGCTCAGATGGGAAACAAACCCACAACCTCCCAGCCAGGCGTCTGAGACGGTAACCACTTCGTTACATCGGTTGGTTCGTCTCTGTCGTTTTCGAAGAGGGTGTCATGGCGTGATAGCACGGCTTGTGATGACCATGAGAAAAAGTTCCTATATGTCAACACATCATATTGATTTGCATTCTGGCATCGTCACATGTCTTACATTCTTCAAGTCGAACAGCTGCCTGAAACATTTATTGTTGAGCTCATTCTCGAAATGTCATGCGGGACATTTAGTCAATTTAACGTTCATTCATACTTTTTATGCTCAAAACCGGTTTGTCTTTTGTTGCATTTGTTTTGAGCAGTGCAGGTCATTGAACTCCGGACAGATCGATTCTTTTCTTCACTTTCAAAGTTTCTACTTCCAGATGTGATGTGGGAGGTATTGGGGGAAGGGAGAGGGGATGATTTCCTTACTTTCTCTTCCTGTGAGTTTTGTTTGGCTAAAAACGTTTCTTATAAACGATTCTATTGTATTTTTTATGGTTAGACTGGTTTTCCACCTTTCTTCGTTTATCTTTTCTTTCTGTCTTTATTTAATTTCATTTCGCTCTGCTCCATCATACTTGCCGTCTCCGTGATCTTCACTTACCATTCCGTCCAGCTCTCTGACACAGAGTCACACATAGACTCGTTGTGACGCAGGCCTACCACCAATAGTCCACAGGGGGCTTTTCATATCAGGCTACCGTCACGTAACCCAACAGAGGGGGCACTGCACTGCAGCTGAGGCACTTTGTTGGAGCTCAGTAGTGCCTGTCTGATCATATACACCATCTGTTAAGGTCTCTGTTGTTGTTGTTGTTCGTCCTTCGATTTCGAAGATGACCATGACTTCAATCTCAGATTGAAGATCGCTGAGTGTGGGTCCGCAGATGGCTGGTGAGGCCGATCTGGGCCCGGAAGGAACGCCCACATGTGGGTGGGTGCTACAGTGGAGGTGGAGGTAGCTCTAGCCTTGCGCGCAGCTCGCTTTCTCTCAGCTTCTGCTGTGCGTCTCTTCTCTGATGCACCCTTTGTGATGCTGCTTCGCCAGGCTGGGCGGTCCAGGGCAAGCGACTCCCAGGTGTTGAGATTGATGTCCAGGCCTTTGAGGGACACTCTACTGACCATAACGACCGCTTAGTCTCAAAGAAAGATTGAGCGAGTGTGCTCCTCTCGCTGGGGACAGTCATAATGTGTTTGAAATCACATGTATGTATATATGTATGAAACAAAACAAAAACACAAGCTACAGTGAAAGCAGGCCACAAGGGATGTTTCAATGTTTCCTTTTCTTTTTCCATGCACATCTTTACAGTCCTTCCACTTCCTGTCCTGTACTGTCTTTGGCTGTTTTCCTCGTTTTTATTGCAATGTTTTCATGAATGCTTCTGCGTGTACAAGTGCGCGCGTGTATGAGTGTGTGCGTGCGTATGTGTGTGCGTGCGTGCTTGAGTGAGTGAGAGTGAGTGAGTGAGTGAGTGAGTGAGTGAGTGAGTGAGTGAGTGAGTGAGTGAGTGAGTGAGTGAGTGAGTGAGTGTGTGTGTGTGTGTGTGTGTGTGTGTGTGTGTGTGTGTGTGTGTGCGTGCGTGCGTGCACGATCGAGTGCGCGCGCGCGTGTGTGAGAGAGAGAGAGAGAGAGAGAGAGAGAGAGAGAGAGAGAGAGAGAGAGAGAGAGAGAGAGAGAGAGAGAAGAGAGAGAGAGAGAGAGAGAGAGAGAGAGAGAGAGAGGTATGTGGGATGCTTCTCATTTTGAACCTCTCTCTCACAGACGCACTCAGAACGAATATACATCCTGTACAAATCGTTTATTCATTAAAATTCATACAAAGCAATTAATGCAAAAACAAAAACAAAAACTAAACGAAACCATTCGCCGACAACTGAAAAGAAAAAGACACGCATTATTCTCAGCCGAAAATCAAAATACAACCACGCTATCATTGCACATTATCAAGTTATTGTCACAACCATTAACTTCATTGGCAGTTTATATGAAGAAGAATGTTTTGGTGAGTGGCATAACGTAATTTAAAAAACAAGACTAGAACTAGAAGAGCCTTCACTGTTGCGCTCGGCAGGTAAGCTCAATAAATGTAAACACGAAGTTATAATAATTCAGTGTAGTGTGTGTGTGTGCGTGTGTGTGTGTGTGTGTGTGTGTGTGCGTGCGTGCGTGCGCGCGCGTGTGTGCGTGTACATGCGCGCGTGCGCGTGAGAGCTACAGTGCGTGCGTGTGTGCGTGCATGTAAGTGCGTTTTGTGTGCGTGTATGTCACAGTTCATGTGTGTATGCTAGGTGTATGCTTGTTTAAAGCTTGTTTGGTTCTCTGAATTAGGTGTCATTTTCCGTGAAAAAACAGTAGTTGTGTATTGTGAGATAAACCATCAAGACATTAATACGCAAGCGAAGAAGAAAAAAAAAGTTTCATTTACGTAAAAGCGTACTTTTATGTGGGGTTATACTGCAAGGACGTGCAGAACGCTGTCCACTCCAAATTACAATTCTCAAAATATTAGTGGCAGTTGGCAATGACTTGTAAAACTGAATCGAGAAACTGCGTACGCCAATTCAAACGTACATGCAAGTTTCTATGAGGTCAGAGTATTCAATCAGATACGCTTATACCTCAAAAATTATAAGAATTTCACTGTACGTGGGATGATTAAAACAAAAAAAGAACTGTTCGAGTGACGTATTATTCATCATTTAAAACAATGAACCATAGCCATTTGGATAATACTTTTTAAAAATCTTGTTTTGCCAGCGAAGGGAAACAAACTACCTTGCCACTCGGAAGCGAAGAGAGAAAGCGTATTGGATGCTTTTTTCGAGTAATTAAGAAAAAAAATTCAGAAATGAAAAGATGACAAATGCATGAAGTCTATTAAAGTGAAGTTTGGCTTGCTACGCTTGTACTTTTTCTGAATTACAATTTAAAATCACTGTGGTAAAAAGTATTACTGGCGGTTGTTGAAAAGTCGTGAAAATGTATCTCGCCTACATGAAGACCAGGAAACGCTAGACGCTGAAGTGTTGGAATCGTTTGATCAAAAATAAAGCTCCTTCTATTGGCAGTTACTGGACAACTCTTTTAACCGAATGTCCGGACCAGCTTGATCTTCAATTTTTTTTTTAATGTACTGACCAGAAACGTTTTGCATAACATAATGAAATTATACAAACAGACATTACTGTATTTGTATTTACAGTGACCAATGTTGCATGAGCAAGGTACAGAGATATAACGTGTTCCTATGACTTAAAATCTATCATTTCAGCTCTGTATCGCACGCATAAATGAAAACATTGCACAATGAAAGTATGAATCTCAGTTCAAGTGTTTCACTGTCCGAATACAGTTTTTTTCAAACAATGAAAATAATTATCTATTTTAAATAAATGGTTATGAGCAATGCATCAAAGGAATAATTTAGTGAGTTGCCCTTACGGTCAGACAGAGATGTTTTTGTTCATAATACTTAATAAGCAAAATAGATCAGGAATGGAACATTACTCTTTTGGCAATTGCTATGTTTGATCATTTTGAGTTTGCTTACGTTTGTTTCCTCCATAAGTCTGTAACAGATGAAGAAATGGACGAATGATTATGTATTCAAAATGTAGACGCAGCTCACAATTATAATCACAAAGATTTAAAGAGACGGAAGCATATTCCTTTCCCTTCCCCCCACCCCCTCCCCTCTTCCGTTCTTTTCTTTGTGGGAGAAAAGACATTTTTTACACATCACAAACTGACAGAGACAGAAAGAGAGCGAGACAGAGAGAGAGACAGATAGCTAGCTAGCTAGACAGAGAGAGAGAGAGAGAGAGAGAGAGAGAGAGAGAGAGAGAGAGAGAGAGAGAGAGAGAGAGGAGAGAGAGAGAGCGAGAGAGAGAGCGAGCGAATAATCAGTTCTAACATATGACAGTTATAAAAAAATCATTGTAATATATTTGGGAAGGAAAGAAGATAAGAGAAGGGCAGGGCTGGGTGAGAAAGAAGGGGGAAAGGAGAAGGACTTCACAGAAAGGTAAAACAATGAGCACAAAGCAGAGCAATCGCACGAATAAACATAAACACATGAAGGTACACAATCATCTGAACACAAACAAAAACAAACCTTCACTTCCAAGCTTGAATACAGCTGCATCATATTGAGTACAGCGTTCGCAACGACCTGTGCACATCAGCAAATTGATTCAGTCGGATAAAACAACAATGGAAAAGAAAACAACCCAAACGAAATTAAAACAAGCGCACATTTCGCACTCATGCCACGGCTATAACGCATAGCAACAAAACTAATGAACACTTAACAATAACTGTATGTGCTCGTAAACAGGACTTGCAAAAAAACGTTTGTCTGACATACCTTTTCATGAACGCAAATAACACCCACCATAACTGTATTGTCTTTCTAATCGAAAAAACAGCATGCCATACGAATGAAATGCAGACACATCGCCAAAACAATCTCCTCTCTGTCTGTCTGTCTCTCTTTCTCTCAATTCAAACATCAACCAAAGCGAGACAAACCTCAGTTAATAATACATTTTCAAAAGCCAAAGCAGCATGATAAAACAGATCTTTGAATAATCAACGCAAATGGAACACAGCAAGAAATGACATACGGCCGTTCATACATACATTTGTGCCAGACACATGGAGAATAAAAAAAAAAAAAAAAATTGCGCGTCCATGGAAAAGTCAAATGTCAGCTCAAAGCATCGGACCCGACCGACTGTGTGCCAGGCCAGAGTACTGAAGGAGAAACAACTGTCCACAGAATTGACATTCGGTTAAAAAATCATCAGCAGGTGCTTTGGACTGACAAACACGGTCATCAGACGGTTTCTCTCAATCAGTCACACAGGCCAATGTTGAACTCCACCACTCTCACTGGAAAACAAGCTTCCGAGACAGTTGATGTCTCTCATTCACACACATAGGCCTAAGCTGACTCACTGACAAACAGGATCGCTAGACAAGTCGGTGTCGCTCATATGCACGCATAGACCTATGTTTGAACTCGTTACTCGTACTGACAAACACGACCACTAGGACAGTCTCTCTCTCTCTCTCTCTTTACACACACATCTATCAGCTACTCGCTGACAAAACACGATCACTAGAAATTTGGTGTCTGTCGTTCACACACATACGCCTGTGTTGTACTCATCACACTCACTGACAAACAAGATCATTAGACAGTCGCGCACATAGGCCTAAATTCTCTCGCAGATCACTAGACAGTCAGTATCTCTCATTCACACACACAGGCTTAAATTGATTTTACTGACCAACAAGATCACTAGATAGTCGGTGTCTCCCATAATATTCACATAAGCCTACGTTGAACAAATCACTGTCACTGACAAACAAGATCACCAAATTTCTGTGTCTCTCATGCATCTCTCTCACCAATGAACCATTTTGGAGGTAAAAAAAAAGCAGCAGGAAAACCTTTTGAAAGTTCTCTCTTTGAAATAAATCTACGATCTCTTTCTTCCTTCTCGATCTCTCTATGCATGCGTACGCGCGCAGTACACCTAGTTACCCACCAGCACGCCTCCCCTAACACACACCGTACAGATACTAAAAAAGGACAATACTGCCCGAGTTTCATAAACACACACACACACACACACACACACACACACACACACACACACACCCCTCACTCACTCACACACACACACACAACACACACACACACACACACACACACACACACACACACACATTTATCGTAAAGAAAAAGGAAGACGGAGTAGAACAGAAGGACACCAAAAACCGCGCGTAGCAAGGGAAGATGAGAATCCCTAACACAGTAACATACTCTAGAAATTTCCTCGTCTGTTCTGTGTGCCTCCTGTCTGCTTGTGTGCATGAGTAGCTGCTTGCAAAACAGTGCTAAACGATGTGTCTTTTAAAAGGGAAAAGAAAGAAAGGAAAGACACATATTAAAAACTCGGAACAAAGGAGAGATAAACACTGCTGCTTCACTTTCACCCCATACATAGTTCCAAAAAATGAGGTATAGTGCATAAAAATGTACACAACGAAAAAAAAAAAAAGAAGAAGAAAAAAGAAAAAAAGAGAGAAGAACTAAAAGAAACTGCGACGGCTTTGAAAATGATTCTTTCGATTTAAAAACCTGCTTTGTCAGCTGAATCTCGAATGACAGCAACCGATCTCTATTGTTCCCTTTCACCACTCATTCCAGACATGAATGTCTGCGTAGGAACCCGACTAGTAGGCTGCACTAAATGTAGAAAGCTGTTATCACGGACAAAAAAACTTCACCACCACCACCACCACCAACATATCCTGTGTATCCATTTATCGGTCATTGGATCATAGCGAAATTGCATTTCTGCAGCGAATTCTAGAGAAAAACCGCTCATTGCTTATTCATACGCCATCAATACTTTCTTCCTTTCACAAGTAAACAACTAAGTTACTACTCCACTATCGAATATCACTGCACGCACATATCAGAACTTTACTGTCTAAAATGCCACGATAAAAAGATATTTTTTCCTGAGTTTTGAAAGTTGGTAAACTGGGCAGTTATCGTAAAGCAGAAGAGGGATCACTCCCCAAACGACTTTAGATTGCGCATTGGGATCTTCGTAAGTTTCTGACCGGAGGGGGACCGGAAAATACGTGATGACTAGTATGCACAAGGCGTGGAGGAGAGGTGCGGTGGAAGAGAACCATCAAAGTTACGGAGAGAAAGAGTGGCCCGCTTACACTGACAACGAAATTGAAACGCTGCCAGTGAAATTTCTTCAGCAGTGGCGTAATGTGACCCCGCTCTCTTCTGTCTAGGACAAGACATGCGTGCTGCCTTGTTTTGAATTCGCAAGAGCCAAACACACACACACACACACACACACACACACACACACACACACACACACACCATACAATACTGAATTACAGTAATCGAGCACACGGGTAATTAGCTACCCTTTCTTCTTGAAAAAAAACTCGACTTGTGAATTATGTCATCATGATTATCCGGTCCTGCTGAACAACGTTTTAAATCCACACCCCCTAAATAAGCAAACAAAACAACAACAAAAATCTAAAGACATATTGGTATCTCTTGAATAAACATAAAGTATATTATGTGGAGCACTATACATTACACAGAAATTCATTTTTACGTATGAAAATACCTGCATTGCATTGTTGATGCAGGAAATTCTGTGTTAACGGTATTGTATAGTCCTGTTCTGTCATAATGAAACCAACAATGCACTGGTAGTCCAACTGCACTGAATGTTGATTGTGTTCTTTACAATTAGCATTGTGTTGCAAATATTTCTTACACAATTGTATGTTGCAAACAGATCAGGGATTAGAGTCACTCTTGAGAGAGAGAGAGAGAGAGGAGAGAGAGAGGAGAGAGAGAGAGAGAGAGAGAGAGAGAGAGAGAGAGTACTTGTTCTGTGTAACACTTGCATCATATATACGACCGATATAATACCCCCATTCCCTCTAAGCCTTTTTTCTTTACTGTAATTTTTTAAATCTTTCTCTCTCTGTGTCTCTCTCTCTTTCTCTCTCTCACTCACTCACTCACACACACACACACACACACACACACACACCGCACACACACAAACACATACACACTGACAAACATTCCTGTCAACCCGATCCTTTTGTTGTTCACATAGGGGACTGGATTTGAAAACGATCTGGAACATGTAGCACAAGTCGAATCAGCTTATCAAGTGTTAATGCTTCATGTACTTCAAACCCGAATTAACATTCCAAATGTTCAGTTATAATGCCATGGAAGATCGATGGAAATTTGCACGGGAAGAAAGGTGTGTACTTAGTAAACGTTGCACTGAATGCCAAAACGAAATTCAAATCGTTTTGGGGAACAAAAAGTCGATGATTCTAATAGAACAGGTATTAAACTGAGATTTGAATGAATATGAACCCTCTTTCAAAATCGCAAGTTATGAATAAAATATAAGTTATCAATAATCAGCTTACACAGCAGAGCACACTCGACTGACCAGAATATATATATTGTCAGAAAATGGGGAAATGGGTTGTGATGTGGCATACAACGAGACCGATAAAATGGTTTCTATGTTTGAATGATGAGCATCTGATGCTGAACAATAAACATGACGAAGGCGGTGGAGATTGTAACTCTGGCGCTGATAATGACGAAGACCCAGATGAGGTCTTTTGTGCGAAGTTGCTGAACTTTGCACTCTAGTCACCAACATTAACATAATCTACGTCTTCCTTGTTTCACAGCTACTCAAATTACACACTTCACCAAAGTTCGGCAAGTTCAATCACTCGAAAATGTTCCTGTCGGCTGCATTGCCTCTTTTTACAATAAAACGAATTGATAACAACAAGAAGTAAAAAACCCGAATGAAATATCAATGTTGACACTGCGTTAGTGCCATTGTCTGCACTCCGGAAAACACTGAAAGTAGGTTTTAAAAATGAAAACGTTTAAATATTCATTTGCTCTTACAAAGACCACTTTACTCATGGTTTGGGGAAACGTTTTGAATGACTTAATAATAAAACCATAAAAAGGTCTCTCCGTCGAAAATGACTATCTTCCTCACACAAGAGGCACAAGATAAAAAACCAGGGTAAACCAAGTGCAAAATAGATATGAAAATACAAAGGGTAGTGAGGCCATACTGCAGTAATAGTGCTAGTTACTGAGAATAAATAACTGACAAATATGCACAGAATGTTCACGCGTGCCCTTCATGTTGTAAATGTACAGGAAAACATCAAAGCATTCAGTCTCTTTCCGAGATTATCTGAGAGATTAACACAGCAAACAAAATTCTGTTTCAAGTTATCTCCTATCTGCCATAAAAAGTATAATCGAATAGTTTGCGAGTGTTTAACGATTTGATTGTTAAGTAAGATTTTAGTGTGTTTTCACCGAGGTTTAGTTTAATCATGGGACAACGTATAAGCACCGAAAGAACACTCGAAAACATGGCTGTTTAACACACACACACACACACACACACACGCGCGCGCGCGCGCGCGCGCAAAGCTGGGCACAAGAAAGCATCTGCTTTACAAATATACAGGTCACGTATGCACATATGAGCATGAATTAAGCATGTGTGGCGCGGCGCACATATCCTCCTGTATGTATGTGTGTGTGTGTGTGTGTGTGTGTGTGTGGTGGTGTGCGTGTGGAGAGAGAGAGAGAGAGAGAGAGAGAGAGAGAGAGAGAGAGAGAGAGAGAGAGAGAGAGAGAGAGAGAGAGAGCATACACACATAAAATGAACAGAGCACAAACGAGAAATCAGTTGTTCACATACATACAAGCTCTGACATATACACACACCCCGCATACACACACACACACACACACCTCTCTCTCTCTCTCTCTCCCCACACACACATACACGTGCACAGACACACACACATCACAGACAAGCGCACACACCCGCATAAGATAAGCATCGCGTTATTTAAAGTAGCACAATGAAATCCATAACGACAGCACAATCACATCCGAAGAGCAGACACATGAAGCCTTGCTTGCTCTCCCAATCTGCAGCGATAGAATAGATAACGGTGATCACAAACATGAAGATCAGGCACGTGACAGTCAGTTCCCTCGGGAAGTTGGAGCCAAATTTACACATCAAGAACTTGACGAGGGAGGACAGGTATTGGCGACTGGGCCCTGCGGTCTTAGACTGGCACTCCCCGATTCCAGAGATGCCACGGTTTCGCAGTGTGTAAAGTTTAGTTTCTGGAACAGCAGCAGCTCTTTGATAGCTCAGTTTTGAATCCATGTACAAAAGGGTGAGTCAAACCCAACGAAGAACGCAGTCTGGAAACAAACAACAGAGACCGATATAAATAGAGGATATAGCAAGTTTCATAGCCCTTGCGTTGCTCCTGTACAGGACAAGACATCAAACAGGACACACGTTTCAATAGGTATCTCGCACATTTGTTGAGTCACGACTTCTCCGTCGAAATCACAAATTGCTGCAATGTGTTTCCTCTTGCAGTGGTATGAAAAATAAACAATACACACACACCATTGCTTTCATAATACATCTCTAGTACCAGTGCTGCTTAGTTCGATAAGTCAGCTCGTCTTGCAAGCGAAAAATCCGGCGTTAAAATCGCCTGGAGGAGGAGGAAGAAGAAGAAGAAGAAGAAGAGGAAGAGGAAGAGAAGAAGAAGAAGAAGAGGCGGAGAAGAAGAGAAAGGAGAAGAAAGAAGAAGAAGAGGCGGAGAAGGAAGAGAAAGGAGAAGAAAAAGAAAAAGAAGAACAAGAAGAAGAAGAAAGATGAAGGAGAAGGAAGAGCAGGAGGAGGAGGAGGAGAAAAAGGAGGAGGAGGAGGAGAGGAGGAGGAGGAGGAGGAGGAGGAGGAGGAGAGAGGAGGAGGAGAACAAGAGCAGAAGAAGGATCAATCAGGAAGCTCGATGACAGTTTACAATTCAGAGCGAAGTGTTCTTACGACAGTTCCCAAACTCCTCCTCATGACTTAAGTTCTGAGAATGCACAAGGATTCTTGTTGCGGATTTGAAATCACCGCCTTTTTATCATGGATGCGCATCTTCTCCTCGCAATCAAGACCAGGCCGATCAAGTCTGTCAAAGTCACGCCAGTCTGAAATATTAACTACAGCCCTACATTATTCTTATTGACTGAAACAAACTCAAAGCCAATCTTTCATTAAGTTTTGTTTGTCTATTACATACATTTATGACAGAATATTTTCTTGCCCATGATTGATCTCTCTCAAGTAATTTAAACATTAAACATATTCGTGTCATGCCAACTACCAAATTTTTC
The DNA here is from genome assembly GCA_018398815.1 of Conus ventricosus. NCBI lineage: Eukaryota > Metazoa > Mollusca > Gastropoda > Neogastropoda > Conidae > Conus > Conus ventricosus. The sequence goes on along the minus strand of CM031595.1, from coordinate 21,378,573 downwards.
AGTCTGTTAACACCGTCTGAACCCACAAATAGTCTGCAAATAAGAAGAGAGAGAGAGAGAGAGAGAGAGAGAGAGAGAGAGAGGAGAGAGAGAGAGAGAGAGAGAGAGAGAGAACGCAGTATAAAACTTTACGCAGTCGATTCCTCTTCCTGAGGCTCCACATCAAACATCAGTAGCACGGACATCCCGCGTACGTCGTCAAAATGGATTCAAGATCACATCAGAAAATCTTCCTAGTCCTTCCCGCCACGGCCTGATAGACTGGTTAAAAACAGATTTTCCAGCGGTTGTGGCTGTCTTGCGGTATACGAGGTGATTCCAGTGGAGTGATAAGGACTATATCCTTCACATTTAGTTTCAAATCGTCCACAAAAAAAAAATAGACAGACAAGATTTGAGTTAAAGGGAAAAAAATCACGTCCCCGCGCCAGAAGTTGTGGCAAACACTTCCACAAACGTGATAAACAGAACGCACATTTCACGCACATGTCCGTGACACCAAAATTCCGTTTCAGCGTAGTACCACAAACCGAAAGAGCTGCTCTTTGCACCACTGAAGACAAATCAAGGAAATTTCTCTGCCGACTTCCACTGAGCACAAACCAGGCGGAGTTTTCAATATTCCTGCTGGAAGTTACCAGAGAAAACGCATTGGGATTGAAGAATCGACAGCAGATGGAACTGCAGTGGCCTCCTTCATGAAGAATCACGCCAGCACAGATCCCAGCACACATGATGAGCCACACAGCGAAGTCTTCACGCAGACGATGACGTCCACAACGTCGGCGATCCACACAGGGGACGCAATCCACAGGGTGGACGTCATACCGACGTCTCCACCATCATCCGGGAGAGTAACTGTTCTTCCCCTTGGCCCATGTGGCAGACGACAGTTGGTGGACTCATCTCCTCGCCGGCCGCTGCTCGCTGTCGGCAGTTGCAACCGTCATACTTTGGTTTCCGGCGTCTTTTCCATGCCGTTCAGGGCGATGCGCTCTGGGTCCGTATGCATCTGCAGGACACACAATGGTGACAGTCAATTCCTGATTCGTGTTAATGCTCGTATCATGAAAGAAAACAAATTTTGCTACATGGGATGTCTTTAATAAATGTAGCGTAACTGCTCGGGTTCTAACATCTGTTTCTCATCAATTTTTTTTTCAAAAGATAAGAGCTTGAACAAATACATAATTAATTATATTACCGTTACATAGTTTTTTTGTGGGTCATCCAGCCTCGAGTGCTTTTTATCCACTTTTTTGTACAGTGGGGCCTCCGTCCCCTTTCCCCTGATGTCTTTCCATCAATATTCGTTCACACTCGCATAACAATGTCTGCGTGTTCATTATAGGTCGACATTTAGTGCTGCAGTATTCCCACTGGACATATCATTTTCACGGTAGTCATCACAACGCTTTAACTATATATCTTTTACGGTTATTTTGTGGTTTCAGAGGAGCAGGGTCCAAGCGTGAGAGAGGGGCGTATGTAAAAGCGTCAAGGGTTTACTGACTGAAGCAGATGCGGTTGAGGTAACAGGCGGACACACTACGATTGTTTTGTCTGCCGCACGCTCTTTCGACCGTGCTTTTGCTGTTTAGAGCCACGGTAAAAGCAAGATTTTGACACAACATTGCATGTGTGAGCACTTAAGAGTAGAAAAGGAAAAAAAAAAACCTGGCTTTTTCCCGTTGTTTCCTTTGCTATGTTTAACGCAATGCAATATGACGAATAGGCCAGCACATTCGATTTGAAAAATGTGCGTCGGAATGACGCACAGAGTTTTCATGTGTCTGAGTTTGAAGTCCCATGCATTATTTACGCATGTATGTTCGTCTTTGGGAACACAGCGGCTGGCTTTCATGTTTTGTTATATCCATTTATTGTGTCTGTCAGAATGCCTCTCTACACCTGACCACCACGTGAAGCAAACGCGAAGAGTCTTTCCGGAATGAAATCGCATTGTCTCCTTAGCTGCAGTCATAAACTGTACCTCTACTGTGGAGGACCTAGACTTTGCCTACTTTACAACACTCCTCCACTTAAAGCCCGAAATCAACTGTGTGTTTCATATTTCACTTCTTAACTCGCATCGCTCACTTCGACTCCTAAATGGAGTTGATAGCTGGTGATAATGACGTAATAGACTGCTGAGAAACAATTTTCGCCATCATTGAAGTTGAATCGTACAATTACTGACACTATCTTTAAGATCTTGACTGAAAAAAAGAACTGACATTATATAAGGACATAATGTCGTCTGCTATGAATTTCTAAAATACTGAAAAAAATCTCATAAAAAGGGGTTCACGAGAAATAAAATTCGCATTAAACACCCCACCCCTCCACTTCTGCATCTGTAAGATTCTCGCCAAAGCTGCTCAAATAAACACAGACTTTACAACTATGATCTGTGAACTGGTGATCCTGAGAGATAGTTCACATCACAAACCGCCGTGGTGGGAGGTCGTGGGTTCGATTTGCGTCAGAGCCATTACTTCATACGTGCGATTTGTTTTCCTCCGACCTGCTCTTACACAGGGTTGAGTTTGTTGTTATGGGCTCAGTTGGGAAGACTGGAGCCACACAGTCGGGTTCCATCCACATATTGGATGCACCTCTGACAGTATTGATTAAATTGCCTGACCAAAAATACAGGTGTCTGTATCTCTCGGGCTTGGTTGACAATGGGATATATTATGAGCGTAAGCGTAAAGTGCAGCCTTGTTGTGCAGTCTGAGACCAGCTTGGTACTCCATGGGATCATCTTTATCATCCTCACTGGTCGGCATATAAAATGTCCGATTCTGTGGCCCTTCACGCGTTGCTCTCAAGGTGACCTCGGTTTCGATTTCCTCTCCACGCCTGTGGTCTTGGTGAGTTAGTACTGATGTGATCGGTATCAGCAAGTGCATGGAGACTGTCGTTGGATGAGCGTGGTGGCGCTCTCCGGAGACAGACGTTCACTTACGCCGACTCCGCGACCAAGCAAAAAATGGTCGTTCGCACGGGGCTGAGTACGTGGTGCACGGCGTATGCTGAACCTGCACAGGCACCACTGAACTCCACCAAAGTGACTCAGCAACTGTGCAGTGTCTTCTCTGGTGGGTTGCTTCATGACGACCTGACATTGTCTGTTCCCTAAAGGCTGCTGGTGCCGAGGCTGCGGTGGGACAAGCCAGTCAACGGGGAGACGGAATAAGCAGCGTGGGGACAGTGCAGCTGAAGAGGCGCAGACGGTGAAACAGAAAAAAAGACAGTCGATATCAAACTTTGTCGTTTAACAGACACGACAAGTCTGGGTACGCCGAGCAAGGCTGAATCTGAATGAATTCAATAGTTAAAGGGGTGAAAGGCTGTCCCACGGCAGGCTGACCAAACATGAAGTCAGCTGATCGAGACATGGACAAATCTTAACAGTTATGGTGTGCAATATCAAGTCCAAGTGTAATTTATTCTTTATTTTCAAGTTAACGCGTATGCATTTGGCAAATAATACCGTTGTGAGATCGATTCCTCCAATAAGATCACTTGGAGAAATTTCATTTTTAAAAGCTTACACTTAATGCCACTTCAAGACCTGATGCAAAGATTTCCACTTCATTTATGATCTGATGACCATTCCTCTCTGCCGATTTTCACACTGAAAAAGTGAGAATAAACCGAAAATGTTCTGTCTCCAATGCCGTAGTAACAAGTACTTAGTGTCTTCATTAAGAATTTCATTTTATCTGCATCTATAATATTAACTGTAGTAATCATAATACAATAACAATAGTAGTAATCGTAATGATGATCATGATACTAACCACCACCACCACAAGAACCGTAACAATAATAATAATGAAAATATAATAGCAATACTAATAATAATGACAATTATAATAATAATTGTTATCAATTATTATTATTATTATCATTATAATATCTGTTATCAGCATCACGTAACATTTCACCAATCTTGGTCAATTTATTCACCAGAATTAACCACGAATTGTAAAATAATCTTTTATCACTTTTTACTGTAACATTGCAAACAATCGATCAATTCCTAATTCTGCTGAGCTGACGTGCACTATAAAGGGAACAAAGCGCAGAGGAGAGAGAGAGAGAGAGAGAGAGAGAGAGAGAGAGAGAGAGAGATGGCATTGAAAATTATCGATTAGTTTCTAATTCTGTTGCACTCAGCCGCACTAGAAATCGAACAAAACGCGCAGAGAGAGAGAGAGAGAGAGAGAGGAGAGAGAGAGAGAGGGGGGTAGGAGAGAGGAACAGACAAGAAGAGAAGGAGAGACAGACAACAGAGACAGACAGACAGGCAGACGACAGACAGACACGTACTGCCTCCTTCATGAGGGGTTGCGAGGCATTGCCATTCATCTGGGCGTCATGCTCTCTGTGCCCCCGATCCTGATTTCGCTTCCTCTTTTTCCTGTGCCATCGTGATTGGAAATGAAATTGACTGTCACTGAATCAAAGTCCAAGCAACCAAAGAAAACTTGGACAAAGCATAAAAAAACATATCAGACATGGAACGGTTTTTAATCATACGTGTGAGCCACACACACACACACACACACACACACACCACTCCACAAACATGTGCACATGCAGTTGCACACACACACACATCACACACACACACACACACCACACACACACACACACACACACACACAAATTCTTCCACACACACTGACTGACTGAAACCAATTTATTGTCAGATTAACTCACGGTTGTACTGACATTTAAGAAAACATTATGAACAGAATGTGAACATACACATACACATACATACACACACATGCGAGCGCGCGCGTAAAGATTGTCGATGTTACTGTAACTGTTCATTCTGCTTGTCAAGCAGAGAACTGAAGTCCAAATTCGAAAAAGGTTCATTTTCGATAATATACTCAGAGGCATAAAAAACGCGAAACAAACTGTATAGAAATGTTGATGTAATTTGGCTACGGATTTCTTTGAACTGGTAATAGAAAGTGAGAAAAAGCAATCGAACACCGCAAAAGTGTCCTTTCAAAGTTCATTCTGGTAGAAAATAAGGTCACATGAACTTGACCTTGACCCTGTGTTAACAGCAGAATGTCAGTATCGGGTGTGACCACCTCGAGCATTGATCACAGCTGTGCACCTGCGGTACATCGAGCGCACCAGAGTGTTGGTCTGCCTCTGGGGGACTTGCCACCACACCTGGCCCACAGCGACAGCAAGCTGAGCTGCTGTCTGGGGTCTGGGGTTGAGCTGGTTCAACTGCCTCTGAAGGGCATCCCAGAAATGCTCTATTGGGTTAGGGTCGGGAGAACGGGCTGGGTGAGGCAGCAGATTGATGTTGTTCTGCCTCAGGAAGTTCTGCGTAGCACGGGCAGTGTGCGGCCTTGCGTTGTCCTGCTGAAACAGGTTCTGTGGATGCTGCTGGAAATGCGGCAGGATGTGGGGCCTCAGAACTTGGTCGATGTAATGAACAGCAGTGACCCCGTTACCACGTCCTGGACCCACATTCTGGAAGATGACTGGCCCAATAGGGCGATTTTATGCCGATAGCCCCCCAGATCATGATGCTTTCACCACCCCATGGTCCCTTTCGGTGATGTTGGCATCCGTGAAGCGTTCCCCCGCTCTTCTCCAGATCCGGATGCGGCCATCGCCTGGGTCGACGCAGAACCGGCTTTCATCACTGAAGAGGACTCGGCCCAGTCCCGATGGCGCCAATGCACGTGGATCTGTGCCCACTGCAGACGGTTCTGGCGATGCTGGAGTGTCAGGATAGGTCGCCGGGCTGGACGCCTGCATTGGAGACCAACTGTGTTCAGTCGGCGACGTACGGTCCTGTTGCTGATTGGCCTGCCATGGTTGCCGACGGTGTTCCTGGCTGTGTTGGCAGCGGTTTGGTAAGGCTCCCGTCGATGCTGACGAAGAAGATGGCGGTCTTGGGCTGCTGTGGTGACCTTCGGTCTGCCGCTCCTCGGTCTGTCATCAGTGGTGTTTCTTGCTTGAAAGCGGTCCAGAAGGCGATAGACGGTGGAAATGTGGACTCCGAATGCGATAGCGACCTGCCCCATTGGAACCCCGGCCTGCAGTTGCCCCATTGCTATGCAACGATCTTGACGAGAAAGTCTCGGCATTATGTTGGCGCCTCTGGAAGGGATGATTTGAACTTTTTGGGGTTTGGAAATTTATAGCCCCACAATGGGGGCCACATTGAGTTGCAATTCACATTGATGCACGTGGCGTAGGTAGTCCACATGGCAAATGCACTCCTCGTGCCAAAAACGCTGACCCGGCAACATTCACCCACTGTTACAAGGTTACAATCGGCCAAGACACCACGTACTGCTAATGTTGCACGTGCCAACGACATTGCTTACGTCCTGTTCCACAATGTGAACAATCGTGCACTGTCTCTATTTTTTTCGCGTTTTTTTGCCTCTGAGTATACATAAATCTTAAACAGTAAACAAATGGGGTAACTTTTGCTCCCATAAGAAAACCTAACACAGAATAACTTTTATTCAAGACTGGCACAGCCTTTTAAACTTGAATAAAGTCAGACAAATACATAGACGAACAATCTAATAGTGTCGTTTGGTTTCATTTCCTACCCTTCACTGGCTGCTTTTGGGGTGCTATTGGATTCTTTTTTGCACCCTTGGTGGTGAGAATACCACAGTATTATGGACTGTGGTGTGTCTCTATTTGATGCCAGGAGCGCAGACATAACCAGCCGTGTCTCCCTGATGAGTTCCGACCCAGCGGACGAAAGGCCTCGGAGCAGGCAATACAAATATATCTGCCTTCAAAAGGGATTACGATGGTTCCCTTATGCAGCTAGTGAAGAGTTTTCATATCTGTAATATATTTTCTTAATTTCATGTTCCCAGTTTCTCCATCTTCAAACTCCCCCCCCCCCCCCCCCCCCCCCCCCCCCCCCCTCCTTACGCCCAAATCTTTGCCAAGTCATTACTATGAAGACAGTTCAGTTGTTGGCCTGCGCTTGTTTTTTCCCCCACTATTAGATTGTTCGTCTATGTATTTGTCTGACTTATTCAAGTTTAAAAGACCTCTGCCAGTCTTGAATAAAAGTTACTCTGTGTTAAGGTTTTCTATGGGAGCAAAAGTTTACCCCACTTGTTTACTGTTTTATTGTTTACTGTTCCCTGCCTCATTTCATTTCCATAAATCTTAAGTTTTTCACCATGAGCAGATACGAAGAACACACACACACACACACACACACACACACACACACACACACACACGAGCGCGTGTGCGCGCCAGCGCATAAAGATCCTTGATGAGTTTTCTATAAGAACGGGCGTGTCATGTGAAGCATGAACTGAATTCCATTGTCTTTAATGGTCTGTTCTTACTGATACATCAATCTCAACTTTCTCCCCATAGCAGATATCACGAACACACACACACACACACACACACACACACACACACACACCACACACACACACACACACATCTACACGCATGCGCGCGCACACACACACACACACACACACACACACACACACACACACACCCCACACACACACACACACACACACCCACACACACACACACACACACACACACAAACACGCGCGCTCGCACACAGAGCTGCACTTTGATTGCAGTTGGATGATCTAAAGTTTAAGATTTCTCTTACCTTCTTTTCACGGCAAAGTAGACGATGATTATAGTTAAAATGATGACAAGGACAACGACGCCGGCTGCTATGCCCGCTTTCTTCACTTGACCAGCATAGAGCACTGAACAGATAGACCATGAAGGATTTGGAAAACACAGATAGGAAAACCCGAACAAACGAACAAAATAAACACACATTTCCAGTTCTCCCTCCCCCCTCCCCCCTTATACACACATCCAACACAAAATCATTCACCTGTGGTATTAATAAACTCATATAAATATATGTGTGATTCTAAGTGTTTCAAATTCAAATAAATGCAACATCATTCAATGATATTCGGTAAAATCATCATTACAAAATATATTCCAATAACATTCTTTCTAACTTAAGTGGTGTTCATCCTCTGTGTGTGTGTGTGTGTGTGTGTGTGTGTGTGTGTGTGTGTGTGTTATTTACAGCCGTTGAGTAAATTTCGACATCGAGTTAACATCTGTATTCCAGAACTAGTTGCCCTCAATCGCCCTACAAGGGCTTAGAACATGAAACGTCACGAATACATCAACGTACTTCATGACATATACTCGTATTTCAAAAAGTCCCATTTGTACGATTCAGCTAAGTATTTATTGATAATCGATGATACAGAATCGACGGTAGACTGTATTGACAAACGGCTTTCGTAGTACGTCGTTTACGGAAGTTAGCAATACCACCAGACCATGACGATCTTGTCATCACTGACAATCTCCAACACCATGTGCGATTTAGCGTTTTTCTTTTACATCAGAGAGGACCACAGCAAATAACTTAGTCCTCTGGTATTGTCTAGTTGTATGGACACGCATTAAAGTATGATTTTCAAGAATTAAAACACAGGATTAGACTGTTACTTTCAGTCGTTCACACAAGGAACTAGCTACATACTCTGTATACAATAGCTATATGGGACCGAGAACGGAATATAGTATATGCAACATTTTGTTTAACAACGCATTAGTAAAGTCTTCAGTATTCAGTGCCTGAACCAAAAACCATAACAGCAAATTCCTTTTATTTGCTTCACAAATTACTTATGTAAAGGTCATACAGCCAGAACGATTTCCCCCCAAATCTGAATGTTTGGTGTAAATTACATCATATTTTTGTATTTAGATACGCAATTTCCTTGGGTTTTGTTTTGATTTGTTTTGAGAGTGGAGGAAAAGAATCAGTAACATAGAAGCTGGTCTGTAATCGGAAGGACCCCGTTTTGTACCAAAAAATAAAAGCAAAAGAAAAAATAGAACAAAAAACCCCAACATCAACAACAAAAAACAAACAAAACAAAAAGCAAACCAAACCAAAACAAAAATATTCCTTTGTTGGAAACACTGAGACTGTTTCCATAAATAAGATTGCACATATAAGTAAGTCTGTTATTATTGGTGTTTGAGGGTTTAATCATTTTGACAACCATTCCATTTATGAAAAAATATTGTATAGCCGTTTCATCGATGGTTAAAATGAGTGAGAGAGAGAGAGAGGAGAGAGAGAGAGAGAGAGAGAGAGAGAGAGAGAGAGAGAGAGGAGAGAGAGAGAGAGAGAGAGAGAGACACTGACATCTTTTATTGACATTGGCTAATAGCCTTTTTGTCAAGGGGGTACAATGTCTTTTGTTTTTGCTCAGAGGAAACGAAAACGAAAGAAAAACTGCCAATTAGGTGCCTACACAGCTGAGCAAAGTCAAAAAATAATTTCCATTTCCATCACTCATTTGTGTTTCTTGTCTATGTTCTATAACAAAATCGTTCTCACACAACAACCATTCCCTTCACATGCACACACTGATCCATCCCAACTTCCATCGACTTGACACACACGCATTTATATCCTTATCCTCCCTTCTCCCCATTCACACATATCCTCTGTACAGATAATTTATCTGACTTGATTTTATGAGAAACCATTCACTTGAACCATCAAGCTTCGAGGTAAAATAAGTATTCCACACAGTAAAAATGAAATATAATTGATATCCCTTCAGTGCTTTGAACTTTTATTCATTCATAATTTTCTTCCGCGCGTCTACTGCTTCTGTTAGATATTTTGCCAGCATCTTTAACAATGTTTCATCACTTGTCTGCAAAATACTGTTAAGGTTTCGACTCTTGACTGTGCTATTTTCAAATAGTCTTGATTTTTTTCTTATGTTCCCATAAGCGGGACAAGTGAACAAAAAATGTAACTCATCTTCTCTAACTGCAATATCATTACATAATGGACATGAATCATCAACAGCATCATTATTTAGATACCATCTTTTATTAGCCTTTAATCCCAGTGTTCTATTTCTAAATCTTGCAAGGATGCCTCTTTGCCACTGATTAGATACTAGATGTAAATACTTTTCTGCCTCCAAGTTACTTTTGAAGGATAGGAACCAGGAATATTTATCATGTTCTTCTAGTTGGCTGTGCCAGTTTTGTTTATATGAAGAAATTAATCTATCTTTGAATTCAGACATAACAACGGTTTCGTTTCCAACTCCCTGGCTCAACCACACTATTCCAAACCCATTCTCTGCTAGCACTTTCTTAATCTTAGAGGCCCAGTTAACATTTCCTAACTCACACTGTTGTAGCATCATGTCGTATGCTTGCCTGCTCAGTCTAGCTACTGGTAATCGTATTACTTTACACCAGTATCTGACACACTTTACCATACATCTGATGTACAAAGGGTACCTTCCTGTTTCTCCGTAAGCTATTTTATTGGACGAATGAATCGGAATATTCAGAAACCGTTTGATCGCATAAGTGTGCACTCTTTCTACGAGAGAGAGAGAGAGAGAGAGAGAGAGGAGAGAGAGAGAGAGAGAGAGAGAGAGAGAGAGAGAGAGAGAGAGAGAGAGAGAGTAAGTAACTGACAGCACGTGTCGGACAGTAACAAAAGTCTGCCGACAGACTGGTGTGTTTACCGAAGAAATCGTCCGACATTTGTTCGCACCGCTGCCCTTCCCACAGCTCCGGGCATCTGAAACATAAACAACACGTTGTAATGTCTGAAGATGTGGGTCGATTCTAACATGACAAATTTCCTTTCGTGACATTCAAACCGACGCTGGTTCCATTTGTTTCTGTTCTGTGTGTGTTCTGCTTGAAAATGTTCAAGATTAAAATACCAAACCAAGCCAGTCTGGGATAATTGCTTGTTTGTGTTCTTTCGTTTCTTTAGTTATTGTTGCTGTGTATATGTGTCAGGCGCAGGGTTTACTGACAAGCTTTGAATGTCCTGTCTTTGGGATCGTGATTCAGGTGATCTTGAGGTTGCGGGTTCGAATCTCCGCCGGGCAGTTTTGGTAAAGTGGAATTTTACCTTCGTACTTTACATTGCTTCTGATTCCATTTCCCAAAACAGTCCTTCAAATGAGACTATAAACCGAAGTTCAGAATGTGGACGCACGCATATTTTGCATACACGTGAAATATCATAACCGACGTTCAGAAGAGAAGGCTAGTTTAGCCATTGATATGGATGATCTTACATTTAGCGTGCACTCAGCGTGAAAAATCGAAAGAATGAAGATGAAAAAAAAACCACGAGTGACCAATACCCACTAAATGACACGAAAAACGAGTAAATACAGCACCAGCAGGCAGCTCTTTCGTCGACTCTACCAGGTAGGCGGCCCGTTGTGTAAAAGCGAGCGTGGATTGTAAACCGCTTAGAGCTTGATTTTTGACCGAGGATAGGCACTCTATTAGTACTTTTAACAATGGAAACGCAATTGTAATAATAATAACAATCATAATGATAACAACAACAATAATAATGATAATAATAACAGCAACAACAACGACAACAACGATCATCAGCATCATGAACATCATCATAATGTCTTCTTGCTTGTTCTGTATGCTTGTTTTGACATTACTGCTAGGCGAACCGCTGCCGCGAGCAACATTCGTTTGGAGTTATGGTTATGGGCGTGTAATTGCCTCATCATGGCAACCAGAGCTGCTCCTTCTCTTTGTTATTAACAAAATCTCGCATGATAGTTCCCCCATCAAAACTGTAGCATTCCAGTGTGCCACCAGGGAAGAAGATACACCACATCTACAGAGCCACTAGGCCAAAATCTGCAGGGTTCACAGCAAAATGAACAGGTCAGTGAATCAGTGACGAAGGAATGACCTGGAAACAGCATCCATGATCGAGACAAGGGGGATGCCTGACCGACGAATTAACCCAACGCAGCTGGTCAGGAATCTGGTGCCTAACATGGAGCGCGCCACTAGAGTGTGTATGTACGTGTGGTGTGTGTGTGTGTGGGGGGGGGGGGGGGTGTCCGTGTGTGTGTGTGTGTGTGTGTGTGTGTGTGTGTGTGTGTGTGTGGTGCGTGCGTGTGCGGGCGCGCGTTCGAGCATGCGTAAGCGTGCATTTGCAAGCACACGCACGAGATAGTGTTTGTATGCAAATGTATGCTTCATTGTGCACAAACGCGCAAGCATATGTACACGCATCTGTAAGGGCAGCATTTATACAAACATTCGAGATTTATTTACATCATGAGCTCTGCTGGGACATTGAGAATTTCGAACGAAAGCCTAAATTAACTTGATTCAACACCACATCTGCATAATCACAGTAAGACAACACCTTGGTCGTGTAAAAACAAGAACCTATAAAACACGGTTGCTGCATTTGATGATATCACTTAACCTTAACAGCAACATTTTATCTGCAGAACATAAATTACAATATGAACACACAAACTTGGGATACAAATGTCTCTGACGAAACATCTCTCTCTCCCTCTGTGTGTGTGTGTGTGTGTGTGTGTGTGTGTGTGTGTGTGTGTGTGTGTGTGTGTGCGTGCGTGCGTGCGTGCGTGCGTGAGTGCGTGCGTGCGTGTGTGTGTGAGTTTGTGTGTATGATATCAGAATATTGGGGACACTCCGAAATAAAGTGATACTCCTCTCCAGTGGAAACCCTCTGAGGACAGACAATCGAGGGGGTAATCTAAAACATAAATCGGGGGAAACGAAACCAAACAACAAAATGGCGCATTTTTCAAGATTCTTCACTAAAGGGAGAGATGGCCAGAAAAGTTAGAGGGAATGACGGAACAGAGGGCGAGGGAGTAAAGGTGTGGAAGGGGCTGTGCGGAAGCAGAGGCGGAATGGGGAAAAGAGAAAATGTTAAAACAAACAAACAAACAAAAAACTGAGAGGAAAAATCGAGAGCGGAATAACACGAAAAGGCCATTATATGCATTTCGCTATCTCCACCTGAATAGCTATTATGAAATACAATAAAAGGGCTATTATATATATTTCGTTATGATCACATACACAGCTATTATCAGATACAATTACACACATAAAAATATGAAAGGGTGTGGGGGAGAAGGACAGAAAGGCGGGAGAGAGAGAGAGAGAGAGAGAGAGAAGAGAGAGAGAGAGAGAGAGAGAGAGAGAGAGAGAGAGAGAGAGAGAGAGAGAGAGAGAGAGAGAGAGAGAGAGAAAGAGAGAGAGAGAGAGAGAGAGAGAGAGAGAGAGAGAGAGAGAGAGAGAGAGAGAGAAGAGAAGAAGAGAGAGAGAGAGACACACCCGCGACAGTACACACTTCAAAGAGATTTGATGGTTTCAAAAAATGGGCTGATGACAACCATCTTCCTTCCCTTCCATATGTCTCACTCTCACTCTCTCTGATTGTATCTCGTGCCCATGAGCAAGCCTAGCTATTGTCAACACTTTCCTTATTCAACAATTCATAATTCTCGGCGCCAGACGACTTAGAGACCCACTTAAAAGGCATTCTGATGATTTCGTGAAAACGAATTCTGAAGCACCCAGACGCCTCTAAGTGTCTCAGTGTCAGGCGTATTGTTATCACGTTAATGTGGAAATAAAACTATCAGGTTCAGACTTGCACGCAATACAGTTTTTATGCTTTTTTTCTGTTTTACTCTCTTTTTCATGTTCTTCGGTCTTCTTTACTTTCTTTTTTTCTCTCTTGTGTTTTTTCCCTTGTGGTCCTTTGTTCTTTTTCAATTCCTTTGGACTTTCTTAGGTCCTTTATCGGCTTTCTCTTTCTTTGCTTCTTTCTTCAGTTCTTTTTACAATCCATCTTCTTTTTCTTTCTTTCTTTCTTTTCTTGAGTCTACGCTGGGTCCACAATCCTGTTCTCTTTTCTTCATTCTTTTATTCGTTCTCTAGTCCAATACCTTTTTCTTTTCTTTTTGTTTTCCTCCTTCTCTCCTTTGGTTTCTTTTGTCCTTATTTTTTTCTGTTTCTGTTTCTTTTGTTCTTTCTATCTCTCTGGTCCTTTAGCCTGCCATCTTTTTTTTAGTGGTGGCGGAATGTGTGCGTCTTTTTTCGTTCCTCTATTCTTCTTTAATTCTTTCGATCTTTCTCCAGTCTTTCATTTTTCTTCTATTTCTTTTTTTTTGTTGTACTTTATCATCACTTTGTTTTCACCGCTTTCTTTCTACCTTTTCCTGGTCCTTTATTCTTTCTTTTCACTCTCCTTTGTTCTTTCGTCAGTCTTATTTCCTTTTTTCCCTGGTACTTTATCATCGATTCATCATTTTTTTTTCATCGATTTCTTTTGACCGTTTCCTGGTCCTTTATTCTTTTTTTTTTCTTCACTCTCCTCTGTTCTTTCTCCAGTCTTTGAATTGTTTTTCCTATTTTTTTTCTTGTACTTTATCATTGTTCATCATTTTTTTCCCATCATTTTCTTTCGACCTTGTTCTGGTCCTTTATTCTTCCTTTTCTCTCTCCTTTCCCTCCAGCCAGACAGCCATGGGTGCTGTAGGGAGATTGAATTGATGATTCTCTTTTTTCTCGTTCATTTGATCTGCCTTCCTCCCTTTCCTTACTCATCAAGTCTTTCTCTTTCGAAATATCTCTCGCTCCTTGCTTTTCCTTTTTTTTTCTTTCAAACTCGTTTTTCATTTTTGTTTTCTTTTCTGTTTAAATCTAATTTCTTCTATCGTCAGATGTTGGGGACCCGTGCCACAAACCATTAACTGAATTGACAACAGTCTGTGGAGAGAGGGAGAAAGAGAAAGAGAAAGATGAGAGAGAGAGAGAGAGAGAGAGAGAGAGAGAGGAGAGAGAGAGAGAGAGAGAGAGAGAGAGAGACGGAGAGAGAGAAGAGAGAGAGAGAGAGAGAGAGAGGAGAGAGAGAGAGAGAGAGAGAGAGAGAGAGAGAGAGAGAGAGAGAGAGAGAGAGAGAGAAGAGAGAGAGAGACAGAAGAGAGAGAGAGAGAGAGGAGAGAGAGAGAGAGAGAGGAGAAGAGAGAGAGGAGAGAGAGAGAGAGAGAGGAGAGAGAGAGAGGAGAGAGAGAGAGAGAGTGCGAGAGAGACGGACAGAGATTATCATATGCTCGAGCTATGATACCTTCCATCAAATCCCCATCCCTTATTTCCTCCACTCCTAAAAAGCGGAGCGGACGTTAAAGAGAGAAAAAAAATACCGCCCTGATACACATCGATTCAGTTCAATCGCAGAGAGAGAAGAGAGAGAGAGAGGAGAGAGAGAGAAGGAGAGAGAGAGAGAGAAGAGGTGCGAGAGAGACGGACAGAGATTATCATATGCTCGAGCTATGATACCTTCCATCAAATCCCCATCCCTTATTTCCTCCACTCCTAAAAAGCGGAGCGGACGTTAAAGAGAGAAAAAAAATACCGCCCTGATACACATCGATTCAGTTCAATCGCAGACTTCCGCTTATGGACAAAACTGACAGCAGAGAGCATCTGTCTCCAGTAGATGCTCTGGGAGCTATAGTGTCCCAACCGCATATATCTGAAGATAAGTGATTGCTCGTTCTTCGTTTCCATTGTCTTGAATGTTGTTTCTCTTGCCTGAAGAAGACCTAAGAGGTCGAAACGCGTAGTGTTGTCTTGTAATTTGTCCTTGTTTTTGGCGGACTCACTAAGAATTGTTATTTAAATTTGTTTTTTTAATTTCCGCCTGCGGTCACCTCACTTTGAAACTAACTGCATATGTTTGAGCTAACTGACAAAGAACCTACTGGCAGAGGGCACTCCGGTTGCCTCCGTTCAGGTCCAGGGCGAAGCACTCTCCCCCGTTCAAGCAGCCGGCTTCCCGCTCCTCCGCCGCCGTGCATTTTTGCCGATGATGACGTACCGCTGACGTCACCGGCGGCGTGGGACTCACTGTCGGCGTCTGTGTGACCGGAGCTGCGGAGGTGTGCGGACGAGGCTGGGTCCGCGCCGGAGTTCGACCACAGGCATCTTAAACAGAATAATGACAATTTGTCTATGTGTAGTTTGGGTCATGGGTTGTATGTAGTCTGGGTAACTGTCGTGGGTTGTGTGTAGTCTGGGTAACTGTCATGGGTTGTGTGTAGTCTGGGTCATGTGTAGTCTGGGTAACTGTCGTGGGTTGTGTGTAGTCTGGGTAACTGTCATGGGTTGTGTGTAGTCTAGGTAACTGTCGTGGGTTGTGTGTAGTCTGGGTGACTGTCATGGGTGTGTGTAGTCTGGGTAACTGTCATGGGTTGTGTGTATTCTAGGTAACTGTCATGGGTTGTGTGTAGTCTGGGTCATGGGTTGTATGTAGTCTGTATAACTGTCATGGGTTGTGTGTAGTCAGGGTAACTGTCATGGGTTGTGTGTAGTCTGGGTAACTGTCATGGGTTGTGTGTAGTCTGGGTGACTGTCATGGGTTGTGTGTAGTCTGGGTAACTGTCATGGGTTGTGTGTATTCTAGGTAACTGTCATGGGTTGTGTGTAGTGTGGGTCATGGGTTGTGTGTAGTCTGGGTAATTGTCATGGGTTGTGTGTAGTCTGGGTAACTGTCATGGGTTGTGTGTAGTCTGGGTGACTGTCATGGGTTGTGTGTAGTCTGGGTAACTGGCATGGGTTGTGTGTAGTCTGGGTGACTGTCATGGGTTGTGTGTAGTCTGGGTGACTGTCGTGGGTTGTGTGTTGTCTGGATGACTGTCATGGATTGTGTGTAGTCTGGGTAACTGTCGTGGGTTGTGTGTAGTCTGGGTAACTGTCATGGGTTGTGTGTAGTCTGGGTAACTGTCGTGGGTTGTGTGTAGTCTGGGTAACTGTCACGGGTTGTGTGTAGTCTGGGTCATGGGTTGTATGTAGTCTGGGTAACTGTCATGGGTTGTGTGGAGTCTGGGTAACTGTCATGGGTTGTGTGAAGTCTGGGTATCTGTAAAGGGGGTTTCAATAGTAGAGCATCATCTTACAGTCAATAAATGATGGGCAAGGAAGGAAACTTCTGTTGCCATACAAACCCACAACTCCGAAATGAGGCTGCTTATTATGCATATTCACCTAGCATGCATTAAGACATGCGGCACAAAGAACAGAAGAAGAAGAAGAGAAAATTCCAATCTTGCTTGTAAACCATCAGCCGTTGTTGCCGTGAGCATGAATCAGTATGTGTGCGTGCGTGCGTGCTTATATGCGTGCGTGCGGGGTTGTGTGTTCGTTCGTTCTTTAATTTAATGTCTATCCACTTTACAGTGATCTTAGACAAGAACAACAGACAAACGAACAGGCATACAAACAAATAAAGACAAAACACAAAAACACATGTAAAGGGGCCGGTGTGTGTATGTCGGTGTGTGTGTGTGGGGGGGGGGGGGGGGGGGGGGAGGTATAAGTGTGTGTGCTGTTTTAAAAATGTCATTAAAAGCGTATGGAGTGTGGAGGTAGTGTAGTATACTAACCTTTGCATGCATAGTCTATTTAGTTAATGAGATACCAATAAGTGACTATCACATTAACCCATTCTAATCTACCGGCATAACGGTAAACTGCTTTAGCCTGGATTCATATCTGAACATTTTTAAAGAAAAAAACATTTTAACCATTGAAATGATAAGAAAATAAATCAAACAAACAACTCGAGAATCAAAGTAAATGTCCAACTGAACTCTTAACAATTGCCCTAACAACTTCTATAGCCTTCGCTTCGTTCCCAAAAATGTCCCAAAAATTCGCGATTGATGGGTTCAAACTTAATAACCAAATAGGTAAATATTTTTGAGTATTTCTGCAAAGGAAGATGACATGGAATAGTGTGATATTATGGCCACAAATGCAAGTGACATTTTTACAATATTTTGTTTTGTATGCATCAAGTCTGAGTCTAAAGATCAGACTCTTCAAAAGTCGTTCCTGGTGGAGATTGTGTCCCGTTTTATATTTTACAAGCTTCTTAAAGAATTTTCTCTTGTTGTCCTTTGTTATGTTTGGACACTCTTTTTGTCTTCCTATCACCAAATCCATGATGCTTTACCTAAAAGGCTATAATTTTCATACAAGGATAAAGGAATATTTATTTTTGTAAAGCTCTTTTCCTTAGCTGCACCATTTCTGGCTAACCGATCAACCCTTTCATTTGCTGCTAAACCACAATGTGATGGAATCCAACAAAAGTCAATAGAAGAACCACGTAAAGACAAACAATGAATTAAATGGTATATCTCATATATCATTTCTCCTCTCACTCTTGTATGAGAATATTTTAAAGCTTGTAAGACAGATTTTGAATCGACACAAAATAATATTTGATATATCGAATATGGAAAAGTAAGAAGATAGTTCAGTGCCATAATAATGGCAATTAGCTCTGCTGTGAATACAGAGAAATTTTTCCCAATGTGATACGATTTCTCTATTTTTAATGATGGAATAATAAATGCAGCACCTGATTATTGGTTTTCAAGTAGAGAACCGTCTGTATATATTTTAAGATGATTTATATAATTTTCGTTTATATGTGCCTTGACATATGTTGGCAGCATGGTCCCATCACTTTCCTTAAATTTGTATAATTAATATCAAAATTAGCCTTACTAAGCTCCCATTGAGGAATATTACTGTAACTCGTTTGAGGAGCTACTGTTTCGGGTTCAACACCAGCATCTGTAAATAATTGTGACGTATAGGAGCCTATAGTTTTTACAGAGTCAAAACTCTGTGCTCGCTTTGGAAAATGTATTTCTGATTTTAAACCAGTTGCCTTGATACATGAATTTTGCGTTGAATGACTCCTTAATATATATTTTGCTGAAACAAGTTTCATATTTTCGGCAAAAGGCAAAATTCCTATTTCTGTGTAGGTTTTTAGTGTTGAGGCATGGACAGGGACACCGAGAGCTATGTTTAGAAGTTTTGAATGAGTGTGTGTTGGTGTGTGTGTGTGTGTGTGTGTGTGTGTGTGTGTGTGTGTGTGTGTGTGTGTGTGTGTGT
>CM031595.1:21319679-21354679 GCA_018398815.1 Conus ventricosus | reverse complement strand
CATTGTCAATGGATAGAAAGCCATCCTCACCCCCATCCCCGTAGAAATCGTCTTAGCAGCTATGAGACACATCCTCAAATTGTTTCTTTTTCTTTTAAAAGACACTACCACTAAATATCTGGTATGGCCACGGACATACCCTTGGTCCCTACTATGGCCGGTCTCTTCATGGGCTGGCTGAAAAACATCTCAGCAGAACACAGACCCATCACATATAGATCATAACAGAGATGCACTGATGATACTCTAGTCTTATAGATGGACAGACAATCTGATCAAGAACGCTTTAATACCTTCATCAATGCATTCCATGCCTCTGTAAAGTTCTGTGAGAACAGCTCGTCAAATCCTCTTTCCTGGATATTCTTTAAAATTTGAAAATGCCTACGTCAGAAAATTTTCAAAACAGAAAAAAAACCTACACCGAAAGCTTATACGTATTTCAATCGTGCCATCCACGTCATCGTGTAAAAGATACATTCTGCAGTCAGTTTTAGTTTATGTTAGGTTTGTTCTGATTTTAGAGATTTATCACCTTTGAAAACACGACACAACATTTTCTATATTGTGGTTACCTCTGTCACTATTTGTAGTTGCTAAAGTTAAAGATGAGATTTATATCACCAACTTTGAACACATGACACAATTTCTATATTGTGGTTACCCCTCTCTCTTTTGTGTGTCCGCTAAACCTAGAGATGACAAGACGCCCACACATCATTTACTGAACTATAAACCCAAAACAAGAACAATTAGGGTGCATGTGGTAATAACACTTTCAGGCCTGTCAGGACATGGCTTAAGGAACAGATTCCAGAACTACACAAGACTAACACAATTCGGGAGGTGGTTCCTAAGAAACCTATCACTGGCGAGAGAAACTGTAAATCGTTACAGGGTTTCTGTGTTCTGCCTTGCCCCCTTTTTCTCTGGAGTCAAAACTACGTGCTAATACGATTGCTAAAAGTGCGTGGTTGCTCAGACCATGTCTCAGAGACTACGCACTTCGCCAGTTCTAGAACTAATGAGACTTCAGCCACCAGAAAAAGATCTGACTGCGGAACCAAAGTAGTGATATATCTTTTAGTTTGCAAAAAAAGTTAGCACTTACAATATGTTTGTCGAAATCACAGGTTCAGTGTAACTAAAAACACTGGTATACAATCGTATATGTATTGCTAAGCTGCACAACACAAATCTAAATTCTAGACTAAAATAAAATCTTGGATAACAAGATTAAAAATACCCCTTTCGATTGCGACTCAACAGTCTATGCAACTAGCACTACGCATTCTGGTTTTATACTTTTTGTACTTGTTTAAACTGAGCACACGTTATCTTAATGTATTTTTCAACTGTTTTCCTTTTTTCAATCTGCTTTATTCTGTACGAGCTGATTTAATGCCTCATCCGTATCTTCATCCAATTGCTTTAGCCTTTAACGTTACCCACCATCTAAGATTATATATTGATTTACAATCATTCTCAATGTAAATCATATTTCGATCCTTAATGTATGTATGTATGTATTTGTCTATATTTTCCTTTAATTACGACTGATTTGTAATAAATTCATGTAATTGTACTTCAGTCCTAAACTAATGTGTGTATCTATTTTTTCTTTAAATGTGGTTTTGAATTTTTCACTTTTATATATTGTCACTTAATATACATGTGAAGTCAATGTTTTTACAGCTCAGAAATGGTTTTAGTCTTTCTTTGGTTACAAAAAACTATATCAGACTAACACTTTAAGCGTATAAAAAGGTATGCATATAAAGTGTTCACGTAAGTTTGCACCTATACACTATAGCAAACATTGGCATTGCGTTACGTGTCATTAAGAATGATTGTGCGTAGTGCTACCAGCATTTGTGCCTGGTATGCTTTTGGTTGCGCACAAGAGTGCGTGCGTGCATACTCTGTGTGTGTGCGTGCGGGAGTGCTTGCGTGCGAGTGTGCATATAATGTGTGTGTGTGTGTGTGGGGGGGGGGGGGGGGGGTGCGCGCGCGCGCCGTGTGTGGTGTGTGTGTGGTGTGTTTGTGTGTGTGTGTGTGCTGTGTGCGTGCGCGAGATGCTTCGTTTATGTCTGCCTGTCTGTCTGTCTGGGAGCCGGATAGCTCATGTTGGTAGAGCGCCGGACTCGTAATCTTGGTGATCCTGGGTTGCGGGTTCGAACCTCCGCCGGGGCGTTTCGGTACAGGGGGATTTTTCCCTCGAGTTAACATTGGTTCTGACTCCATTTCCATACAGTCCTTCGAATGAGACTATAAACCGAGGTTCCGTGTGTGAACGTACGCATAACATCTTGCACACAACGTAAATCCCATCACCAACTTTCGGAAGAGTAGGCCACTTTGGCCGTTGGTATGGATGACACGTTACACATAGCATCACCCTGCGTGAAAAGAAAAATGACGAAAACGAAATTGAGTGAACGATATTGACTGATGACAGGAAACGACTAAATGAAGCCGGGCAGCTCTTCAGCCGGCACTAACATTAGGCTCGCCCCAACTGTAATCAAAGCATATTTTATGGCAAATTTCGCCTTTTGGAGAGAATCAAGTGAAATTTCAAATATGGAATAATAAATTAGAGCCGTACCGTAACACTGAGCCATCACCGACAGGTAAGCCAGACAGAGGACGGAGGCAAAAGACCACACAGAGCAGGGGAAGGAGGTAAAACGCAAAGGAGACCCAACGTGAGCTACTGCGATGAGCCAATGGGAAAAACCATTGACGAACAGAAACCGTTTCTAACTCTTTGGGTCTTCCTCCATCGGGCGCGAGCGTGGTTTCCAGAACTAACCCCAGAAATGTGAGCGCACATAAATTAACCAAAATACCCTCAGTCTTACCGATTTCCGCAGGTCGGGCTCTTATCTTTAGTATCTGGGAAATCCCACTGGAACTTTTCTGGACTGGCTCAACTGCTGGTTAAGGAGTACTGACTCGACAAACAACCCAGTCATGCTAAAGACGCAACACACATGCTAAAAGAATTAATGAATAAATCAGTTTAATGGGCCACTTTGCTGAAAAATCTATGCGAGTGAGAAACATTGTAGTCGTATCTACACCTAACGTTCCCCCAGAAGTCAAGTAAAAATCCATGATGTATTTTTTTTGACATAGTCATTGATGTAAAGCCATCCTCACCCCCATTCCGCCGGAAGAAATCGTCTTAGCAGCTATGAGACCACATCCGCAAATTGTTTTCTTTTTCTTTTAAAGACAACTACCACTAATATCGGGTATGGCCACGGACATACCCGTGGTCCCTACTATGGCCGGTCGTCTTCATGTGGCTGAAAAAACATCGCAGCAGAACACAGACCCAGCACAATAGATCATAACAGAGATGCACTGATGATCGCTAGTCTTATAGATGGCAGAGCAACTGATCATGAACGCTTTAATACCTCATCAATGCAGTCCATGCCTCTGTAAATTCGGTGAGAACAGCTCGTCAAAGCCTCTTTCCCTGGATATCTTTTTAAAAATTTGAAAAGGCCTACGTCAGTAAAAATTGCAAAACCGAAAAAAAAACCTACACCGAAAGCGTATACGTATTTTCAATCGGGCCATCCACGTCATCGTGTAAAGATACATTCTGGCAGTCAGTTTACGTTGGTAGGTAGGGTTTGTTCCTGGAGGGTAGGAGATTTTATCACCGTGGAAAACACGACACAACATTTTCTATATTGTGGTTACCTCTGTCACTATTTGTAGTTGCTAAAGTTAAAGATGAGATTTATATCACCAACTTTGGAACACATGACACAATTTCTATAGGGTGGGTTACCCTCTCGCTGTTGTGTGTCCGCTAAACCTAGAGATGAAATGACGCCCACACATCATTACTGAACTATTAAACCCTAAACATGAACTATTAGGTGCATGTGTAATAACTACTTCAGCCGTGTCAGGACAGGCTTTAAGGAACAGATTCCAGAACTACACAAAGACTACACAATTCGTGAGGTGGTTCCTAAGACCTATCACTGCGAGAGAAACTGTAAAATCGTTACAGGGTTTCTGTGTTCTGGACTTGCCCCCGTTGTTTCTCGGAGTCAAAACACTGCGAATACGATTGCTAAAAGTTCGGGTTTGCGCAGACCATGTGCTCAGAGACTAGGCACTTCGCCAGTTCTAGAACTAAAGAGACTTCAGCCACCAGAAAAAGATCTGACTGCGGAACCAAAGTAGTGATATATTTTTTATGTTTGCAAAAAAAAAGTTAGCACTTTAACAATATGTTGACGAAATCACAGTTAGTGTAACTAAAAACACTGGAGTAGACAAGCGTATACTGTAGTTGTAAGGCGGCACAACACAATCCTAAATCGAGACTAAAATAAAATCTGGATAACAAAGATTAAAAATACGCCCTTTCGATGGGCGACGCAACGTCTATGGCAACTAGCACTAAGCATTCTGGTTTTATACTTTTGTACTTGTTTTTAAATAAACTGAGCCCACGTTTATCTTAATGTATTGTGTCAACTGTTTTCCTTTTTTCAATCTGCTTTGATGCTGTACGACGGATGTAATGCCTCATGTCCGCGATCTTCATCCAATTGCTTTAGCCTTTAAAACGTTACCCACCAGCTAAGAGTTATTATCTGGATTGACAATCTGTCTCAATGTAAATCATATTTCGAATCCTAATGTATTATGTATGTATTGGTCTATATTTTCCTTTAAATTACGACTGATTGTATTAAATTTCATGAAATTTACGTCGATCCTAAACTAAGGTGTGTATCGATTTTTTCTTTACATGTGGTTTTGGAAATTTTTCACTTTTAGATATTGTCACGTAATATCCGGTGAAGATCATGTTTTTACAGCTCAGAAATGGTTTAGTCGTTTCTTTGGTTACAAAGAAACTATATCAACTAACACTTTTAAAGCTGATAAAAAGGTATGCATATAAAGGTGTGCACGTATGTTTGCACCTATACACTATAGCAAACAGTGGCATGTGCGTTACGTGTCATTAAGAATGATTTGGCGTAGTGCTACCAGCATTTGTTGCCTGGTATCCTGGTGTGTGCGCACAAGAGTGCGAGCGGTGCATACCTCTGTGTGTGTGCGGGCGGGATGCTTGCGTCAGGGTGCATATATGTTGTGTGGTGTGTGTGGTGGGGGGGGGGGGGGGTGCGCCGCGGCCCGTGTGTGTGTGGTGTGGTGGTGTGTGTGTGGGTGTGTGCGTGTGCGTGCGCGAATGCGTTCGTTTTATTGTCTGCCGGTCGGTCTGTCTGGGAGCCGGAATAGCGCAGTTGGTAAAGCGCCGGACTCGTAAATCGTGGGGATCCTGGGTTGCGGGGTTCGAACCTCCGCCCGGGCGTTTCGGTAAAAGGGGGATGTTCCCTCGGAGTTAACAATTGGTTCTGACTCCATTTCCCATACAGTCCGTCCAATGAGACCTAAAACCGAGGTTCCGTGTGTGAACGTACCATAACATCTTGCCACTAACGTAAAATCCCCTCACCAACTTCGGAAGAGTAGGCCCCTTTGGCCGTTGGTATTGGATACACGTTACCCATAGCAGCACCCTGCGTGCGAAATGGAAAAATGAAGGAGAACAGTAACGAAATGGAGTGAACGATATTGAACTGATGACACGGAACCGACTAAATGAACGCGCCACTTGGCAGCTCTTCAGTGCGGCAAATACCCAGGTAGCAGCCCGTTGTGTTAACCAGTGTTGACTGTAAAGCGCTTAGAGCTTGGTCGCTAGCCGAGAATAGGCGCTAAATAAGACTGATTATGATTATTATTATTGACTATTTGGGATAAACGTCCGGGGTGATTATAACGACCGGGCCCGTCTGTTTATTACAGAAAGGGATTAGCCAATATACCGACGTCAGGAGGGAAGAAGGGGAGCGGATAGTAGATGAGTAGGGGGGGGGGGGGGGGGTAGGGGATCATGGTTATGGAGAAGAAGATTGACATACAAGTTTGGAGCACATGCTTTGAGAGATGATTGACGGTACAAGGGATGAAGTGGGTGTCGCGTGTTGCTCCCCTCCTCCACTCCTCTCCCCTCCTGTTGTCTGGCATGGTTTCAGAACATGTTGACCAGCCAAACTGCAGCACGGTGGATGTACTATTTCACCTGCGAAAAACACATGAAATGTGAGTGTGTGTTGTGTGTATGGTGTGGTGGTGGGTGTGTGTGTGTGTGTGTGTACAACGCGTACGAGTGCTTATGTGAGTGCTGGTGCGCATGCATGCGTGCGCTGCGCGTGGTGTGTGTGTGTGTGTGGGTGGTGGGTGTGTGTGTGTGTGTGTGTATTGTTGTGGGTGGTGTGGGTGGCGCCGCGCGCGCGTTGTGTGGTGCACAAACCCCAGACACTACTGTGTAAGTTGATACATATGTTGGAGTCTGAAAATACACCGCCTGCATGTCTTTAGTCCATGTGTTTTGCATTCTAGAATTACTTGCAGCATGATTTTGAATAACTACATTTCAAACAAGACAGCGGGTTAGAAAACAGCGTTTATGCTTTCTGGACACTAGCCCCATGTACAATCAGGGATACATGTCGTTTCCCGCTGTCCCAGGCAGCAACACATTTTTGTTGTGTTTTCACAAGGACGTATACTGTGTATGGTTGCGAGACGTCCCCATGCCTGAGATTTTAATCAGAGAGCGAAGAAAGATTGGGACAGTGCTACTATCCTGGGCGAAATAGAAGAAATAGGGAGATGAGATGGACTTGGAGATGAACAGGGCGTAGGGGCAAGACGGAAGAACGTGGGGACAGACTGGGTAAGGGTGGTGAAGGGGTAATAGGAGAAACCGGGATGGAGGGTCGGAGAGGATGGCGGCGTGGGGAGGGGTGTGATGGACGTTGATGACTGTTTGCCTGGCTCAAACACGTCATTAAAGAACCCCAGGGGAAGATCTGAAGAAGGCCAAAATATAGCGTGTGGGTTGTTTTTTGGAGTGACGGTTCCCACACACACACACCACACACCCACACCACACACCCACACATTCTCACACACACATCCACACACACACAACGCAAAATAAAAGCGCGCACGCGTGAGTGACGTGTGTGTTTGTGTATATCGAGAAAGAGAAGAGGGAGGGAGCGAGAAGCGATGAGGAGACACACAGAGAGAGAGAGAGAAGGAGAGAGAAGTGAGAGAGAGCGAGAGAAGAGAGAGAGAGAGAGACTTAGCACTGAAGCGAGACAGAGGGGAAAAAAAAAAACAATGGAGAATGCCACAGACTAAAAGGAGAGAAGAGGGGAACAAACGAAAAAAACAAACAAACAACAAACAAACCAGGTTACATGCCGGGCCACAACCACGACGGAGAAAACAATGGGAGACATCAAGACGGAATACGGACAGGGGGATAAGAGCAACAAGGATAGAATGGTACCAAACGTGAAAAGAGGAAAAATGATGTAGGCAGAGACGGAAAAACAAAGTCCCGACCAAAACTAGACCTAAGGGGTGAAGACCAAATGACACCCACAAAAAAGTTTATCCATACGTTACGGTCTCGGAGCTAGGGAAACGATGACGCAGAAAATTAATGGAGAGGAAACAGAGTTCAGGAGAGACGAGAAGAAAAGAGCATAAAAATGAAGACACGGTGTGTGTTGTGTGTGTTTGTGTGGGTGAGGTGTGTGTGTGATGTTCACGTCCCCATAGTTTCTATGTATGTCAAAGCGGCTTTGACCATTGTTCATGAAAATCGCTCAATACGTATATACTCGGGGGAAGGAAGGGGGTAGAATGTGGGTGTGGGGTCGACGGACGATCGCTAAAGTAAGTCTTCAATCTCACCCTGTCTCTTGTCTTCGGGTATTTCTGCCTGTCTGTCTTCTGTCTGTCCGTCCGTCGTCTGTCTGTCGTCCTCGCTGTGTGTGTGTGTGTGTGATGTTGTGTGAGTGTTGTTGTGTGTGTGTGTGTGTGGGCTGGGAAGTAGAGACTCATAGTAATGTTAGCCATTTCGCCCCAAGCTCATAATTCTCTTGGCCTGTTTTTATGCTGCTAACTGGATCTTCTCTCTGGTTTTCGGCAAGCTATGGCCTGAATGAATTCACTCAAGACTCAGAGCCGACGCAAAGTAAACAAATTTCGACTCGACCGACACATAATCCAGCTCTACATCACAGCAATTAGTCTCTTGCCAGTGCGCCCACCCAAAAGGGAAAGAAATGTACTAGGTGATGAATCTGGGGGACTTGGTTGCAGGCGGCAGGCTCTGGACCGCTGGCCGAAACGGCGCAAACAAGGATTGTCAAAAACTAAAAACTAACGGCGCAGAATACTGGAAACTGGCAAAGGAACCCGGCGCTAAACTCAATAAGGTTGCACTACTTCTGTACGGTTGGTACGATCTAGGAAGTCAAAAGACACCGAACAATGTGAACCGTTAGGCGCGAGCGTCGATAAAACCTCAAACAAACTCACATAACCTGGTCCGGAGTGTGGTTGTAAGAAACGCGGTGCAACCCATGACAGAGGGGGCGCACGTGTTTTGGCCATTTGAAATTGAGTAGACGATTCGGCATGGACCTACTCCCAAACTCCATTCCTAAAGGATATCAACCGCAACGTCAACTCGGCCAAATAATAACGAACCAAAGTAAACCTGATCTGCCATGCCTTGTAGCCGGGGATGGCGCAGTGAGTCCAAATCACACCAAAACTTTGTCCTCAAACTGCATCCGCGTACTGTTAGAGGCCCGAATCAGCGCGGGGGGAAAAAGCTCGCAAAAGTTGGGACGGACATTATGCAAGAGTTAGTGTACCGTCTTCGAAGGCCGTGACTGAGTTGAGGTAAGTTTCATTGACGATTACATAGGTACGAAGGATCTAACAGCCTAAAATCAGTGAACGCGCGCCGCGCGCGCGCGCACAACACACACACACACACGCACACACACACACACACACACACACACACACACACACACACACACACATATTCATTCGACAGTCACATTCCTTAAAAACCATTTCCACCCTGTCATATCTGCAAGACAGCGAACGCAGCTTCAGGATACTGCGAGGCCAATAACGATACAAAATAGGCTACTGGAAGGTGGCATTTGTGGGATATCGTTACATGTGACAGCGGGAGGATAGCCTGAGTGCATGGCCAAACTTTGAGAGAGGAGGAGCAGCGAGAGAGAGAGGAAGAGGAGAGAGAGAGAGAGAGAGCGAGCGAGCAAATCGTGTCTCAAAGGAGCAACACCCCCAATTAAGTCAGATCCACCTGCCCAAGATGAAGAGCAAGGCGATCTAGCAGATCCTGACTGACACCATCAAACGAATTAATCACAAGAGTGAACTGTATAAATGGCCTTTTCTTTAGTGTAGGGTACACGAGTGATTCGATCTCGGAACGTATCTCTTCGCGAACGCTCGCGCTAATCCCTCCACAACCGGTGGAAATCGTTTAAGCCGCCTCATCCAAAGCCGACAACTTACCCACGAAAGGGTGCAGACACGACCCACCAGCGCTGACAAAGAAGATCGTGTACAGTGAGTAAGACATGGTGTTTCAGCGTCCACGTGTCTTCCGTACTCCGGCCGCGTAACATGCTGCGCGTGACGCCGTTACTCCGTCACATAGCTGACCCGTCCTACATGGCTCTGAAAACACACCACACGATCGTATCAATCACTAATCACAAGGACCCATTCAGTTATTTCTTGATTCCTTTGTTAATCAAGAAGACAATGCTTTGACCGATTAAACAACAAGCAATAGAAGGACCACCAAGCAATTACTATGATGTGCAAAGTTTTATGAAAAACAAAAAAACAAAGAATACATATATATATATATATATAAGATTTATATATAGAGATATATAATAATATATAGATATATACCAGTTATAAGATAGGATGTTAAAAGGAAGAGTGTAAAAACCTACATGCTTGTTTCAAGCTAAAAGCGCTCTCCCGGGGATTAAAAACAATACAGGGCACGCCACCGGGGGGGGGGATATATCCGTGGTGTTGGCGGGTGAGGTTCTGTCGTGTACACGTGGCCTGCCGTTTTGTCTTTTGTGTGGGGGGGCGCGTTCAGGGGGAGACGTGCCACGGAATGGTGGGCAGTGACAAAGATGTCCATGTGAGGCCGGCAATGTTTATCCATTTCTACTTTAGAGTCAGGATGCTAGTGGGGTTACATATATCAGCCACTTTTCTGTAGTACATAAGGTGCATTGTTTTAGAAATGTTGTTGTATGGGTTGCTCTTTTTATATTTGCCATGAATATATGTTGAATCTATTTGCTTTATTTGTCAGCGCCAAATAGAGTTACTACTTCGTGTTTGGTTTTATATTTTCATGTGTTGGAAAGACTGTTTTATGGTTTGCATACGGGTTGTAAAAAGTGGTTAGCCGTGATTCCTATGTATGTTCTTCTATCACTGTCTGTGTTTACCGTAGCTTGGTACACAATATTGTGGGTAGAGACATTATTATGCAAAGGCACGGTCTTTTTTAGTGCCATTACAAGATATCCTTTCATCACCCTCTTGGGTTTTGTGTTGTTGGGGGGTGATATTGGTAGATTCATAATATTTAAGGGGGGGCAAGACACGAAATATGAATAGCTTGACGTATTTGGTGAATATTTGTGATAGGACATGGCTTTTGGATGATGTATTAAGGAGTCTGAGGAAGTCTTTCCTACTTAGTGTTTGGTCTTCCATCATAGGAGGGTTGACCATATAAGTGTATCAATGTCCGGGTTTTCTCTTCCTGTTGCTGTTCAAGTTGTGATCGGGGTGTGGTATGGTGGTAATTGTATTGGAGCCACTTTTTTTTCAGCGCCTCTTGATATTCAGCTGCTCAATCCCTGTTAAATTCTTGCGCATTCATGGACAGTTTAGATAATCGTTTTGTTTTTATACCAGTACGTATGGGTTTTTTAAGATGGAGGGTGGTGGTTACTTAATTGATATCTAACTAGACGGGTGTGTCATAGGTTTTTTATAGGGTTTGTATGGATGATTCCTAAGGTCTAATGTGATGTCTAAATAGTTTACGTTTTTTTTGTTGGCTCTACTGGATTTTTAGTATTATGGCGTTGAAAAATTTTACAAATTCTTTGTTTTCTTGTTTAGCAATGATTTTTGGTTTATTGTGTGTAACGTGGCAAGACTCGTCATCTCTGTATAACCTACCGGTTTGGCCAAGTATTTTCTGTAGAGGGGAGACAACATGAAAAATCCAACTAATTCACACGTTTCAGCGTCCATCATAAGAGCCATCGTGACATCGAATGTGGAATTTCTGCTGTGTGGTTGGTTAAGCCAAATGTCACTAGTGCTATGGAGAAGGGGTTGGCTGTAGTGGTGGAGGAATGATGCCATCTCAGAACGCTGTTAGATTAGTATATTTCTTGGGCGAAACTTAGCTGCTAAGTTAGTATATTCCTCAGCAATGGAAGGGTAGAAGGCCACAGTCAAAAGTAATGAACTCTGTATTTGTCCTGTATTGTGTTCAAAATTCTTTAAACATTGGATAACTTCAGCAACTATTTTTCCAGAGATTGTGTATGCCAGTGTTTGTTTTATGTAACCCTGAAACAAGCTCTGGAAAAATAGTTATGAAGTTTATCCAATGGGTTAAAGAATGAACCAACAGACCAAAATACAGTGTTACATTCCTTTTTGGACATAGTGGACTTCTACCCTCCATAGAGTCATTACTTACTAACGCTCTAAGATTCGCCAACAAATAGACAAATATAAACAGAGTCTGAATGGAAATCAGTCTCCACACTACGAAAACCCTCTCCATACAACAGGGAAACATGGAGTAAAAAAACCAGCAGAAATTCCACATTCGACTGGCACGATGGGATCTTAGGATGGAGCCCTGAAACGTGTGAATTAGTTGGGACTTTTCATGTTTGTCTCATATACAGAAAATCCTTGCAAAAGGTGGCTTTTATACAGAAGATGACGGTCTTGCCAGTTAAACAATAAACCAAAAAATCATTGAAAACAAGAAAAAGACGTTGTAACAGTTTTCAAGCCATAACCTAAAAATCACAGTAGAAAGCCAACAAAAAAACAGTAACTTAGTTGTAGACATAAAATTAGACCGTAAGGATCATACCATACAAACCCTATAGAAAACTAAGGACCTCCCTCTATGTAGATATCAATAGTAACCACCCCACCCTCCATCTTAAAAACCATACCTAATGGTAGAAACAAAAGATATCTAAACTGTCATGTACATGGAGAAAAAATTTAACAGTGCAGCAGCTAAATATCAAGAGGCGCTGAAAAAAAGTGGCCAACCACAACAATTACAATACAGCCCAGATAACAACTTGAACAGCAACAGGAAAAACAGGACAAGAAAAAGTATATGGTATCACCTCCATATGATGGAAGACAAAAACTAACGTCGGAAAAGAATCTCAGAATCTTAAAACATCATTCCCAAAAGAACATGTTCTATCTAAAATATTCAACAAAAATACGGGGGGCCAAGCTATCATATCGTTGTAGCCCCCAACCTTAAAAATATAATTGATTCTTCCAAATAAAACCAAAAAACAACACAACCAAAGAGGGTGATGAAAGGATATCTTGTAATTGCACTAAAAAAGACCAGTGCCCTTTGAATAATAAATGTCCGCTACAACAATATTGTGTGCCAAGCTACGTAACAACAGACAGTGATAAAGAAAACATACATCGGAATCACGGCATACCCACTTAAAACCAGATATGCAAACCATAAACATCTTTCAAAAATGAAAATATAAAAACCAAACAGAATTAAGTAAAATATATTTGGAAGCTGAAAAATAAGAAAATAGATTAGCAATATATCATGGAAAATTATAAAAAGAGGCGAACACCATACTACAACATTTCTAAAAATGCAACTTATGTACTACAGAAAAAGTGGCTGATCATAGGTAAACCCCACCTAGAATCCTGAAACTCTAAGTAGAAATGATAACACAATTGCAGGCAGAAATGGAAAATCTTGTCAATCACATTCCGTG
The DNA here is from genome assembly GCA_018398815.1 of Conus ventricosus. Classification (NCBI taxonomy): domain Eukaryota; kingdom Metazoa; phylum Mollusca; class Gastropoda; order Neogastropoda; family Conidae; genus Conus; species Conus ventricosus. The sequence goes on along the minus strand of CM031595.1, from coordinate 21,341,642 downwards.
GCACGTCCCCCCCTGAACGCGCCCCAAAAAAGAAAAACCCAGCAGGCCACGTGCTACACGCACAGAACTCACAACGCCCACACCCCACGTATATCACACCGGTGGCGTGCCCATATTGGATTTGTATACCCTAGGGAGAGCGCTTTTAGCTTGAAACAAGCTGGGTAAAGGTTTTTGACTCTTCATTTTAAAAGCCTATCTTAAACTGGTATGTCGCTCCTTACATGGTGTGAAGCACTTTTATCGATCCTGAGGGCTTGTTTAAACGCGGATTTTATTGATGATATATAAATAATATAAGAGATAGATATATATACCAGTCTAAAGTAGGATTTTAAAATGCAGAGGTAAAACCCTTCATTTTAAAATCCTATATTAGACTGGTATGTCGCGCCCTACGAGGTTGCACTGTGGCGTTCTGAAGGTTATTTGTTAACTCGTGATTAGATATAATATAGGATATATATATATATATCGTAATATATAAGATAGATAGTGTGTGTGGTGTGCGGGTGGTGTGTGTGTTGTGGGGGGCGTGGCGTTGAGGGTGTGTGTGTGTGGCGTGCGTGCTGCGTGCGTGCGTGCGTGTTTGTGTGTGTGTACAATGTATGCGTGCTTGGTAGTAAAGTGGTTGGTGGTTGGCTGTGGGTGGGTGTCCGGTGTGTGGGTGTGCATGCCGCGCGCCGTGGATGTGGTATATGGTGTGGGGAGTGTGTTGTATGCGGCGCGCGTGCGGGCGTGCCAGGGTGTGTGAGCGGGTGTGTGTATATGTTGTGTGTGTGCATGCCTCGCGCGTGTTGTGTGGTATGGGTGGGGGGTGGGGGGTGTGTGTGTGTTGTGGTGAGAGAGAGAGGAGAGAGAGAGAGAGAGAGGAGAGAGAGAGAGAGAGAGAGAGAGAAGAGGAGAGAGAGGAGTACCTCCAATAGGAGAAGCTAAAGCAAGTAGACGCTGAATGGTGGGGCCTCTCTCCATAGCATGCCGCCCCCAATCGTGACGGTGACGGAGATCATATTTTTATGGGATAACGGCAAGTCTGAAAGACCTGACAGTTGCAAGCCAGAGAATTCTCTCTCTCTTCTCTCGCGAAATCTCTCTCCCACACACACACTTAACACACACACACACACTCACGCACACAACACACATACACACCACGCCACACACACTTCACACACGCACGCGCGCGTGCCCACACACACACACACACACACACACACACACACACACACACACACACACCACATCAATGCCTTTTCAAAGCTCCGAGAGAACGATAACACGAACGCCAATAAGCAATTAGGCCAAAATGGTTCCAGGACAGCGAAACATTGAAACCAGGTCACCGATAGTCCGATCTGACGAGAGGCCCACGAGCTCGGAGATCGGTAAGACCTGACTTCTGACAGGAAACGTCCCCACACAGCCAGATATTCGTAACCGCCAGCACTTTGTCGATGCAGACAGTTGTTATTGCTGTCATAATTCTCAACTCTTTCCTGTCTGAAGACAGTAAGCGACTATTGCGCGTGACACTCGGAAGGCCCAGGATCGGGGGAAAGGAGAGGGCAGGCGGAGAGGAGTGAAGTGAAGGTACAACCAAAATGAAGTGTAAGCAATTCTTGAACGTATCGTGACGTGGTTGTGTCCTTGGTTACAATTTTGCTGTTGTATCAAAAAAAGACAAGAAAAGACATATGCTGTAAAATCTGTGAAAAAGGAGAGAGAGAGAGAGAGAGAGAGAGAGAGAGAGAAGGAAGAGAGAGAGAGGAGAGAAGTAGAAAGAGAGAGAGAAGGATCGGGGGAGTGGAAGGGATCGATCACCAGAGAGGAGGCATGTCCTCCACACTGACATCAGCCCCCGTCGCGAAAATGAAGATCATATTAGGGGACACAAGGTTAATTCAATACAGACACAGGAAATAAATGATTCTCTTCATGCGTGGTCATGTTGCAATGGACTACACACAGGCACACCAAGCGCCATACACCCACACACACACTCTCTCTCTCTTTTCACACACACACACTCTCTCTCTCTTTCACACACACCACACACACACACACACACAACACACACACACACCATGCCTTCTTCTAAGAACGACAGACGAGGAGTCAAAACCATACAACGGAGAAGCTTCGCACAGCTCAGCACAGAAACCTCATCATTGATCGCCCAGGAAATGCGAGGCATGCGAGCTCATCGCCTCGTAAAATCTGACTGGCCAAGACTCCGGGAGGAGGAAAGCCTTCCCACACCAGATGCGTTCAGAGTCCTCGATTCAGACAGTTATACGTTACTTATGTCATCAATTTTCATCTCTCGCTCTTCTCTGGAAGGCGGGGCACAGGGTATTTATGGCCGAGGGCCTCAGTGGGGGTGGGTGAAGAAGGGGGGGGGGGGGGGGGGGGGGGAAAGGAAAGGTAGGGGGGAGGGATTGAAGAAGAATGAGGGTTAAAACGGGGATAAATCTAGTATTGATTTCTGAACCCGTGACCATAGTTTATTTGACCGGATATTTGTTCTACAGTATCAAAAACAGGTGTAAGCGATTAACGATGCGGCTGGAGAGAGAGAGCGAAGAGGAGGAGAGAGAGAGAGAGAGAAGAGAGAGAGGAGAGAGAGAGAGGAGAGATCCATAGGACCTAATGCAAATAAACACATGATTTTGTGTCACCTCACAAGATATATAGATTCACTATTATCCTATCAACACACTTGGCAACAAAGTTTTAAGCCATGGCAATAAAATTGTGTTTAAATGCTGTCTAGAGAATAAATTTGACAAATGTCTGACATGCGTTTGTACATAAACAATGCGAACTGATTTACCAGTCTCATAAGATATTCAAAAGACAGAGAAAGAGCAAGGAAATATGAACATCAATAGATAAAAGCAGAGAGAGGCAGAGAGAGAGAGAGAGAGAGAGAGAGAAGCGAGAGGAGAGAGAGAGAGAGAAGAGAAAGAAGGGGGGGGAAGATGGAAGTGAGGGAGTGGGAAATGACCGCAGCGTGGGCATGGAGCGATGGGGGCGGGGGCACTAACATCAAAGCAAATCTGACGAAAGTTGAGAAGCTCGTGCAGAAAGTTTCGGCCCTTGAGGCTCTTATGAGGGCATCCACCCCACTCCACCAATCTGTAGTGTGAAGGAAATCTAAATATGGGAGAGAAGGCAGGGGAGAGAAGGCTAATCTAGACCAATACTTTGATAAGTGAAGAGAGGTTTAATTCAAACTTCTCTCTACTCCTCTCTCCTCTCCTCTCTCACACACACACACACACACACACACACACACACACACACACACACACACACACACACACACTTTTGCCTTGAAATTCATTTTTGTTATCACGTGGTAAAACATTTATTTTTTAGCTGGATGTCCGTCACCTGGAATGTCCTAGATACCGGAAATGAGAAACATACGCGAGAACAAATAGACACAGCATATTCTTGTGTGTTTAATGGTGAGATGCAAACTGAGGAAACGTGTTGGAACCATATCCATAAATAATGATGTTTAACAGAAAAAAAACCAGTCTTCCTTAATGGTCTTTCATGTACAAACTGTTTCCAAGTCCTGACGTAGTTTGGATGCTAATCAGAAACGCATGTTCTACATGTTTACGCTTAATTTCTCTAAAATCCGTTGAGTCTGAGTCCAAATCTCCCTGTAAGCTTATGCAGTTTTCAGCGCCCTGGACCACACACACACACACACGACCACACAACAACATGACCACACACACACACACACCACACACACATACGCGCGCGGTGCTGTCCTCTGTGCCGACATTACCTGAGTGGGCAGACGAATCAGAGAGAGAAAGAAGAGAGTGAGATAGAGAGAAGAGAGAGAGAGAGGGAAGGAGAGAGAGAGAGGGGGGAGGAGAGAGAGAGAGAGAGAGATAGGGAAAGGAGAGAGAGAGGGGAAGGAGAGAGGGGGGGGGGGGAGGAGAGAGAGAGGAGAGAGGGAAGAAGAGAGAGAGAGAGAGAGGAGAGAGAGACATACATTCAGAACCCAAAATCACACATAGACAAATGTCACATAGAAGACAGACAGAGAAGAGACAGAATAGTAAACTTGCCCATTCACAGCTCCTTTAAAGCTGAAAAGGTTTTGTCACCCCTTCTCAAGCTCCACCCTGACACTCTCCACCCACAACTCTCGTCAAACAAATAAAGGAAAAGACAGACTGAAGGGCTATTTACATATAACTACATCAGAGAGGGTTTTCAGTGGCGGGTCGACCTCCGAGGAGGGGAATGAAGGTGTGGACAACTGTGGGAAAAACAATGCATCTATCTCACACATGATTTCCTATCCGAGATTAAAATAAAAAGCACACAAACAGGGGGGAATAAGAGGGAAAAAAGAACAGAAAACGAAAACCAGAACCACTGTAGCAAATCTTCCGGTAAACACCTCTTGCCGCGAGTATAAGCCATACTGAAACCAAGAGGAGAACAAAAAAGGACCCCCGCCGCCTTATAACTCCCCCACCCCCAATATAGATGCAAATAAAAATCATCAAAAAAACGACAAATTCAGGAAAAAGAAAAAAGAAAGAAGAAACAAAAGAGAGAAAGAAAGAAAGAAAAAACGAAAGATCGGCCATTATTAAGCACTGGCTGTAAAGAAGAAAGTCTCGGCCTAATAACGTGAAGCCTTAATTCAGCCTCTGAAGGTCGGATGCGCGAAAAAACCAGCATGAATGAACCTGACTCAGGCACAACCGGAAGTACCAAGAACCTGGCACCACAGAACCAGGGCAGTCAACCACTGTGCAAGGGGCCGTCATTTCTAGTCCTACTTCCTGCAACATTTTCTCACATCGTCAACCCCCCCTGGGGGGAGCGGAGACCAGTCCCAGGGGTCAGGGGGGGGGGCAGGCAGCAACAGAACCAACATTGTCGGCAAACATGGCGGACCCATGACAAGGGGAGGGAAGTCCCGAGACTGACTGAGCTTGCATGTGCAGAGGTGAGTGTGTCGAAGGTGAAGAGAGAAGAGGGGACGGAGGGGAGAAAACTTGGGGCCCAAGGGGAAGGGGGGGTCCGGAGAAAAACAAACCGGCGGGCCAGGAAGAACGCACCAGTCCTGGACTAACGACTCCGCCTGTTCCCCCCCATCGCCCCTGTCGCTCCCACCAGCCAGCCAGCCCATAAGAGCCGGGTTTAGTACTTCCCTGTTCGTGAAACGCTGCATCACCTGCTTCGAAAGCCCTTACGACCGTCTAGTTGGGGAACAACGTGAGTTTTCTTCAACACTGATGATGCCTGCAGGGCTTTTAAACGGCACAAACAATCGTTGCATTTACGGGGTGTTGCCCTTTGAAATTTCTCGTTTTCCTGCGTTTCGACCTGACACGAGGACCAGAAGCTCCATTAAAAAGATCACCAGAAACCAACAGTGAGGGGCCACGACAAAATAGAAGAACAAGTAATTATCAAAGGAACAATATAAATAGGACACCCTAAAACAAGGCGCTAATATACAAAACAGTGAAAGGGGAATGTGTGACAATTGGTCTGCTATGACACTCACAAACTACAAACATAGAAAGGGTGTTGTTGTTTTGTCTTTCAAACGTCGCACCTAAACAGACACAGAATGTACGCCTCACACGTCACAACCAACAAAAACACAGTATATTCTGTTTCAGACGTAACAAACAATAGATATAGAAGGAGAAGCCGGTATTGGTTTACATATGTTGAGTATAAGCGTTTTCATCATGAACTCAGGACGCTGACCTTTTGAAGCTGAGAAAAAGGTTTAATTATGAGGATTTTGTTTGCGGTAAATATTTTTATCATGGAAACTGTAATTATTCACCCTGAAGCGGTAAGAATACATCTACTCCGAGTTTCGTGTAGACATTTGTTTTGAATCCTGAGAGAGGACAGGTTTGATATTATTTGAGCTTGTTAACAGATATATATATATAAAAGATAATATATATATGATATTCATATATAATAAACCATATGGTTTTCACGTGCAGGAAGCTTTTCATAATGATGCAACATCCTGATTCTGAAGGAGCGTTGTCACAAATAAACGTCTCCCTTCCCATCCCTTCCCATCGCACTTCCCTAGGGGGGGGGGTGGGGGGGGGGGGGGGGGGGGACCAAGAAGAAAAGGGGGAAGAGAGAGAGGGAGAGAGAAGAGGAGGAGGGAGGAAGAGAGGGGGGGGGAAAAGACGGAGACGTTTAGAGATAGACCGCAATCTTCAGAAACCACACAAGGGTAACGGTGCGGCAAGATAGCAGACAAGACCCGTGGGATTGATTGCATGTAATACTTCCAGCTCTTTCTGTGTCCACCCGGACCGGGCGTAAATAAGTGGTAAAGAGATAACACCACACATTTTCCGGATCAAGAAAATAAGAACGATGTGCTGGCGTGGGTACACACACACACAAACACACACACACACACACACAGTGCATACAACAATAAAAACCGGACGCAACCAAGTGGGTAACAAACAAACAAAAACAAATCAATGACATCACAAACCACACAGACATTGTCATGACTGTAAGACGTATGAACTCACCGGTACAGCTACGCCGATGCAGGGGAGCCAAGACAGACGGGACGAAGACATGAACATCAATTACGCACGGCCCACCCATTCAACAAAAAGAAGTGTTGGCCTTCATAGTGAGAACAGCCGCGCTCTCCTTGACAATCCGAAGAACTTATTCTTCTGGAGCTCGGTAATTAAAGCCCAAGGCAGTATATCACAGGGTTAAGATTTCCTCCCCCAACCTCCCCTAAGGTCGATTTTCAAGACAATACATATTTTTCCTTGGTTTTTATCTCAACGAAATACATTTGCAGCTCAATATCCCCAATGGTGGTGGAGATTTCACAACACTGCCTGATGGCATTAACACTCTCAAAGATGAAGAGGATGTCAACGGACAGAAGCTGAAGAAAGCTAGATGTTTGAAACTTTGTTTCCGTCTCCGTCTCTTGGACTTATATGTACAATTTCCAGCGTTCCGCGGAGCACGGCGGTTCGCCCAAGTCTTTAATAAAACTGGCGAAAGACACCACGTTTTTCTCTCTCCAACTGACCGGGGCGCGGAAGCGAGGACCCACAGGATCTCGGCAGGAGAGCACGAGGAGGCTGGGGGCTCGAGGCTTTGGGGAAGATGACGCTGGGGGGGAAAGATGACCTCGATCTCAAAATTATTCAGAAACTTGCTATTTTACATGGATACATTTTATGTTAATCATCCTTTGTCTTGTGCACAATTAGGCCCCATAAACATCCATCAAGGCCGCGAACCATCCGATGTCACCAACACACAACCAAATCTCATCCCTCAACCTTCTGCCCACACCCCTTCAAAATCGAAACTAAAGAACATCGAAACCCATACGTCATACACACGTACGCGCCTGCAACACACGCCACAATCGACAGCAACCACACACCACACACACACCACACACACACACGAACAGCAACAAACACACCACCGGCCAGGCGCGCACACACCACAGACACATACATACACACACACACACACACACACACACAACACAACACACACACACACACACACCATTAAAAAACATACACTACAGCCTAAACCCAAACAAGGTAACACACGGTTGCTGGGGAAGGAAACAGGCTCTCACACGGACACAGACGCAGACTGGCAGGCGTTGTTTACACTGGTCCTTTCCTCCTCCGGAGCGCGACAGACTTGCCACGAAACCGAACCTTTGTTGTTGGCGATGTTCTCGCGTATCCACGCCGTCCCCCATTTGTTTGTTGTTGGTATGGCGAAGGCAAAACTCAGCTTCGCAACCTACGATTTTGTGAGATTTCGCAGATCGCAGGCAAAAACAGTAAGTCATGTGAAGTCAAATCAGAGTTAAAATAACGCATCGTTGTAACAACAACAAATCGCCCGCCCCTTTTCCGAACAATTAAATAAGAAAAAAATAAAGAAACCTAACAGGTTGCCGAAAAAAAAGCTTCACTACACACGGACTACTGCAGAAAGCATGGCATCGCTACAAATCTGGTGACTTTTCTTCCCTCAAAGAGCTGGCGCACCTGAAATATCGCACCAATGGTTTGATCTCCTGACTACGACTCCGTTTTTCCTGTTCTTTTTTTTGCCATAATCAATTTCCGCCCAGTGCTTGAGGGCTGTAAGCGATAAATTCACTTTCGATTTGGTTGATTTTTTTACGGATCGGACTGAACCAAATAAAGTAATCGCAGTCCATGCAGGGCCTTTAACCGCTAAACATAAAGTCCAGATTGGTACAAACAAACCCTTCACACATCCCCACACCCACTCTCCCAGCCCCGCCCACCCCACCCGAAGACCAGCCCAATCATGCAAGCTACGGAAAACAAACGAGCAAACAAACGAAAAACTCCCACGATGCACAAACATTGGGGAACGGCGAAGCGGGAAAAGGGAACGTTTGTACATTCGTGGGGGTTTTATGATAACCCACCGGAACCTTTGTCACACCGAAAGTGACACTGTGTTGGGAATGGTCGTCTGAGCTTGGCGATCTCACCCCCCCCCCCGCCCCTCCTCATTGCGTTTACGTTACTTCATATTCCCTCTCCTCTCCCTCCGGAGTGGCGCACTAAATGTGTGGGGGGGAGGGTAAGGGAAGGGGTGGTGTTAGGTGATGCTTGGTGAGGTTTTTGCAGCGAGGAAAAAAAAAGTTGGTTAACACTTTGTCAGAGTTGCTTAACAGGCGGATGTGGCGTGTGGACAGGAGTGAAATGGCCTTCCTGGTGGCCAGGCGGTTCACAACTGACTGATAGATTTTTAAAAGGGTGGAAATGAAAACAAACATAAGACAAGCCAGACGCATCTAACAAGGAACACTTGCACGGCGTAGGGTGGAATTTCAGAATCTGTTTCTCTCCCTCTCTTCCTTTAGCCACCCCTATCCCCCTACTAGGTATTGAGTTTTGCGTGCGCCCGCGCGCAATCGAGAGAAGAGAGAGAGAGAGAGAGAGAGAGACGAGAGAAGAGAAGAGAGAGAGCGAGAGAGAGAGAGAGAGAGAGATGGATTGAATGATTGATTGATATGATTGAGTTGATTGATCCATTAATTCCCAAGGATGAAGAGTTTAGGCCAAAGCCTAGTCTACAATGCGGGGCCTTGTTCTGCATACTTTATTTCAGCACATAGTCAGACAGACAATTCACATAACACCATGATAAATCTAATTCGACCATGATAAGGCAAACTACTCATACACAGCACTAATGGAGATGGGGGGATGGTAAAACAAAAGGAAACTTACAAGCAAACCAACAAACCAAAATTCCACAGAAGAGAGCGAGAGGTCAGAGGGTGGGACGAGAACTGGTAGTAGGGGGAGGAAGAAAATGGATGTAGAACAGAGTGGGAAGTGGGGAGTGGGGAGTTTAACGATAGTTTTATGTTTAGGACGATTTATTCAATTATGGTTCACCGAAGACTTAGCGGAGTGGACGCTAATCATTGTAATCGAGATAATTTAACTACTGAGCCATAAAATGTTTCAGCCAATGTTCCTTGACACGTTTTAAAGTATTCAATGTTTTGTAGATTCGGTGGAAGTGCAGTTCCAACCTAAGGTCCAAGTACAGCAAGGCATGTTTTGTCGTAGATCAATTGCGTGGGTAGGCAAGAACCGGAACTTTCGTCGAGCCAGAAAAGTGTTCGATCTTGTATAACAGGGCAATTGATATACATGGCATAGTAGCTGGTCAAGATGTAAACAACAAAATGAGATGCCTTGTTGAATTCCAATTGCCTATATCGGAGGAAGTAAAGTTTCACGCTTTTCGTTTTTTCGTCTGGTGTTAGAGATACAGCTGGAATGGAGTAGCTTGCTGCACGCTATGGCGAGAATCAGCCTTTTTTTTGGTGACGTCACTACTGCGTCTCCAACACTGTGACGCGAAATTAATAACGTGACAATATGTGGCCTTGAAAAAAGTTTAAGCACATTACTGTTGACGGAGCGCCGTTAATTGAGATAACAGAAAAAAGTGTTTTTGAGACTACTTGCATACGTTAGTTAGATGAGATTGCCATTTCAATTCTTTATCTATCGAGTTAACCCTTAAAACACGATGCGCGTCTACCTCTCGATAAGAATTGCATTCAACTGAATTTATTCCGGGAAAGGCAGTCAACTGGGGTTTTTTGCGGGTAGCTATAATGCATAGATTTGGGTTTGGCGTGCCACGCACGCAGCACAACACACACAAACACACACACAAACACACACACACATACATACATCTCTGTAACGTAACGAAATTACATGGAGCTCGGTATTTCCCACAACATCCAAGAGCCAGCAGAGAGAGAGAGAGAGAGAGAGAGAGAGAGAGAGAGAGAGAGAATTTAACATGAATTCAATTTAGGACGATCGTTCAAGGTGGCTTAAGACGGGTACGAGGTGGTCTATCGATTGGATAAGAGTGGGGCGCTACAGATTCGAACCCCCACCAGTACACCAGTTTCCCAATCGCCCGCCCGAAAAATCAATCCCAAAGCGCCCAAGAATGCATCCACTGGTTTTAAAAAAGACGACGAAACCGAGAGAGAGAGAGAGAGAGCGAGAGGAGAGAAGAGAGAGAGAATTACAGCGGAGCGTGTGGAATATAATCAAAAGCGTTTCTGTCAAATAGTAACGGGCTTTTTTGGTGGCCCTCCGCACTACCGCCCCCTTCCACATCCGAGTGCTCATCCTTTAGCACACGTGTTGCTGAAGGGAAGTAAGTACCGACTCCCCCACCCCACCGACCTTAACCACACAAAGTTTCCCATCGTCCCGGCCATACATCCCTTATCCCTCATCAACTTTTCGGTATCCATAATAATAAGTTCCACTTACCTTTGTCCACTCGTCATTGTCTTTTCCGCTGATCGAAAATATATTCTAACTGTAGCCCTGCTGTCGTAACATTCCTCCATCAAGGGTTTATTGGCGAGTGCACCTTTTGGGGCGGAGTAAAACGAGACATCAAACCTCGCGAACCAAATCCTTACAAAAAAAAAAGGTGTGTGTGTGTGTGTGTGGGGGGGGGGGGGGGGGGGGGGGGGGGGGGCGAAAAGAAAGGGGGGGGGGGGGGGGGAGGTGTTGCACGATCACGTGATCGAGATTTAATACATGTTGCAAGGATTTCACAGCTGACGTTTGTAAGACGTCAAAACTCCATATTCGTCGCGTTGAGGAAAACAAATTTACATCACTGTGACATCATAGCTGTACAGTTAATTGTCAAAATGTTCATGCGGAACAGGTTTCAGATAAACAACAGAAAAAGACATAAGCTCTGCCTCTAGCGCATGGAATATAATGTTTTCTCTGAAATGTTTGTGAAATGTCTTATGATCCGCAAAATAAATCCGACCTGAGCCAAAGTTTACCTTCCTGATCGAAGTGGTGGGTAAGTAGGTCAACTGTCCTGCGGCATCCGGTTTAGGGATAAAGAAACAAGCCAACCGCTGAACCAACAACGCGAGTGAAAACATGAAGGAACAAGACATCGCCGGACAAGGTAATCCGCCCCTGTATTGGTGTTTCTATTACTCGTCCAACTCTGGTCAAAACAAAAGTCTCAGACTACGACTGATTTGCTCCAAGGTAGGAGTTTCAGTTTACACAAACACACACACAAGAGCACCTCGTACATTTGCTGCCTCAAGCCCGCGCGCGAGCGCGCACGCACGCACGCACGCACACACCACCACGCACGCACGCACGCACGCACGCACACACACCACAGCACACACACACATCACACACAGCACAGCCACACATACATACATATCTGTAAACGTGACGAAATTACATGGTGGACTCGTTTCCGCACAACATCCAAGAGCCCAGCATGTTCCAGCCTGTCATAAATTGGCCCCACAACTAGATCAGCAACCATCAAGCCGATCACTCTCCGAAGAAATGGGCGCGTGGGTTTGTCGCCACTTAATAACTTCCCCCCAGACAGGGCCCCTCATCAATGGGTTTCGTCGGGCACATCCCTTCCCCTCCTCCGTCCAGAACCAGCGACGATGTTTGTCCCTGTAAACACAGTGAAAGTGAACGAGAAGCTGGCATTACCCCCAAGAGAGCCACGTTGCCAAAAAGTAAAGTTGCATGATTTAATAACAAGAAATAACCGGTGCCACCCCCAGTCTTCCTCAAAAAACAGTGAGTACTTCACAGAGGCTTGTGAATAGACAGAACCTTACTTATGGACGGGATTTGACTTTGTACACACAGTCGTGCGGATCGTGCTCTTTGTAGAAAGCGAGTTTGGGTATTTAAAAAAAAAATCATGAGACGGGTTCTCAAACAGTTATGAACTGTAAAGAACACGAATTAAACTCACTGAATGTCCACCTGAGTGCTTTTCCTCCAGTTTTGCTGGGTGAATACAAGCCCACTGCATTGTCCACTATCTATCTTCGGTTCGCAAATACTTTGACGCTTAGAAGCCATGGTAAAGCTTGTGTGGTTGAGGAACATCGTCACAAGCGGGTGGAGGTTTCGGGGTGTCAGACTAACGTTGCATACGCTCTTTTAGCTTGAACTAAGCGGGCTGTACAGATGGACGGAGATGTAACTGACAGAATAACGTAACGAGTAAAAATGATCAATCGAGCTTAATTTTCTGAGTGTTGCTATAACCGAATAGGTGATGGATTGCTCTTCTGCTAATTTCGGAATGGCAGCCCAACATACTCTGAATATATATAGATAGCTATATAGATATAGATATCTATATAGAAGATATATATAATATAGATATATATACACAAACTAATAAATTCCAAGATCAATACCGAGCACCGTTCTAGCAACTTACAGAAGCAGCTTGGTTTGCTATGATTGCAAGAAAGAAAATTATTGAAGTAGAAACTAAGCTTGCTCTGATGTCTCAACAAACATACTACGGTAGGCACACAGCCTGTTTCTGGGATTGCATTCTCTTAAAACTGAAAAAAGGCAGAGGAGCAAGGACCACTTTCCGCGGTCACTGAGGAAAACAACCAGGTTCTCGAAATAAGCGGTATATGACCAGAGTTATATGTTAGTGAGTTTCCCGCCCTAATGGAGATGTCCCCCCGCACCCCCCCCCCCCCCCCCACCCCCCTGGAGACTATAAGCGTGCTGAAGCTCATTTTTTAGAGAAGCCATTATTTGTATTTTTTCCCCCGTTTGTTTGTTTTGTTATTCACCCCACTCAAGCACATACGGTTAGTTAGGCAGAATCTCTACCACTGCAGATAGATGCGTTACTCTCTCCCCTATTTCTGTCAATCTAAGACAGAAGAGCAAGCTGTTGGTTATAACTCCTCTCTCTCTCCTCGTATGAAACTATCATATATATATATATATATATAGATATATATATTATCTATATGATAATACATATATATACAGAGAGAGTGATACACCCACAGAAAGAGGGAACAGACATACGGGCAGACACAGATGTATCATCTATTATATAGATATTATTAGATATAGATAATAATATATACATCTGGGGTCTCCCGTCTGTCTGTCCCTCTATTCTGTGTGTATAACCGTAAAAAGTGCCCTAGGCGCCGATATAACCTGTTTTATCACCCCAACGTCCCTCCTATCTCTCACTCTCTCTCCTTCCTCAACTCGCATCAAGTCTTTAACGTTTGTTTATTGGAACAAAAAAATATCAAACTGAAATGCAGCCACGGTTAACACGTCTGGAAAAGCTAACTATTGTGGTCCACTTCTAGCACACCACACTTCTGAATAACTGGGCAGTTGTGTCCTTGCTGATGCAATCCTCCGCGCAGCAACAAAGTTGACGAATGATGACATGTAAATACAAACCTTCTGCATGATTTCCCCGCTCTTTCCTCAACATTCTATGCACGGACGATCAATGACTGCACAAGCGTCATGATTCATTTTTAGATGTTATACATTTTCAAATAAATCCCAACCAGGACCATTCCTTTTTTTTGTCGTATTCACTCTAATTGCCATTACCTTATAACGGTTTAATCTTTATAAATGGCTTCGTTTATTAACTCAGTACATACTCACCATTAAAGTAGCATCTGAGCATGACTTTTCCATCTTTTGGGGACAAATAAAAATTGTATCCTGTTATCCAGAGTATGGCCGTCGCCCAACAAACTGAAAACGAAATATGGCATTCCAGCAACTTAGTTTTACGAGCACTCCAACGAGAATACGACGGCCCAGACAGACAAGAAAATACAAGTACACCAAACCTGTACTAGAACCGTGTCTAAATAATCAAATAATGTGAAGAATGAGTACTCATGAGACGCAATTTTTTCAGTGGTACGGTTCCGACAGATGTAGCCTCAATTTCTGATGTAAATTTGCAGTTCCATGCATCAGCGTTTGTAACCAAATCCGCGCGTACTCTTAATTTTGACTGATACAGACGACAGTTTACCAGCCTGTATCATGCCGTGTTTTTATTCAGCAGACCTTCGACAAGTATGGGCACATAGACCGTGGGGCACGTATGACGCTGAACGCCAGGCCAGCGTTCCGCAACTGATTAAGTTAGAAGTGTTTGCCTTGTGTCATCACCTGCCATGGTAAGTGGCCGAGTGACCATATGTGTTTGGGACTTTGTGTTGAACCTTACAATTTACACTTTGTCTACAAATCGCCCGGGTGGAATTTCATGCTTCATCTTTGACTTTTCAACTGCCTTTTTAAGGCACCGTATGTTAATCTACACAGAAAAAGTCGAAATACTGATTGGAGCTCTCTCTGATGTAATCACGTTCGTAGATGAAACCCTCAGTTTTAGACATTCTTTTTTTGTGGCTGTCGATTTCATTTCTACGTTCTGACGTCCACGCGTTGTCCTCCACAATGGAGTGTCCACCTGTGTAAACTGTTTATCTAACCTTTAGGCAGCCCTAGACCCACCTTAGCACGGTCCAGAAGAACAAGGGCCATGGAAGATCTCATACAACAATTTCAAAATCCACAGGAACTTGAAATGATATCTCTGTTAATGTGCACATACCCAAAAGGAGGACTGAGGTTTGTTTAGGTTCTAAACAACGTTATCTCTCCACCACCCCACCCCGTTTCCTTTCTAATGTTAACAGACTCAAATTCAAAGTCAACTGTTGTTGTTTTGGTTTTTCAATTCTTTATATTCAATAAACTGAACCTCCACATTTCTAGCGGCATTTTCGTTGCGGCACGCAGGTTAAACCATATGAATATTTCTATATTAGATAAGGCCAGCCATATTCAAAATTAAACGAATTCACGGCTGTATATATCTATGTACTTTTTGCATAACACATAAAAGCTGCATGCAGCCTTTCGTTATGCTGACTGTTTCTGCTGAGAGCCCCACTACTTTTTTCTGTGTTGCTGATTGTTGCAAGTCACAGAGGGTCAACTTTTTACATCCACAAGAGAAACCAATAAACGATCTCATTCTAAAAGGTTACCGTACGCAAGACGAGCATCGTTACTCACTACAGATCGGTTGGCCCCCCCGAAATCTGAGAGAGAGAGAGAGAGAGAGAGAGAGAGAGAGAGAGAGAGAGAGGAGAGGAGAGAGAGAGAGAGTTTTGACATAAATAACGCTCTCCTTACTGTCCTATACAATCCGACCAGATTTTTCCAAAGGTCGATCTTGTCTAGTCCGGGTCACGATACGATGAGAGAGTAGCGATAATAAATGGTGACGATAAGGGTGGGGGACAAAGGTGATGGTGACGAAGGTGGTAACGAACGCCAGACCAAAAACACATTAATGGTCACTTAACGATGGGGGACTCGCTTCCCTTCTTTACTGGGGAAATGGGAGGAAGAAAGAGATAAATTTAGGGGAAGGGCAGGGGGGTAAGGGGAAAAGGGATGGTGAGAATAGGGAATTGGGGAGCGCGTTTTCGTCTTTTTAGTCCTTGTGCTGTGCTACCGGACACACTAATGAGCACATCAGTTTTGTCCTCGTTACTGTCCAAGTCCTTGGTCTGCCATGCCGAGTTGTGCGTGCGTGCGTGCGTGTGTGTGTGTGGGGTGAGAGGAGAAAGAGAGAGAGAGAGAGAAGAGAGAGGAGAGAGAGGAGAAGAGAGAGAGAAAAGAGAGAGAGAGCGAGCGAGAGAGAGAAAGCGTGTACGTGTATATATATATAAATATAATATATAAAATTATAAAAATAGATAGTAGATAATGCCGACAATGTAAATATAATAAATATGAATGATATATATATATATTATATATATATATAATATGTGTGTGGAGTTGTGTGTTGTGGTGTTGTGTGTGTGTGTGAGACTGAAGAGAGAAGTGAGAGAGAGAGAGAGAGAGAGAGAGAGAGAGAGAGAGAGAGAGAGAGAGAGATGGCCTCCTCCCTGGGTAAACCTGTAAATTTCGTTAGTAATTATATGGCTGCTAATTGTCAGTAAACCAAACGAATGATGCCGTTTTCGGATCTGTTTTGGTTAACACGTCTATCTTTTTTTTTTTTTTTTTTTTTTTTGTGGCACCCATTTCTCGGATCAATGGAGCACCTAAGGTGGTGATTTTTTTTTTTTTTTTTTTTTTTTTCCAAAGGGCCAAAATCCACCTCTTCATTTTTTGGTGCTTCCCACTGCCCTCTCATCTGCAAAAAAAACAAAAACAAAACGAAGAAAAAAAAAAAAAAAAAATTTCCACTACTATTTTTTTTTTTGGGATTTTTTTTTGTTTTTTGGTCTCTCTTTCTTCTTCTTCTTCTTTTCTTTCACAACCAATCTCTTACACACCATGCATAGTCTGTATGTTCTCTTACAAATGGACATATTTTTGCTGATTTTAGTATTTTGGCAATTGATACAAAGTGTCGGGTTTTTGTTAATGTACTAATGGGGTGTACTGGCACACTCACTCTGATAATGTGTTACATTATACGGAAAGGGAACCAACATAAATGAAACAGGGGACTTAATTATTTTTAGTTTTTCATTTTTTTTTAAACACCCACACACCCGCACACACACCCAAAATGTAAAAAACACGTGTATGTATTTGTAACTATGTGTATGTCTCTCTCCTCTCTCTCTCTCTCTCCCTCCTCTTCTCCCCCCCCCCCATCTCACCCCCTCCCTCCCCGCCCCCCTCTCTGTGCGCACGCACGCGCGCATGTGCTTGTGTGTGCGTGCGTATGGGGTGCGCGTGTAAGTGCGCATGCGTGCGTGTGCACGTGTGTGTGCGTGCGTCGTGCGTCTTGTGTAAAAGTGAATGCATGATGAGATCTCTTATATATTTTCCTCAGAACGCACTGATTTTCATATGACTGAAATTGCAGCCAGATTCCGTTTTTTTATAAATCCCTTATACACATCTTGCAGTAATCACAACATGTTATTTTCAGTATTATATGTCTGCCAATATTTCTTGTCTAAAAATTCCCAAAATAGCACAGTTTCTTCCGAAAACACAATTCTGTTTGTATACAGCTAATATGTAATGACTGACAAATTTCCAACGAATTAACCTTATGGACAGTGGGAAAAAGAAATGTTCAATTAATTCAATTTCCAATCGTTCAATATAACATTCGATACCCTAATTTTCATTTGCATAGCATTATGTTAGTCGGTATATATTTTGGTAAAATTTTCCCATTTGCAAAACTCTCCAGTCTGGTTTCTTTGTGCACAAGCGGGGTATTTTCCATACATTTTCATTAACTCCAGGCCATATTTTATTGGACCAAAAAGGGGTTGCACTGTTCTGTATAACTTAGGAAACACAAAGTTGCACGGAAATCCTTGCAAGATTATGCTTTTTGTTACAAAAAAGAGGTGGTCGCAAAATCATGTCATATCTATTTTGGGTCACTAACCCTAGTATTAAAAGTATGTATGGCGCTGACACTACTTAAACAGTCTAAACCCTGCAGGGGGGGCTCCTATTTTGTTAACCACGTCCTGGATGAAAGCATCCCTTTGGACCATACATGTCACTAACTTTTTAGAAATTTTGCCCTTATCCAGTCAGGAAGAAAAGGACATTTCCTCGATATTTATGTATTGATTATTCCACAGTAAAGAGGGAAAGGGTGAACATCTTTATTTTATTAAGATCTAACCATGTTTTCAGAGAAATTTTTTCCAAAAATGTGAATGTATCTGTCTAAACCTTTGAAAGTGCGCTTTTAGTATTGCATAAAAACACATGACATTCTCCCCAAAAGGGGTAGAAATATTTTTCTCGAATTATAGTCCATCTTCTTTGTTTGTGCCTTACAAATTTAACAACCCAGACAGAGAAAAGCAAGATTGCATCTGCCCTTTAAATTTAAATATTTTCAATCCTCCTTTTTCATATTCCACTGCACTTTATGCTTCTTTTAACTTTTCAAATGCCTTTCGATTGCAATGTTTTTTACGCCAGAGAAATCTAAAAAGCAGCGATTTATATCTGATAAGATCTTGTCTGGGAAACACAAATGTTTGCATAACATAGACCATTTGTTTAAATAAGAAATGTTTTAATAATATGTATTTTACCCATTACACTAAGATCTCTTTTTTCCCAGGAGTGAATAATTCTCTGAATAGTTTTTTATTCTTTGCAACCAATTATCCCAACTAAAGATGCCGATCTATCATTCTCAAAAATAAATACCCAGAATCTTTAGTTTTTTTTTCCACGTAAGCCATAAAAGCTGTCTGCACTATGGTTTTCTACTACCTAGCCACATAGCTGCTGATTTTTTTCTATTTATAACCAAACCCGAAAAAAAAGAAAAATCATTGAGTATAAAATAATGCCTGCATCTGTCATGCTTTATCTGTCAAAAATAAAGTAACATCATCTGCATAAAGCGCAATTTGCTTACATTAAGAAGCGTATCTCTGAACCCCCTAAATCAATTCCTCTAATGTTCTACAGTCTTTTATCTTTATTGCTAGCAATTCTACAGCCAACACAAATACTAAGGGAGAAAAAGGACACCTTGTCGGATTCCTGTTCAACCGCAAAAAAACTCGATGTCCAGCCACCATACAAAACACAACTACAAGTATCAGCGATTAATACTTTAAACCAAACTAATGAATTCTTCCCCCAAAACCCCTACTTTTTGAGAGCTGTTAACATTAAGTCTTTTGATATACTATCAAAAGCTGTGTATAATCAATACTTAAAGCAAACCAGGAATATTTCTACATTTAGATGATCAATAATATCATCAATTAGTCTCAGTATGTCGCTACTCGACGTCCCTTTATATACCCAACCGATCTTCACTTACAAATCTCAATTACTTGACATAAACGATTTTCCAAACATTTAGACAAAAGCTTATAATCGCTATTCGTTAACGAAATTGGTCTCCGTTTTTTAAAACATTTTTAGGTAGATCTTTTCCTTTGTGAATTAACGTAATGACTGCTTTTCTCTAGAAGAGAAAGTGTCCCTTTTTCAAATTTCAGAGTTAAGTGATGATGTTAACAAACTTTTTATAAAGACACCAAAATACTTTCAAAAAATTTTGTGTAAGCCCATCACTTCCTGGTGAAGAACCATTTTTGAGGCTTTAAGAGCGTCAGCATTCATCTCTGTTAAGTTGCCTTCACAACTATCCTTCTGAGAGTCAAAGCTGTGGGACTGAAGTAAACAATATAAAGTTATCTACCCTTTGTTCCATATTTCCTGCTCTTAAAACCCTTTTTCTTGTACAACTTCGAATAATAGTCTCGCTGCATTTTCATTTTTTCTGATTTTTGTGTAACTGATCTACCATTTTCATCACGAAAATTCTTCTATTATCTTTGAATTTGCTCTTGATTTTTCCAAGTTTTGAAAATATTTTGTATTCTTTTCCCCTCTTCAATCCTTCATTCTAGATCTTTCCTGTGCTGCACGTGCTTTATAAGTTTCCAATAATTCTAATTCTTTCATTAATGCTGTCGCTGATTTTGATAATGAATATCATTAGGGTTTTTTGCAATCTTAATATCTTTTCATTTAACTTTCCTTGTATTTCTACAACTTATTCTTCTTTTTGATGCTCTTTCCTTTAGCATAGATTTATTGTAAAACTCTTAATCGTCATTTTTAGGATTTTCCCCTTCCATTTGAAAAACGATGTTTTTCATCCATACGAGAAACATAATCATCTATCAAACTATTCATCTGTGTGACATAGTTAAGTCATTCAACAATGAGTTATTAAACTTCCACAGCCCAGGGCCCCTCTCAAACTTGAGAATTTCAATTTGATGGAGCAACCTCTGGATCTGTAAAAGGGGTAGAATGCATATTACAGTCTATTGTTTTGTCAAACAAATTATCATTGGATATGAAATAATCCAATCTACGTGCAATAAAAGGAGAAGTTTTATGCCAGTAAATTCCTTTCATCTGGATGAAACAGTCTCCAGGTAATCATACAGGTCATGGTTTTTATTAAATCATTGAATTTCCTTTTCTGTGCCCTCTGCATGTTTTTCTCCAAGGTGATATCTAAACGTTATCTAATACGCATTGAAATCCCCCCCAATCAACAAGTGCCTGACTGAAAAGTTAAGATAACATCTCCCAGTTCATCAAAGAAAGTATTCTTTTCATTGTCATTATTTGGAGCATATACAGTTCACAATGACCACTTTTTATGCTGTATTTCTATTTCAATGGGCCCAAAATCCGTCTTGAATTGTAACTATCTTGTAATTTAAACAACCACATTGTGCCAAATAAAACAACTTGACCACAACTGTGTGAAGTATAACTAATTATATTTGTTCACCTTTGCCCCATTCTTTTTTCCATTGCCCATAAACATCATCAGTGATATGGGGTTTCTTGCCCAAACAAATTTCATCATATTTTTCTCTTTCAAGTGTTTAAATATTGATTTTTTTTTCCAACACAGCCAAACCCCGTGAATTTAATGAAAAAACTGTCAATCCAGAATCAGAAGCCATAAGGAAAGTCCGTAATCCAAGCCGTTTTCAAATCCAAACGCAATCCCGTAAAAAAAATCCGTGTAAACGCGCATAGGCCGTCTCCGTCAGGTCAAACCGCACACTCGCCGGGGAAGATTCACCCCCCACCTCCCCCACCTTTTCTTTTCCCACTTGACAACGGAGCGGTCAGGGGAGGGGCCCCGAACAGGTAAGCATTTTAGCCTTTGGCCCGTCACGCTGCTGGCGAAGTGAATCCTCGTCACCTGACCTCTGTCGCTTTGCCACCGGTGCTGCGTGAACGCTGGTCCTTCCCACGCGCACCGTATTGGGCCCGGGTATTTTCCGCGGGGATGGTGTAACGAATCTTTGCCCTTGTCAATTTTATCAGTCCGAGTTTTTGGGAACCACATCTTTAGAGAGTCTTCAAAAACATCTTCCCCATCCTCAAACAAATTGCCCTACCTGTTCGTCTCCTGACTGCTGGTTCCATCCGTGAGCCTTACCTTTTCTGTATGCTCAATCGGGGCACATGCCTCTGATTCAGAGATAGGTCCACTCACCTAGGGTCAGGGAAAGTTTCCACAGGGCCCGGGTCACCACGCTTGTGGCCACTCTGCAGGCAGACCCCGCAAGTCAAAGCCATAAGGGAAAATCCGTAATCAAATCCACGTCTATCTTAACTGCTGTATTTATTTCATAAAAAATGCGCAAAATATACAAGGCCCGCAATGGCACGCTTGCTTCATTGTCACCTTGAAGTAAACGTCCGCTAGAAAGAAACAATACGAATCGTATGATTTTTTTTTATGACTTTAGGTGTGCACAGTCCAGGAAGCATTAAAAAAAAAAAACACTCTTCCATGGGATTTGATATTACACATACACTCTGAATAGGAAAAGAAATGCTCTGATGTTGATGCGGATTCAATTCCGGTCTCTGACAACGTAACAGAACTGTACTGCCCGCTTCCTTTCGTATGATA
>CM031595.1:21305872-21318679 GCA_018398815.1 Conus ventricosus | reverse complement strand
ATAAAAGAACTACATAGAACACGCTACCACTTAAACCAGAATCAAACCAAAACATCTTTCAAAAATGAAAAATATAAAAACCAAACAGAATTAAGTAAAATATATTTGGAAGCTGAAAAATAAGAAAATAGATTACAATATATCATGGAAAATTATAAAAAGAGCAACACCATACAACAACATTTCTAAAAAATGCAACTTATGTACTACAGAAAAAGTGGCTGATATATGTAAACCCCCACCTAGAATCCCTGAACTCTAAAGTAGAAATGATAAACAATTGCAGGCATAAATGGAAATCTTTGTCAATGCACCATTCCGTGGCACGTCCCCCCTGAACGCGCCCCAAAAAAGAAAAACCGGCAGGCCACGTGCTACACGCACAGAACTCACACGCCCACACACCCACGGTATATAACACCGGTGGCGTGCCCATATTGTATTTATACCCTGAGGAGAGCGCTTTTAGCTTGAAACAAGCTGTAGTTTTTACCTCTTCATTTTAAAATCCTATCTTAAACTGGTATGTCGCTCCCCTACATGGTTGAGCACTTTTTACGTCCTGAGTGGCTTTTTAACTCTGATTTTATTGATTATATATAATATATATAATATATATATATATACCAGTCTAAAGTAGGATTTTAAAATGAAGAGGTTAAAACCTCTTCATTTTAAAATCCTATTTTAGACTGGTATTCGCTCCCTACGTGGTTGGGCACTGTTGGCGTTCTGAGTGGTTTTTTAACTCTGATTATAAATAATATATATATAATATATATATATATATATATATATATATAATGTGTTGTGTGTGTGCGTGTGCGTGTGTGTGTGTGTGTGTGCGTGCGTGAGGTGTGTGTGTGTGCGTGCGTGCGTGCGTGCGTGCGTGCGTGTTGTGTGTGTGGTGTACATGTAAGTGCGTGCTTGTATAAGTGGTGTGTGTGTGTGTGTGTGTCGTGTGTGTGTGTGCATGCGCGCGCGCGTGATTGTGTATATGTGTGTGTGAGTGTGTGTGTATGCGCGCGCGCGTGCGTGCGTGCCAGTGTGTGTGAGCGTGTGTGTGTATATGTGTGTGTGTGTGCATGCCTCGCGCGTGTTTGTGTGTATGTGTGGTGTGGTGTGTGTGTGTGTGTGTGTGTGAGAGAGAGAGAGAGAGAGAGAGAGAGAGAGAGAGAGAGAGAGAGAGAGAGAGAAGAGAGAGAGAGAGTACCCTCCAATAGGATAATCTAAAGAAAGTAACGCTATGTTGGCCTCTTTCCATAGCATGCAGCCCCAATCGTGACGGTGAAGTAGATCATATTATTGGGATAGACGGCAAGTCTGAAAGACCTGACAGTTGCAGTCAGTGAATTCTCTCTCTCTCTCTCTCTCTCTCTCTCCACACACACACATAACACACACACACACACACACGCACACACACACATACACACGCACGCACACACACTCACACACGCACGCGCGCGTGCACACACACACACACACACACACACACACACACACACCACACACACACACACACACACATCATGCCTTTTCAAAGCACCGAGAGAACGATAACACTAACGCCAATAAAGCAATTAGTCAAAATGTTCCAGTACAGCCTAAACATTGAAACCAGGTCACCGATAGTCCGATCTACGAGAGGCCCACGAGCTCGTAGATCTGTAAGACCTGACTTCTGGACAGGAAAACGTCCCCACAGCAGATATTCGTAACCTCCAGCACTTTGTCGATGCAGACAGTTATATTTCTGTCATAATATCTCAACTCTTTCCTGTTGAAGACAGTAAGCGCACGATTGCGTGAACCGAAGGCCCAGGATCGGGAAGGAGAGGTGCAGGCGGAGATGGAGTGAAGTGAGTTACAACCAAAATGAAAGTGTAAGCAATTCTTGAACGTATCGTGACTGTGGTTTGTGTTTCCTTGTTACAATTTTGCTTATCAAAAAAGAAAAGAAAAGACATATGCTGTAAAATCTGTGAAAATGGAGAGAGAGAGAGAGAGAGAGAGAGAGAGAGAGAAGAGAGAGAGAGAGAGAGAGAGAGAGAGAAAGAGAGAGAGAAGATCGGGAGTGGAATGGATCGATCACCAGAGAGGAGGCATGTCCTCCACACGTGACATCAGCCCCAGCGCGAAAAGTGAAGATCATAATATGGGACACAAGGTTAAGTTCAATACAGACACAGAAATAAGATGAGTTCTCTTCATGCGTGTCATTTGCAATGGACTACACACACACACACACGCGCGCATACACACACACACACACTCTCTCTCTCTCTTTCACACACACACACTCTCTCTCTCTTTCCACACACACACACAACACACACACACACACACACACACACACCATGCCTTCTCTAGCACTAACGAGGATTCAAAACCATACAACATGAGAATCTTCGCACAGCTCAGCCACAGAAACCACATCATTGATCGCCCGATGAAATGCGAGGCATGCGAGCTCATCGCCCGTAAATCTGTCTGGCCAAGACTCCTGGAGGGGAAAGCCTTCCCACACCAGATGCGTTCAGATTCCTCGATTCAGACAGTTATACTTCTTATGTCATCATTTTCATCTCTCTCTCTCTCTGGAAGGCGGGGCACGAGGGTTATTGTATGGCCGAGGCCTCAAGTGTGTGGTGAAGGAAGGGGGGGGGGGGGGGGGGGGGGGGGGGAGGGGGAGGGATTGAAGAAGAAAGAGGGTTAAAACGGGATAAATCTAGTATTGATTTCTGAACGCCTTGACCATATTTTATTTGACCGATATTTTTCTACAGTATCAAAAACAGGTGTAAGCGATTAAATGTCTGCTGGAGAGAGAGAGAGAGAGAGAGAGAGAGAGAGAGAGAGAGAGAGAGAGAGAGAGAGAGAGAGAGAGAGAGATCCATATGACCTAATGCAAATAAACACATATTTTGTTCACCTCACAAGTATATAGATTCATATTATCCTCAACACACTTGGCACAAGTTTTAAGCCATGGCAATAAAATGTTGTTTAAATACTGTCTAGAGATAAATTGACAAATTTCTGACATGCGTTTGTACATAAACAATGCGAAATGATTTACCAGTCTCATAAGATTTCAAAAGACAGAGAAAGAGCAAAGGAAATATGAACATAAATATATAAAAGCAGAGAGAGAGAGAGGGGAGAGAGAGAGAGAGAGAGAGAGAGAGAGAGAGAGAGAGAGAGGGGGGAGATGGGAAGTGAGGGAGTGGGAATATGAAGCAGCGTGGGCATGGAGCGATGGGGGCGGGGGCACTAAAATCAATTAATCTGAAGAAAGGCGAGGCAAGGTCGGCCTTCTCTTATGGCATCCAGCCCCACTCCACCAATCATGTAGTGTGAAGGAAATCTAAATATGGGAGAGAAGGCTATGGAAGAACTAAGTTAGACAATTTGATAGAGTGAATTAGATGTTTATTTCAAAATTTCTCTCTCTCTCTCTCTCTCTCTCTCCACCACACACACACACACACACACACACACACACACACACACACACACACACACACTTGCCTTGAAATTCATTTTTGTTGTCACTCTGTGGTAATAACATCTATTTTTTGCTGGATGTCCTGTCACACTGGAATTTCTAGATAGACTGAAATGAGAAACATGACGCGAGAACAAATGACACATCATATTCTTGTGTGTTTAATGGTGAGATTGCAAACTGAGGGAAACGTGTTGGAACCATATCATAAATAATGATGTTTACAGAAAAAAACCCGTCCTTCTTAATGTCTTTCATGTCAAAATGTTCCAAGTCTGACGTAATTTGATGCTTAATCAGAAACCATGTCTACATTTTACTCTTATTCTCTAAAAATCCTGTTTGAGTCTGAGGTCCAAATCTACCTGTAAGCTTATGCATTTTCAGCGCCCTGACCACACACCACACACACGACCACACACACATGACCACACACACACACACACTCACACACACATACGCGCGCGATGCTGTCCTTTGTCTGACATTACCTGAGTGGGCAGAATCAGGAAGAGAGAGAGAGAGAAGTGAGAGAGAGAGAGAGAGAGAGAGAGGAGAGAGAGAGAGGGAAGGAGAGAGAGAGAGGGGAGGAGAGAGAGAGAGGAGAGAGAGAGATAGGGAAGGAGAGAGAGGAGGGAAGGAGAAAGAGAGGAGGGGGAGGGGAGGAGAGAGAGAGAGAGAGAGAGGAAGAGAGAGAGAGAGAGAAGAGAGAGAGAGAGAGAAATCATCAGAACCCAAATCAAACATAGACAATGTCACATAGAATACAGACAGAGAAGAGACAGAAAGTAAACTACCCATTCCAGCTCCTTTAAAGCTGAAAAGGTTTTCAACCCCTTCTCAGCTCCACCCTGACACTCTCCACCCACAAACTCTCGCCAAACAAATAAAGGAAAAGACATACTGAAGTGCTATTTACATATATCTACATTCAGATATGTTTTCAGTGCTTTTGGACTCTGAGGAGGATGAAGTGTGGACACGCTGTTGGAAAAACAATGCATCTTTCTCACATGATTCTTCCGGAGATTTAAAAAAAAGCACACAAACAGTGGGGAATAAGAGGGAAAAAAGGAACAGAAAAACGAAACAGAACCAGCTTAGCAAATCTGTCCGGTAAACACCTCTTGCCCGATTAATAAGCCATACTGAAACCTAGAGGGAGAAAAAAAGAGACTCCCCGCCGCCCTTAACCCCCCACCCCAAAATAGATGCAAAATAAAATCACAAAAACGACAATAAGAAAAAGAAAAAAAGAAAGAAAAAGAAGAGAGAAAGAAAGAAAGAAAAAACGAAAGATCGGCCAATATTATGCACTGCTGTAAAAAGAAAGTCTCGGCTAATAACGTGAAGCCTTAATTCAGCCTCTGAAGTCGGATGCGCGAAAAAACAGCATGAATTGACCTGACTCAGCTCACAACCGGAAGTACCAAGAACCTGGCACCAGCAGAACCAGGGGCAGTCATACCACTGTGCAAGGGGCCGTCACTTAGTCTACTTCCTGCAAATTTCTCACATCGTCAACCCCCCCTGGGGGAGCGGAGACACAGTCCCAGGGGGTCAGGGCAGCAGCAGACAGAACCAACAGTTGTCGGCAAACATGGCGGGGACCATGACAAGGGGAGGGAAGTCCCGGAGACTGACTGAGCTTGCAGTGTGCAGAGGTGAGTGTGTCGAAGGTGAAGAGAGAAGAGGGGAAGGATGGGGAGACTTGGGGCCAAGGGGAAGTGGGGTTCTCTGATAAGACAAACCGCGGCCAGTAAGAACTGCACCAGTCCTGACTAACGTCTCCGCCTGTCCCCCCAACGCCCCTGTCGCTCCCACCATTCATCCAGCCCATAAGAGCCTGGTTTAGTACTCCCTGTTCTGAAACGCTGCATGCACATGCTTCGAAAGCCCGTAACGACCGTCTATTTTGTGAACAACTTGAGGTTTCTTCAACACTGATGATGACTGCATGCTTTTACGGCACAAACAATCGTTTCTTACGGGGGTGTTGCCTTTGAATTTCTCGTTTTCCTGCTTTTCGACCTGACACGAGGACCAGAAGCCATTAAAAGATCACCATAAACACAGTGATTTTCACGAAGCAAAATATGAATGAACACAGTAATTATCACAAGGAAAATATAAATGACAACCTAAAACAAGGTGCAAATATACAAAACAGTAAAGTGAATTTTTGACAAATATGTCTTCTTATGACACCACAAACTACAAACATAGAAAGGTGTTTTTGTTTTGTCTTTCAAACGTCGCACCTAACAGACACAGAATGTACTCCTCACACGTCACAAACAACAAACACAGTATATCTGTTTCAGACGTAACAAACAATAGATATAGAGGAGAAGCCGGTAGTTACAATTTTGTTGATTATAAGCGTTTTCATCATGAAAACAGTACGCATGACCTTTTGAAGCTGATAAGAAGGTTAATTATTGAGATTTTGTTTGCGGTAAATATTTTTATCATGGAAACTGTAATTATGTCACCCTGAAGCTGGTAAGATAGCATCTACTCCTATTTTCTTGTAGACAATTGTTTGATCCTGAGACAGTTTTGATATTATGTAGCTTGTAACATATATATATATATATATATATATATATATATATATATATATTATATATATATATATAAACCATTATGGTTTTCACTGCAGTAAGCGTTTTCATAATGAAGCAACAGTCCTGATCTGAAGATCTTGTCACATAAAACCGTCTCCTTCCCATCCCTCCCATCGCACTTCCCCAGAGAGAGAGAGAGAGAGAGAGAGAGAGAGAGAGAGAGAGAGAGAGAGAGAGAGGGGGGGGAGAAAGACGGAGACGTTTAGAGATATACCTCAAGCTTCAGAACCACACAAGTTTAAACTGTGGCGGCATATGATCAGACAAGACCGTGGTATTGATTGCATGTATACTTCCAGCTCTTTCTGTGTCTGGACCGGGCGTAAATAATTGTAAAGATAACACCACACATTTTCCTGATCAAGAAAATAAGAACGATTTGCTGTTGGTACACACACACACAACACACACACACACACACACAGTTCATACAACAAGAAAAAAAACCGACTCAACCAATTGTAACAAACAAACAAAAAACAAATCAATGACAACACAAACCACACAGAATTGTCATGACTGTAGACGTATGGAACTCACCAGGTACAGCTACGCCGATGCAGGGAGACAAGACAGACTGGACGAAGACATGAACAGCATTACGGCACGGCACCCATTCAACAAAAAGAAGTGTTGGCCTTCATAGTGAGAACGCCGCTCGTCTCCTTGACCAATCCGAAGAACTTATTCTTCATGGAGCTCGGTAATAAAGCCCAAGGCAGTATATCACTGGTTAAGATTTCCTCTCCCACCTCTAGTCTGATTTTCAGACAATACATATTTTTCTTGTTTTTGTCAACGAAATACATTTCAGCTCAATATCCGCAATGTGGTGGAGATTTCACAACACTGCCTGATGGCATTAACAGCTCACCAAAGATGAAGTGGATTTCTAACGGACAGAAGCTGAAGGAAAAGCTATGATGTTTGAACTTTGTTTTCCGTCTCCGTCTCTTGACATATATGTACATTTCCATCGTTCCTCGGATCACGCGGTTCGCCCAAGTCTTTAAGAAACTGGCGAATGACACCACGTGTTTCTCTCTCCCACTGACCGTGCGCGGAAGCGAGGACCCACAGGATCTCTGCAGGAGATCACGAGGAGGCTTGGGGGCTCGAGGCTTGGGGAAAGATGACGCTTGGGGAAAGATGACCTCGATCTCAAATTATTCAGAAACTTGCTATTGTTACTATGGATACATTTTATTATAATCATCCGTTTTGTCCTTGTCATTAGGCCCATAAACAGTCCATCAATGCCGCGACCATCCGATGTCACCAACACACACCAAATCTCTTCCCTCACCTTCTGCCCACTCCCCTTCAAAATAGAAACTAAAGACAACGAAAACACATACTGTCATACACACGTACGCGCCTGCACACACGCACATCGACAGCACCACACACACACACACACACCACACACACACACGAACAGCAACAAACACACAACCGGCAAGGCGCGCACACACACACAGACACACACATACACACACACACACACACACACACACACACACACACACACACACACACCATTAAAAACATACATACAGCCTAAACAAACAAGGTACACACGGTTGCTGGGGAGGAAAACAGGCCTCTCACACGGACACAGACGCAGACTGGCAGTCGTTGTTTACACCTTGTGCCTTTCCTTCCTCCCTGAGAGCACAGACTTGCCACGAAACCGAACCTTTGTTGTGATTGTTTCTCAGCTTATCACGCTCCGTCCCCATTTGTTTGTTGTTGTTATGTGCGAAGGCAAAAACTCAGCTTCGCAACCTACGATTTTGTTGAGATTTCCGCAGATCGCAGAAAAAAACAGTAATTCATTGTAAGTCAAATCAGAGTTTAACGCATCTTTGTAACAACAACAAATCGCCCCTTTTCCGAACAATTAAAAAGTAAGAAAA
The DNA here is from genome assembly GCA_018398815.1 of Conus ventricosus. Taxonomy (NCBI): domain Eukaryota; kingdom Metazoa; phylum Mollusca; class Gastropoda; order Neogastropoda; family Conidae; genus Conus; species Conus ventricosus. Next base: position 21,310,619 of record CM031595.1, on the reverse strand, counting down.
AATAAAGAAACCTAACCAAGGTTGCCGAAAAAAAGCTTCACTACACACTGGAACGTACTGCAGAAAGGCAGGCATCGCTACACGTCTGGTGAGCTTTTCTTCCCTCAAAGAGCTGGCGCACCTGAAATCGACACCATGTTTTGATTCTCCTGAGCTACTCCGTTTTTCCTGTTCTCTTTTTTTCCATAATCAATTTCCCCCCAGTTTCTTGATGCTGTAAGCGAAGTAAATTCACTTTCGATTTTGTTGATTTTTTTTACGGATCGTACTGTACAAAATAAAGTAATCGCAGTCATGCAGGGCCTTTACCGCTAAACTTAAAGTCAGATTGTACAAACCAAACCCTTCACACATCCCACACCCACTCTCCCAGCCCCTCCCATCCCCACCCTAAGAGCCAGCCCAATCATGCAAGCTACGGGAAAAACAAACGAGCAAACAAACGAAAAACTCCACGATGCACAAACATTGGGGAACGCGAAGCGAGAAAGGAACTGTTTACATGTCTTGTGTGTTTATACCCACCGGAACTTTTCACGAAATTGAAACTGTGTTTTGATGTCTCTGAGCTTGTCGATCTCACCCCCCCCCCCCCCCCTCTCATTTCGTTACTTTACTTCATATTCCCTCTCCTCTCCCTCCGAGTTGCGCACTAAAGTGTGTTGGTGTGAGGTAGGGAAGGGGTGTTTATTTATTCATTTGTTGTTGTTTTTTCAGCGAGTGAAAAAAAAGTTTTACATTTTGGGCAGAGTTGCTTCACAGCGATTGCTTTACAGGAGTGAAATGGCCTTCCTGGTGGGCCAGGCGTTACACAACTGACTGATATTTTTTTAAAATGGTGATTGGAAAACAAACAGTAAGACAAGCCAACGCATTCTAACAAGAACACTTTCACGTCTTAGGGTTAATTTCAGAATCTTTTTTCTCTCCCTCTCTTCCCTTTATCCACCCCTATCCCCTACTATGTATGAGTTAGTGCGTGCGTCTGCGCGCATCGAGAGAGAGAGAGAGAGAGAGAGAGAGAGAGAAGAGAGAGAGGAAAAGAGAGAGAGAGAGAGAGAGAGAGAGAGAGAGAGATTGTGATTGATTGATTGATTGATTGATTGATTGATCTTTAATACCCAAGGATGAAGATTTTAGGCCAAAGCCTAGTCTTACAATCTGTCCTTGTCATGCATACATTATTTCAGCACATATTCATACAGACAATTCAACATAGCAACATGATAATCTAATTCTACAATGATAAGCAAACTACTCATAACAGCACTAATGAGATGGGGGATGGTAAAACAAAAGGAAACTTACAAGCAAACAAACAAACAAAAATTACACAGAGAGAGAGAGAGAGGTCAGAGGGTGGGGAAGAGAGAATGGTAGGTAGGGGGAGGAGAAAAGGGATGGTAGACAGAGTGGGAGTGGGGATGGGCGATTTTAACGGAGTAGGTTTTATGTTTAGACGATTTATTCAAAGTATGGTTCACAGAAGACTTAGCGAGTGGACGCTAATCATTGTAATCGAGTAATTTAACTACTGAGACATAAAATGTTTATGCAAATGTTCCTTGAAAAGTTTTAAAGTATTCATGTTTTGTAGATTCGGTGGAAGTGAGTTCCCGACATATGGTCCAGAGTAAGCTAGGCTTGTTTTGTATAGATCAATGCGTGGGTAGGGAAGAAGGAATTTCGTCGAGCCAGAAAAGCTGTTCGATCTTGTAAAAAGGGCATTGATATAACATGGCATAGTATCTGTCAAGATTGTAAACATAAATGATGCCTTGTTGAATTCCAATTGCCTATTCAGAGGAAGTATGTTCAGCGCTTTTAGTTTTTCGTCTGTTGTTAGAGATACAGCTGGATGGAGTAGCTTTGCTGCACGTCTATGGAGAGAATTCAGCCTTTTTTTTGTGGACGTCACTACTGCCGTCCCACACTGTTGACGCGTAATTAATACGTGACATTATGTGTGCATTGAAGAAAAGTTTAAGCACATTACTGTTGACGTAGCGCTTTAATTGAGATAACAGGAAAAGGTGTTTTGAGACTACTTTGCATACGTTATTTAGATGAGATTGCCATTTCAATTCTTTATCTATCGTTAACCCTAAAACACGATGCTCGTCTACCTGCTCGATAGAATTGCCATTCAACTGAATTTTTAGGGAAAGAGGAGTCAACTGGTGTTTTTGGCGGGTAGCTATAATCATAGATTTGGTTTTGGCGTGCACGCACGCCACGCACACACACACACACACACACACACACACACACACATACATACATATCTGTAACGTGACGAAATTACATGTGAGCTCGTTTCCGCACAACATCCGAAGAGCCAGCAGAGAGAGAGGAGAGGAGAGAGAGAGAGAGAGAGAGAGAGAGAGATTTAACATGAATTCAATTTAGACGATCGTTTCAAGGGTGGCTAAGACGGGTACGAGGTGGTTCGGAGTTGGATAAGAGTGGGGCGCTAAAGATTCGGAAACCCCACCAGTACACCAGTTTCCATTCGCCCGCAACGAAAAATCAATCCCAAAGCGCCCAAGAAGTGCATCCATGGTTTAAAAGAAGACGAACAGAGAGAGAGAGAGAGAGAGAGAGAGAGAGAGAGAGAGAGAGAGAAGTTACAGCGTGTGGAATATAATCAAAATCGTTTCTGTCAAATAGTAACGGGCTTTGTTGCCCTCCGCACTCCGCCCCCTTCCTCATCCGATTGCTCATCCTTTAGCAACTTGTTGCTGAAGGGAAGTAAGTACCGACTCCCCACCCCACCGCCTTACCCACACAAAGTTTCCCATCTTCCTGCCATACATCCCTTATCGCCTCATCAACTTTTCGGGTATCAATAATAATAAGTTCCACTTCCTTTTCCACTCGTCATTTTTCGCTGATCGAAAATATAATTCTACTGTATCCCTGCTGTCTACATTCCTCCCTCAATGTTTATTGGCGAGTGCACTTTTGGTGGCGGTGGTAAAAACGACATCAATAACCTCGAACAATCCTAAAAAAAAAAAGGTGTGTGTGTGTGTGTGGGGGGGGTGGGGGGGGGGGGGGGGGGGGGGGCGAAGGGGGGGGGGGGGGGGTGTTGCACGATCACGTGATCGAGATTTAATACCATGTTGCAAGTTTCACAGCTGACGTTTGTAAGACGTCAAATCCATATTCGTCGCGTTGAGGAAAACAAATTTACATCACTGTGACATCATATCTGTACATTTAATTCAAAATGTTCAGCGGATCAGGTTTCTATAAACAACAGAAAAAGGACATAGCTCTCCACTAGCGATGGAATAATGTTTCTCTAAATGTTTCTGTGAAATGTCTTATGATCCGCAAAATAAATCCGACCTGAGCCAAAGTTTACCTTCTGACGAAGTTTGGTATAGTATGTTCAGCTGTTCCTGCGGCATCCTGTTTAGGGATAAAGAAACAAGCCAACCGCTGAACCAACAGACGCGAGTGAAAACATGAAGGAAAAAGACATCTCCTGGACAAAGTAATCCGCCCCTGTATTGTTTTCTAGTTACTCGTCAACTCTGGTCAAAACAAGAAGTTTTCAGACTACGACTGATTGCTCCAAGGAGTATGAGTTTCAGTTTTACACACACACACACACACAGAGCACCTGCGTATTTGCTCCTGCACGCGCGCGCGCGCACGCACGCACGGCACGCACACACACGCACGCACGCACGCACGCACGCACGCACACACACACACACACACACACACCACACACACACACACACACATACATACATATCTGTAACGTGACGAAATTACATGTGAGCTCGTTTCCGCACAACATCCGAAGAGCCCAGCAGTTTCCAGCCTGTCATAAATTGGCCCCACAGACTTGGCAACCATCAAAGGCCGATCACTCTCCGAGGAGAAAATGGCGCGTGGGTTGTCGCCAATAACCTCCCCAGACAGGCCCTCATCAATGGGGTTCTTCGGGAACATTCCCTTCCCCTCCTCCGTTCCAGAAGCCAGCGACGAGTGTTTCCCTGTAAACAGTGAAAGTGAACGAGAGCTGCATTACCCCGAGGAGCAACTTTCCAAAAATAAAGTCATGATTTAATAACAAGAAATAACAGTTGCCACAGCCAGTCTTCCTCAAAAAACAGTTGAGAACTTCACAGAGCTTTGAATAGGACATAACCTTACTTATGGACGTGGATTTCTTTTACACAGTCTTGCGTAACTTGCTCTTTGTAGAAATCGATTTTGGTATGTTAAAAAAAAAATCATGAGACGTGTTCTCAAACAGTTTAACTGTAAAGAACACGAATTAAACTCGACTGAATGTCCACCTGAAGTGCTTTTCTTCAGTTTTGCTGTGAATTCAGAGACCACTGCAATGTCGCACTATCTATCTTCGCAAATACTTTGAACGCTTAGAAGCCATGTAAAGCTTTGTTGAGGAACATCTGTCACAAGCTGTGATTTTCGTTTTTCAGACTAACGTTGCATACGTCTTTTTTACTTGAACTATTCGGGCTGTACATATGGACTGAGATGTAAATGACAGTAGTAACGGTAACGATTAAAATTATCAATCGCTTTAAGTTTCTTTTTCTATAACGAATAGGTGATGTATTGCTCTTCTGCTAATTTCGAATGGGCAGCCCAACATACTCTGAATATATATATTATTTATATATATAATATAATATATAATATATATATATAATATATAAACAATAATAATTCAAATAAGTAAGATAAGCTCACCAACCTA
>CM031595.1:21301372-21304872 GCA_018398815.1 Conus ventricosus | reverse complement strand
TTTGAATTTTCTCGTCCATCGTTCCCTCGCAACGTCACGTACTGATAAACTTTTTGGGTGTCATTTGTCTTCACCCCTTTGGTCTAGTTTTGAGTCGTGACTTTGATTTTTCGTCTCTCCTACATATTTTCATCTCTTTCAGTTATTACCATTCCTATCCTTGTTGTTCTTATCTCCCCTTTCAGTATTCAGTCTTGATTCTCCATCGTTTCTCCTGTCGTGTGGCCGGCATGTTACCTGGTTTGTTTGTTGTTTGTTTGTTTTTCTTCGTCTTTCCCCTCTTCTCTCCTTTTTGTCTGTCGGCATTCTCCTTGTTTCTCTTCTTTTTACCCTCTGCTCGCTTCTGTGCTAATTCTCCTCTCTCTCTCTCTCTCTCTCTCTCTCTCTCTCTCTCTCCTCTCTCTTCTCTCTCTGTGTTGGTGTGTCTCCCTCACTCTCTCGCTCCCTCCCTCTCTCTCTTTCTCGATACACACACACACACGCTCACTCACGCGTGCGCGCTTTTAATTTTGCGTGTGGATGTGTGTGTGTGTGTGTGTGAGAATGTGTGTGTGTGTGTGTGTGTGTGTGTGTGTGTGTGTGAACGCACACCAAAAAAAAACAACCCACACCGCTATATTTTGGCCTTCTTCAGATCTTCCCCTGGGGTCTTTAATGACGTGTTTGGAGCCAGGCAAACAAGTCATCAACGTCCATCACACCCCTCCCCACTCCTCTATCCTCTCCGACCCTCCCATCACCGCGTTTCTCCTATTACCCCTTCACCACCCTTACCCAGTCCTGTCCCACCGTTCTTCCGTCTTCCCCTTCGCCCTGTTCATCTCCAAACGTCCATATCATCTCCCTAATTTCTTCTACTTTCGCCCAGGATTGTAGCACTGTCCCAATCTTTCTTCGCTCTCTGATTAAAACTCTCAGGCATGGACGTCCTCAGCACATACAATTATACGTCCTGGTTAAAACAACAACAAAAAATGTGTGCAGAATGGACAGGCGTGAACGACATGTGTCCATGATTGTAAACTGGAGATAGTGTCCAGAAAGCAATAAAACGCTGTTTCTAAACGCTGTCTTGTTTGAAATGTAGTTATTCCAAAATCATGCTGAAAGTAAACTTCATAGAATGCAAACACATGGACAAAAGACATGCAGGAGGTGTTTTTCAGAATACACATATGTATCAACTTACACAGTATGTCTGTGTTTGTGCACACACACGCGCGCGCGCACACACAACAACACACACACACACCACCAACACACACACACACCACACACCACACACACACACACACCACACCACCGGACGCCCCCGCACCCGGCCCACTGCAAGCGCCCAGCACTCAAAATAGCACTCGTACGCGGTAAAAACACACACACACACCCCCCCACACACACACACACACATCACACCAACACTCATTTCAATGTGTTTTTCGCAGTGAAACTAGTACATACACCGAGCTGCAGTTTGGCTGGTCATCATGTTCTGAAACCATGCCAGAAACAGGAGGGAGAGGAGTGGAGAGGGAGCAACACGCGACACCCAATTCACTCCCTGTACCGCTCAATCATCTCTCAAACATGTGCTCCAAACTGTATGTCAATCTTCTTCCTCCATAACCATGATCCCTACCCCCCCCCCCCCCCCCCCTACTCATCTACATCCGCTCCCCTTCCTTCCCTCCTGACGTATATTGGCTAATCCCTTTCTGTAATTAACACAGACGGCCCGGTAGTATATTAATCACAGTACGTTTTTCAAATTGTCAATAATAATAATAATAATGAATACTTATATAGCGCCTATTCTCGGCTAGAGACCAAGCTCTAAGCGCTTTACAGTCAACACTCGTTTACACAACGGGCTGCCTACCTGGGTAGTGCCGACTGAAGAGCTGCCAGCTGGCGCTTCATTTAGTCGTTTCCCGTGTATCCAGTCAATATCGTTCAATATCGTTCACTCATTTCGTTACTTCCTTCATTCTTTCCATTTCTCACGCAGGGTGCATGCTATGTGTAACGTGTCATCCATACCAACGGCCAAAGTGGCCTACTCTTCCGAAAGTTGGTGATGGATTTTACGTTGTTGCAAGATGTTATGCGTACGTTCACACACGGAACCTCGGTTTATAGTCTCATTCGAAGGACTGTATGGGAAATGGAGTCAGAACCAATGTAACTCCGAGGAAAAATCCCCCTGTACCGAAACGCCCCGGCGGAGGTTCGAACCCGCAACCCCCGGATCACCAAGATTACGAGTCCGGCGCTCTACCAACTGAGCTAATCCGGCTCCCAGACAGACAACAGCAGACATAAACGAAGCATTCGCGCACGCACACCACACACCACACACACACACCCACACACACACACACACACACACACACACACACACCGGCGCGCGCGCGCCCACCCCCCCCCCCCCCACACACACACACACACATATATGCACACTCGCACGCAAGCACTCCCGCACGCACACACACAGAGGTATGCACGCACGCACTCTGTGCGCACACAAAAGCATACCAGGCCAAACAAAATGCTGGTACACTACGCACAATCATTCTTAATGACACGTAACGCACATGCCAATGTTTGTATAGTGGTATAGGTGCAAACTTACGTGAACACTTTATATGCATACCTTTTATACAGCTTAAAAGTGTTAGTCTGATATAGTTTCTTTGTAACCAAAGAAAGACTAAAACCATTTCTGAGCTGTAAAAACATTGACTTCACATGTATATTAATGACAAAATATAAAAGTGAAAAAATTTAAAACCACATTTTAAAGAAAAATAGATACACACATTAGTTTAGACTGAATACAATTACATGAAAATTTTTAAAAAATCAGTCGTAATTTAAAGGAAATATAGACAAATACATACAAAACATACATTAAGGATCGAAATATGATTTAAAATTGAGAATGATTGTAAATCATATATAATCTTAGATGGTGGGTAACGTTAAAGGCTAAAGCAATTGGATGAAGATAGCGGATGAGGCATTAAATCAGCTCGTACAGAATAAAGCAGATTGAAAAAAAGGAAAAAAAGTTGAAAAATACATTAAGATAACGTTGCTCAGTTTAAAACAAGTACAAAAAGTAAAAAAACCAGAATGCGGGAGTGCTAGTTGCATAGACTGTTGAGTCGCAATCGAAAGGGTGATTTTTAATCTTGTTATCCAAGATTTATTTTAGTCTAAGAATTTAGATTTGTGTTGTGCAGCCTTAGCAATACATATACGATTGTATACCAGTGTTTTTAGTTACACTGAACCTGTGATTTCGACAACATATTGTAAGTGCTAACTTTTTTTGCAAACTAAAAGATATATCACTACTTTGGTTCCGCAGTCAGATCTTTTTCTGGTGGCTGAAGTCTCATTAGTTCTAGAACTGGCGAAGTGCGTAGTCTCTGAGACATGGTCTGAGCAAACCACGCACTTTTAGCAATCGTATTAGCACGTAGTTTTGACTCCAGAGA
>CM031595.1:21278872-21296372 GCA_018398815.1 Conus ventricosus | reverse complement strand
TGGGTTTTTTCCCAGCAAAGGGCCCATTAACGATTTTTTCCCTTTAAATTTCCTTTAGCATGTGTTTGGGGTTTTTTAGAAATAAACGGGGGTTGTCGAGTCATATCGCCCCTTCAACCAGCAGTTAAAGAAATCCAGCCCAAAGTTCCAGGGTTTCCCAATCCCTAAAGACAAGGGGGCCCGCCCCGCGGAATCGGTAAGACTGAGGTTTTTTTTTGGGTTTAAATTTTTATTTTGCTCTCACCATTTTCTGGGGCTTGGGTCGAACCACGCTCGCGCGATGGGGGGAAGACCCAAAGGTAGAAACGGTTTCTGTTCGCCCAATTTTTTCCCCCTTTGGGCTCATCGAAATTACCCCTCACTTTGGCTCTCCTTTGCGTTTTACCCCCCTTTCCCCCTGCTCTTGGGGCCCTTTTGCCTTTCCCCCCTCCCTCTGTCGGGGTTTAAACCCGGTGGGTAAAGGCCAGGTTACGGGTACGGCCTCTAATTTTATCCATTCCTTTAAAATTTTTCCCCCTTTTTTCCCTCCAAAAGGGCAAATTTTAAAGCCAAAAAATATCTTTTTGTTTAAACATTTTTTTTATCAGAATACAGCGGGTGCCGAATTTATCTCCCTCGTTTTCCTTGATTAAAAAGCAATCAAGTAGCTGACGCCCAGCCCCGTTTTATTTGGGCCCCGGCGCCACAGCAGTTTGATTTCATTATTTTTACACACACCTGTACACACACAAAACAACACACACACACACACACACACACACACACAAAACACACACACCCCAACACCCACACACAAAACACACACACACACACACACACACGTTTTACACACCCCACACCCCACAAAACACACACACACACACCACACACACACACTTTTACAAAACACACCCCAACACTGTACACACACACTGCGCCCCGCGCGGGGGCGCGCCAAAACACACAAAACACACAAAACACACAACACACACACACACACACACACACACACACACAAAAAGCGCGCGTTGAAAACACTTTTAACAAAAACACACACACCCCACAAAACACACCCCACACACACACACACACACACACCCCCTTTGTGGGGTACACGAAACGCACGCACCACGCCCCGCACGCGCACCCCAACACACACACACCCCAACACACACAAAAAACACAACACAACACACAAAACACAACGTGTGGGGTGGCCTTGTGTGTCGGGTGGCTGTGTCTGGAGACACAGACACAGACAAAAAGAGAAAAAAAAAATTGATTGATTGATGTAACGCCCCCGATGACGGGGCTGACGGGAAAAAAAACCCCAGGAGATGGGGGGAAAGGGGGACAAAACATGTTTTAGCATTTATTTCACAAAAGGGGCACCAAATTTAGGGGGGGCACCGATGCGTTTCGAACCGAAAACCTCAACGGTAAAATTTCCCCCGGTGTCCTCCCAATGGAGCCAAGCCTTGCAGCCTGAGATTGTTTTTGAACGTTTGGGGTCGCCCCAACCCTTTTGTTTTAAAAAGGTAATCAATGAGCGTTTTTTTGGGGGTGTAAATTTTTAAAAAAGGCCCCAAAATTACAGGATAATGGAAAAATAACCCTGTAGGGGAGGTGCGGGGCGAACGGGTTTGACAAAGGTGGGTGGGGGTTTTTCCCAACACACTTTACAACACAAAAACCCCCAACACACAACACACAACACCCACACACACGCACACCCCACACACCCACACACACCCCCCAACACACACACACCACACCAGGGGGGCATGCGGGGCGCGCACGCACACACACACCAAACACACACACACACACACACACACACAATCGGAACCAAACCCCCCCGCGCGCGCGCGTCACACGCACACTCGCGCGCGCCTCGAATGCGCACCACACAAAAAAACCCTTCCACCCCCACACAACACCCCGAAACACACACAACAGGGCCCCCCGGAGCACGCAAAACCCCAAACCCCAACACACACATCCACAAACCACACACACGCCAAACGCACACACACAAGGGGGGGAAACCCCGCACGCACGCACGCACGCCCCATCGAGCCCCAAAAACACCCACCCCCTCTACACAAACGCACAACGCACGCACGCACGCACGCACGCAAACACACTCCACACCCCCGCACGCCGCACGCACGCACACAACCACACACACGCACACACACACACACACCCACAACAAAAAACACACGGTCGCCTCTCCTAAGGGATTCTGTCCATTTCCCACGCCCATGTGAAACCCAGAGAAATTAAAAAACGCATTTTACTGACCCAATATTGAAAATTTAAACCCCGCTTTGGGAATTTGGGGGGGAAGGGGGAATGAGGAGAGATTGAGTGGGGAGGGACAACTCTCCCTCCCCCTCTTCTCTCTCTTCTCTCTCTCCCTCCCTCTCCCCCTTCTCTCCCCTCCTTTCTCTCTCGCCCCTTCTCCCCCCATCTCTCCTAAAATTCGTCTTCTCTCCTTTTCTCGTCTCTCAAAAAAAATCTCTCTCCTCTCTCCCCTCTCTCTCTCTCTCCTTCTCTCCTCTCCCCTGTCTTTTCTCTCCTTTTTCCCCCCCCCCCCCCTTCCCCCCTTTCCCCCACCCCTGCCACTTTTTCCGTCCTTTGAAATTTTCCCTCACAAGTTTTTTTTTTCCTGCTTTTGTTTGCGTTTTTTTTCTTTTTCTGTTTTCCCGATTTTTTTTAAAAAATTATCTTACAAATAGGCCCGGGCCATGTAAACCATTTTTCTGGATTTGGGTTTCCCTTTCTTTTTTGTCCCCCCATTTTTTTAAAGGCAAGGGAAAGATTTAAATCCTTCCATCCCAATTGCGGGGCCTAAAACAGTAGGTCTGAGAGCCCCTCCCAATTTGAAACCACCATCGGCCTGATGCGGGGACAGGTGGGCTTTCCTCTGGGGGACCAAATTTAGAGAGGGGGGTTTCTGGCCCCAGAGGGGGCTTCAGCATCCTCGCCCTCGCCTGTTAAATTCCTCAGGCTACATCTCGGGGGGAAAACCCCCAACTGATAAAAAGCTCCCTCCCCCCCAACCTCTCAATGCTCTTGTTTTTCTCTTTTTCCTTGTATCTCTGCCCTGTGTCTTTTGCTGTTTTGCCCTTTCTTCCTCTCTCTCTCCCCCTCTTTGTCTTTTTCCGTCTCTCTCTCCCCTCTCTCTCTCTCTCTTCCCCTAAACCTCCCCTCTCTCTCCCTCTCCCCCCCCTCCCTCCTCTGTCCTATATCTCTCCCTCTCTTTTTCTTCCCCTCCTCTCCTCTCTCTCTCTCTCCCTCTTTTCCTCTTCTCTCTCTCTCTCCCCCCCCCCTCTCCCCCTTCCCTTTCCCCCTCCCCCTCTCTTTTTCCCTCTCCCCCCTTTTTTCCTCCACTCCCACTCCCTCTCTCTCTCTCTCTCTCTCTAAACCCCCCTCTCTCTCCCCCTCTCTATCTCTCTTTTCCCCTCCATTCTCTCCCTCCCGTGTCCCCCTCTCCTTTTCTCCCTCCCCCCCCCTTTTCTCTCCTTCCCCCCCCTCAACTCTCTTTCTCGCTCCCCTCTTCCCCCCCTCCCTCCCCCTCAACTCTCTCTCTCCTCGCCCCTTCCCTCTTCTTTTCCTCTCCCTCTCTCCTCTCCTCTCTCTCTCTCTCATCCCCTCGGGCTAAAATGTTTTCCTTCTCTTTTCCCCCTTTTCCCTCCCCCCCTTTCCTCCCCTTTCGTCTCTCTCTCTCTCATTGATTTGACCCCAGGGCATATTGGAATTCCTCTCTTTTCCTCTCCCCTCCCTCTCTCCTCCTCTGCTTTTCTCTCTCTCTCTCTTTCTGCCCTTAACAGCCTTCAGATCTTGGTGTGCTATTTCTTTCGTGTCTTGAAGGGTTTTCCCTTTTGGGTTTAAAAATTGAAACTGTTCCCCTGAAGATCCTTTGACTCTGTACTTTTCGCTTTTTTTCGTTCTTTTTTTGTTTTTTTTTAGGGGAAATTTTAATGTTTTCCCCGTTTGCTGTGCTGTAAAAAAGTTTCAATTTTAACTTTTTTCTTTTTTCCTCTCATTCTTCTCATTTTATTTTTTTTCCATCCTTCATCATCATGACCATCTTTATTATGACATCGTCGTCGACGCATCATTATCATCAAGATCATTTTTTATTTTCACCTTCTTTTTCTTCTTTTCTTCTTTTCCCTTGTTTTTCTTCTCTTTTTTCTTTTTTCCCTTTTTTTTCTTCTTTTCCTTTTTTATTTCATCCTCCAACCCCTTTCCTGCCCCCTTTCCCTCCTCCTCCTCCACCGCTTCTTTTCTTCTTCTTCTTCTTCTTTTTCCCTTCTTTTTCCCTGCTGCTTCTTCTTCTTCTTCTTTCTTTTTTTCTTTTCTTTTTTTTCTTCTTCTTTTTTCTTTTTCCTCCCTCCTCCTCCCCTCCCCTCCTCCTTTTCCTTCTCCTCCTCCTCCCTTCCCCCTCCTTCTCCTTCTTTCCCTTTTGACTAAAAAAACCTTTGATGAAATTTGCGGGAAAAGTGACTTTTTTTCCCGGGCCCGTTTTATGGAATCATAAAGACAGGAAAACTTACAGAAAAAAAAAAAATCTCCCTTTTCTTAATACTCCTGTGTCTTATTACCCCCGTCCCCCTTGTTTTGGGCGTGTTTTTTTTGTTTTTGGGGTTTTTTTTAATTTTTACTTTGGCGTCCTTTCCATGTTACCCTTTGATTTTAGATAAAATGTTTTTCATATGATTATTATGAAATTGAAAGTTAGCCTGTTGGAGAAAGAAACGAAACATAAACAAAGACATAAAAAAAATCCTGTGTGAAAGGGGGGAAGGGAAGAAAAAGGAAAAGCTGAAAGTTGGCCTCGGTATCAATTGTAAGAGTAAATTTGAAACCCTTTTTCCCCAAAAACCCAGAAAAATTAGACTTTTTTTTTCAATCGAAAAATGGGAAACAAATTAAAACAGGACAGGGGAAAGGGGGAAAAAAAAACCCCCGGTTGTATTTTTGGGTTTTTTTTATCAAAAGGGTCAAAATTTTCCCAAAAATAAAGTTTTTTTGTTTCCCTTCCAGGGGAATTGAAGGGAAATAAAGGAACTATGGGGGGGGACAACGAAGGGGGAGGGGGCAGATAAAATTGTGGGAAAAATAAATTGTGATGGAACAGTCACACCCAGTAATTCCAGACTAAGGGCGCAGTTATAAAAGTCTTTAAAATTAACCCACGCGTGTGCTGTGGCGCGCGTGCGCAAACCCACACACACACACAACACACCCCAAAACAAACACACACACACACACACAAAACACACCCCACAACACACACAAACGGGCAGGGCACCAGGGCACCCCAGGGCACGCAACGCCGCACCCCTTCGCTCTCTGTCTTTTTTCTCTCTCTGTCCACACACACACCCACACACCACACACACACACACAACCACACACACACACCACACACTCATTCAAAACTTCTAAACAAGCTTTTCGGTGTCCCTGCCCAAATCCCTCAACACAAAAAAACCTACACAGAAATGGGAAAATTTTGGGCCTTTTTTCCCCGAAAATTAAAATTGTTTCAGGCAAAAATATTTTAAAGGGATTCATTCAACGAAAAATTCCCATGTATAAAGGGCAACGGGGTTTTAAAATCAAAATACATTTTCCAAAGCGAGCACAGAGTTTTGCTCGGTAAAAACTATGGGCTCCTATAGGGTCACAATTATTTCCCAGATGCTTGGGTTAAACCCAAAACAGAAAGCTCCCCCAAACGATTACAGTAAATTTTCCTCAAGGGGAGCTTAGAAAGGCAAAATTTTGATATTAATTATACAAATTTAAGGAAAGTGATGGGCCCCCATGCTGCCCAACAATGTCAAGGGACAATAAAGGGAAAATTAATAAATAATAAAAAATTTATTTTACAAAGACGTTTCCAACTTAAAAACCAAATAATCAGGTGCTGCATTTATTTTTCCATCTTTAAAAAATGAAAAATCGTATCAAAATTGGGGAAAAATTTTTCCTCTGAAATTCACGCAAAGCAAATTGCCATTATTAGGGCACTAAACTATTTTCTTATTTTTTTCCATTTTCGATATATCAAATTTTATTTTGTGTCGTTTCAAAATCTGTCTTACAACAAAAAAAATATTCTCTACAAGATTTGAGAGGAGAAATGATTTTATGGGGATATATTTTTTAAATTTCATTTTTTTTCTTTACGGGGTTTCTTCTATTGACTTTTTTTGGGAAATTCCATCACTTTGGGTGGTTTTGGGAAAGCAAAAAAAAAGGGGTTGATCGGTTGGGCCAGAAAGGTGAGCAAAGGGAAAAGAGCTTTAAAAAAAATTTAAATTTTCCAAAAACCTTGTATGAAAATTATAGCCTTTAGGAAAAGCATCAGGGGAAATTTGGTGAAGGAAGACAAAAAGAGTGTCCAAACAAAACAAAGGCAACAAGAGAAAATTCTTTAAGAAGTTTGTAAAATAAAAAACGGGACACAATTTTCCAAACCAGGAACGATTTTTTGAAGAGTCTGATTTTTGGGACTCAGACTTGATGCAAAAAAAACAAAATATTTTTAAAAATGTTTACTTGCATTTTGGGCCCTAATATCACAACTAATTTCCCTGTCATCTTCCTTTGCAGAAATACTCCCAAAAAAATTTTCCAATTTTGGTTTTTTAAGTTTAACCCATCAATCGGGAATTTTTTGGGACCTTTTTGGGAACGAACGAAGGCTAAAAGAAGTTTTAGGGAATTGTTAAGGTTTTTTTGGACATTTTTCTTTGATTCTCGAGTTGTTTGTTTGATTTATTTTTTTAACATTTCAATGGTTTAAAAAAAAGGTTTTTTTTTTTTAAAAATTTCAGATATGAATCCAGGGTAAAGCATTTAAACCCTTATGGGCCGGAAAAATTAGAATGGGGGTTTAAAGTGGTAGTCACTTTTTGGTATTTTCCTTAACTAAATAGACTAAGCAAAGCAAAGGTTAGTTTTACTACACTACCCCCCACCCCCCATACGGGTTTTAATTTACATTTTTTTTAAAACCCGCACACACACTTATACCTCCCCCCCCCCCCCCCCCCACACAAAAACACACCGACATACACACCCGGCCCCTTTTACATGTGTTTTTTGGTTTTGTCTTTATTTGTTTGTATCCTGTTCGTTTGTCTGTTGTTCTTTTCCCAAGATTTACTGTAAAATGATAGACATTAAATTTAAAAAACGAACGACACACAAAACCCCCCACGCACGCATATAAGCACGCACGCACGCACCCCATCTGATTCATTCTCAAAGGGAAACAACGGGTGATGGTTTACAAGCCAAGATTGGGAAATTTTTTCTTCTTTCTTTTTCTGTTTTTTTGCCGCATGGGCTTAATTTCATGCTTTTGGGGAAAATGCATAATAAAACCCCCTCCCTTTCGGAGTTGTGGGTTTTGTATGGCAAAAGAAGTTTCCTTCCTTGCCCATCCTTTTTTGACTGTAAGAAAGATGCTCTACTATTGAAACCCCCCCCTTTCAGATACCCAGACCACCAACCCATGGGCAGTTTACCCCGACTCCCACACAACCCATGACGTTAAACCCCAAAACATACAACCCATTACCCAGACTAACACAAAAACCCGTGCAGTTTCCCAGACTACAACACAAACCCCCGACAGTTAAACCCCGACTACACACAACCCAGACAGTTACCCAGACAAAAACACAAAACCCCCGACAGTTTTCCCCCCGACTACACACAAAAACCAGACAGTCCCTCCCGACAAAACACCCAAACCCAAAGACAGTCACCCCGACTACACACAACCCCTGACAGGGCACCCAGACTTTTCCCCAAAAAAAACCCCTGCCAGTTAAACCCCGACCTTTCACACAACCCATGAAAGTCACCCAGACTACACACAAACCCCTGACAGTTACCCCCCAAATAAAACCAACCCATGACAAATTTCCCAGACTTTCACACAAAACCCCTGACCCACACTAAAACACAACCCAGACAGTTTTTCCTAAATACACACAAACCCATGAAAAGTTAAAACCCCGACTACAAAACAACCCCCTGACCGTTCCCCCCAGACTACACACAACCCATTTACAGTTACCCAAAAACTACACAAAACCCCCTGACATTTTTCCCGACTTTCAAAACAACCCAAACAGTTTTTACAGACAAAATAAAAACCCCTGACCCCCGACTAAAACACAAAACCCCCCACAGTTACCTAAATACACACAACCCAATGCAGTTTAAACCCAAAATACACCCCCAATCCCTGACAGTCACCCGACAAAAAACAACCCCACGCCCGTTACCTAGACTAAAAACACAACCCATGACGTTACCCCAAATACACACAACCCCCACAGTTTTCCCGACAAAACATGACCCAGAATACACACAACCCATGACAGTTTTCCCAACTAAACACAACCCCCCAAAAGTTTTCCCAGACTACATAAAAAACCCCCGACCCCAAAATACACATAGACAAATTGTCATTAAATTTTGTTTAAGATGCCTGTGGTTCGAACTCCGGCGCCCGGGGCCCACCTCGTCCGCACACCTCCGCAGCTCCGGTCACACAGAAAGGCCCCCAGTGAGGGCCCCACCCGCCGGGGGGGCGGGCAGCGGAAAGTCATCACGGCAAAATGCACGGCGGGCGGAGGGGCGGGAAGCCCGGGGCTTAAAAGGGGGAGAGTCTTCCCCCCTGGGCCTGAACGGAGGCAACCGGGGTGCCCTCGCCAGTAAAGGGTTTTTTTTGTCAGTTAGTCCCAAAAATATTTATTAGTTTTTAAAGTGAGGTGACCGCCAAAGGGGGAAATTAAAAAAACAAAATTTTTAAAAAACAATTTTAGTGAGTCCGCCAAAAACAAGGGGCAAATTTCAAGACAACCAAAGGGGTTTCGAACCCCCTTTGGTTCCCTTTTTCAGGGGGAAAAGAAAAAACATTTTAAGACAATGGAAACAAGAACGGGCAATCACTTATCTTCAGATAAATGCGGTTTGGGGCACTAAAAGCTCCCCCAAAACAACTACTGGGGGACAGAAAGCTCCCCTGCGTCAGTTTTGTCCAAAGGGGGAAGTCGCGATTGAAATGAATCGAGGGGTATCAAGGGGGGTATTTTTTTTTTTTCCCCTTTAACGTCCGGGTCCGCTTTTTAGGGGGTGGGGGAAATAAAAGGGAAAGGGGATTTTTATGGAAAGGGACCTAGCTCGAGCATAATAATCCTGTCCGTCTCTCTCCCCACTCTCTCTCTCTTCTCTTCCTCTCTCCTCCCCCCTCTTTTCACTTCCTTCTCTCTCTCTCCCTCTCCCCCCTCTTTCGATTGAACTTTAATCGATGTGTTTCAGGCGGTATTTTTTTTTTTCCCCTTTTAAAAGTCCGCTCCCCCTTTTTTGGAGGGAGAAAAAAGGGATGGGGATTTTTATGGAAGGTACATTTGCTCGAGCATATGATAATCTCTGTCCGTCCCCCTCTCGCACTCTCTCTCTCTCCTCTCTCTTCCCCCTCTCTTCTCCCCTTCCTTTCTCCTCTCTTCCCTTCTCTTCCTTTTCTCTCTCTCCTTCCCCCTTTTTACCCTCTCCCCTCTCTTTTCCTCTCTCCTTTTTTCTCCGTCTTCTCTCCCCCTTCCCCCCCCCTCTCCCCGCCTTTTTCTCTCCTCCTCTCTCTCTCTCCTCCCCTCTCTCTCTTCTCTTCTCTCCGGCCTTTTCCTCCTCTCTCTCTCTCTCTCTTTCTCTCCCCCTTTTCCTCCTCTCTCTCTCTCTCTTTTCTCTCCTCTCTTCTCTCCCCATCTAATCCTCCCCTCTTTCCCCTTCCCCTCCTCCCCTCTCCCTCTCAATTTTTTCTTTCCCTTTTTCCCTTTTCCCCCCAAAACTGTTTTTCCCAAATTTAGTTTTAAAGGTTTGTGGCCCCGGGTCCCCCCAACCCTCCCGAAAGATAGAAGAAATTTTGGGTTTTAAAAAGAAAAAAAAAAAAATGAAAAAAAAGGGGTTTTTAAAAAAAAAAAAAAGGAAAAAACAAGGGGCGAGAGATAAATTTTCCAAAGGAAAACTTGATGGTAAGGAAAGGAGGAAGGCAGATCAAAAAAACGAGAAAAAAGAGAATCATCAATCAAAACTCCCTACACCCCCCATGGTGTCTTTCTGAGGGAAAAAAGGAGAGAGAAAAGGAAGAATAAAGGACCAGAACAAGGGCGAAAGAAAAAGATGGGAAAAAAATTTATGAAAAATGAGAAAGTACAAAGAAAAAAAAAAAGGAAAAAAAATTTAAAGACGGGGGAAAAAAGAGGAGTGAAGGGAAAAAAAAAAGAATAAAGGACCCAGGAAACGGTCAAAAAAAAATCATTTAAAAAAAAAATGATGAACGATGATAAAGTAACCCGGGAAAAAAGGAAAAAAGACTGGAAAGAAAGAACCCAAAAGGGGATGAAAAAGAAAGAATAAAGGACCCGGAAAAAAAAAGAAAGAAAGCGGAAAACAAAGGATGATAAAGTTTCAACAAAAAAAAAGGGAAAAAGAAGAAAAATGAAAGACTGGAGAAAGAAACAAAAAAATTAAAAAAAGAATAGAGGAACAAAAAAGACGCACACATTCCGCCCCCACTAAAAAAAAAAATGGGAAAGGGTAAAGGACCAAGAGATAGAAAGAACAAAAGAAACCGAAAAAGAAAAAATAAGGAAAAAAAAGAAACCAAGGAGAGAAGGAGGGGAAAAAAAAAAGAAAAGAAAAAGGTATTTGGGACTAGAGAACGAATAAAAAAATAAAAAAAAAGAGAACAGGATTTTTTACCCACGTAGACTCAAAAAAGAAAGAAAGAAAGAAAAAGGGAAAAAGGGGTTTTTAAAAAAAAACTGAAGAAAGAAAACAAAAAAAAGAAAAAAGCCCGGGTAAAGGGGCCTAAAAAAATCCAAAGGGAAATTTAAAAAAAAACCCAAAAGGGCCCCACAAGGAAAAAAAACAAGAAAAGAAAAAAAAAAAAAAAGAAAAAAACCGAAGAACATTAAAAAGAAGTAAAACAGAAAAAAAAAACATAAAAAATTATTGGGGTGCAAGTCTGAACCCCGATAGTTTTTTTTTTCCACATTAACCCGGGTAACAATACGCCTGACACGAAACACTTTGAGGGGTCCCGGGTGGGTTTTAGAAATTTGTTTTCCAAAGAAATCATCGAAAGCCCTTTTTAAATGGGGCCTAAGCGTCTTTGGGGCCGAGAATTTTTGAAATTTTTTTGAATAAGGGAAAATGTTTACAATAGCAGGGGTTTCTCATGGGGGGACGAGATACAATCAGAAGAGTGAGAGTGAGACTAAAGGAAGGGAAAAGGGAAAAGGTTTTCATCAAACCCATTTTTTTAAACCCCAAATCTCTTTGAAGTTTACTGTCGGGTGGGTGTCCCCTCTCTCTCTCCTTCTTTTCCACTTTTTCTCCTCACTCTCCCCTCGGTTTTCCCCCTTTTCTCCCTCTCCTCTTCTTCTTCTTTACTTTTCCTCCTCTCTTCCCTTTTCCCTCCTCCCCTTTTCTCCCTCCCCTTCTCCCCTCTCTCTCAAAATCCTCCTCTCCCCTATTTCCCTCTCTCTCTCTCCCCTCTCCCTTTTCTCCTTTTCTCTCTCTCCCTCCTCTCCCCGCCTTTCTGTCCTTCCCCCCCACCCCTTTCATATTTTTAAGGGGTGTAATTGTATCGATAATTTGCTTTTGTAAAGTGATCATAAAAGAAATATTAAAAAAGCCCTTTTATTGTATTTCATAATAGCTATTTTAGGTGGGGATAGCGAAATGCATATAAGGGGCCCTTTTTTTGTTAAATTTCCGCTCTCGATTTTTCCTTTTCAGTTTTTTGGGTTTTTTTGTTTGTTTTAACAAATTTTTTTTCTTTTCCCCATTCCCCCTCTGCTTCCGCACAGGCCCCCTTTCCCCACCTTTAAATTCCCCCGCCCTCTGTTTTCCCTCCCTTCCCCAAAATTTTCTGGCCATCCCCTCCCTTTAGGAAGAATCTTGAAAAATGCGCCATTTTTGGTTTTTTTGGTTTCGGTTTTCCCCCCGATTTATGTTTTTGAAATTTCCCCCCCGATTTTTTGTCCTCAGAGGGTTTCCACTGGGGAGGGGTAAACACTTTTTTTCGGGGTGGGCCCCCAATATTCTGAATCATACACACAAACTCCCCCCACACACGCACGCAACCGCACCCCCGCACGCACGCCCGCACGCACGGGACAACACACAAAACAAACACACACCAAAACACACACACCACACACACACACACAAGGGAAGAGAGATGTTTCGTCAGAGACATTTGGAAACCCCCAAATTTTGTGTTCATAATTTTAATTTATGTTCTGCAATAAAATGTTCTTTTTTAAGGTTTTAAATGATATCACAAAAACAGGGAAACCCTGTTTTAAGGTTCTTGTTTTTTTCCGACCAAAAGGGGTTGTCTTACTGTGATTAGCAGATTTTGGTGTTGGGAAACAAGTTAATTTTTGGCTTTCGTTCGAAATTCTCAAAGTCCCAAGGGAGAGCTTTATGATGTAAAAAATCTCGAATGTTTGTATAAATTTCCCGCCCCCTTACAGAGCGTGTACAAAATGCTTTTCGGGGTTTTTTGCACAATGAAAACATACATTTTCATACAAACACTAACCGTGCGTGTTTCCTTTTCAAATTTCACGCTTTGCAAGCTCGAAAAAGCGCGCCCCCCACACGGGACGCACACACAAAACACACACACAAACCCCACCACACAACATCACACACACACAAAAACCCCCCCCCCCCCACACACACACACACACACGTTGGGCATAACACTCTAGTGGCCGCTCCATGTTTTGGCACCCGATTCCTGAAACCCGGGTGGGGTTGGGGGTTTAAATTGTCCGGGCAGGGGATCCCCCCTTTTCTCGGGTCATGGGGTGCGTTTCCCCGGTCATTTTTTCGTCACTGATTTCCCCTGACCTGTTTTATTTTGCTGTGAACCCTGCAGATTTGGCCTAGTGGGTCTGTAATGTGGTGTAACCTTTTTCCCTGGTGGCACAGTGGAATGCTACAGTTTTGAGGGGGAATATTTATGCGAGATTTTTGGGGTTTAAAAACAAAAAAGAAAAAGGGGCAGCTCTGTGGCCATGAAAGAGGCCCAAATTTCCCCCCCATAACCATAACTCCAAACAAAGTTGCTCGCGGCAGGGCGATTTCCCCCAGCAGTAATGTCCCAAAAAAAGCATACAGAAAAAGCAAAAAGACAAATTTTGAAAGATGTTTTAAGATTTCGAGAATTCCCCCTTGGTTGTCGTTGTTTTTGCTGTTTTATTTTCATTATTTTTGTTGTTGTTTTTCATTATTTGGGGTTGTTTTTTTTTTATTACAATTCGTTTTTCCTTTTTTAAAAGGACTTTAAAGAGTGCCATCCCGGTCAAAAAACAAGCTCTAAGCGGTTTTAAAAATCCACCTCGCTTTTTAAAACAACGGGGCCC
This sequence comes from Conus ventricosus, assembly GCA_018398815.1. Lineage (NCBI taxonomy): Eukaryota > Metazoa > Mollusca > Gastropoda > Neogastropoda > Conidae > Conus > Conus ventricosus. Next base: position 21,282,912 of record CM031595.1, on the reverse strand, counting down.
CCTACCTGGGGAGAGTCACGAAAGAGCTCCTTGGGCCCCCCGGGGCTGTAAAATTTTCTCGGTTTTTTGTGTCATTTAGTTTGGGATTGGCCCTCGTGGTTGGGTTTTTTTTCATCTTCATTCTTTCGATTTTTCCCCGCTAAATGCACGCTAAATGTAAGATCATCCAAAATCAATGGCTAAACAGCCTTCCCCTTTTGAACGTCCGGGTTTTTGAAATTTTTACGTTATGCAAAAATATTTCGTGCGTCCACATTCTGAACTTCGGTTTTTAGTCTCATTTGAAGGGCTGTTTTGGGGAAAAAGGGAAACGAACAATGGAAAGTACAAGGTTTAAAAATTTCCCCTTTAAAAAAAAAACGCCGCCCCGGCGGAGATTCGAACCCGCAAAACCCCAAAATCACCTGAATCACGATCCCAAAGACAGGACAATTTAAAAACTTTTTCAGTAAAACCCGCGCCTGAAAACCCAAACACAGCAACAATAACTAAAAAAAAACGAAAGAACACAAACAAGCAATTACCGACTGGGTTGGGTTTTGGGTTTTTTTTAAATCCTTTAAAATTTTTAAGCAAACACACCCAAAGAACAGAAACAAAATGGGGAAACCCCCCCTCGGGTTTTAATGTCACGAAAGGAAATTTTTCATGGTTTTTAAACGACCCCCCATCTTCAACTTTCAACCTTTTTGTTTAAAGTTTCCCGATGCCCGGGGCTGTGGGAAGGGCAGCGGTCCCAACAAAAGGGCGGACGATTTTTTTCCCCGGGAAACACACCTCCCCGTCGGGGAGACTTTTTTTTTACTTCCCGACACCCTGCTTTTCATTTTAAATTACTCTCTCACCCCCCCTCTCTCTCCCCCTCCTTTTCCTCTCCTCTCCTCTCTCTCTCGTCGGGCCCCTCTCTCTCTCCTTTTCCCCTCTCCTTTCCCCTCTCTCCTCTTATAAAAGAGTGCACCTTATCGATTTAAACGGGTTTCTGAATATTCCGATTCATTCGTCCCAAAAAAAATTGCTTACGGGGAAAAAAGGAAGGGACCCTTTGTACATCAGGATGTAAAGGTAAAATTTTGGGGCAGATACTGTTTTAAAAGAAAAAAAGATTACCAGTAGCTAGACTGAGCAGGCAAGCATACGAAAAATGATGCTACAACAGGGTGAGTTTGGAAATGTTAACTGGGCCCCAAAATAAGAAAGTGCTAGCAAGAATGGGTTTTTTAATAGTGGGGGTTGAGCCCGGGGTTGGAAAAAGAAAAACCCTTTTTTTATGTCTGAATTCAAAGATAGATTAATTTTTTTCATATAAACAAAAATGCACAGCCAACTAGAAAACATGATAAAATTTCCGGGGTTTCCATCCTTCAAAAGTAACTTGGGGGCAGAAAAGTATTTACATCTAGTATCTAATCAGTGCAAAGAGGCATCCTTGCAAGAATTTAGAAATAGAACACTGGGATTAAAGGCAAATTTAAAAGATGGAAATCTAAAAAAATGATGCTGTTGATGATTCATTTTCCATTATGTAATGATATTGCAGTTAGAAAAGATGAGTTACATTTTTTGTTCACTTGTCCCGTTTATGGGAAAAAAGAAAAAAATCAAGACTATTTGAAAATAGCACAGTCAAGATTTCAAAACCTTAACAGAAATTTTGCAGACAAGTGATGAAACATTGTTAAAGATGCTGGCAAAATATCTAACAGAAGCAGTAGACCGCGGAAGAAAATTATAAATGAATAAAAGTTCAAAGCACTGAAGGGGATATCAATTATATTCATTTTTACTGTGGGGAATACTTATTTTAACCCGAAGCTTGATGGTTCAAGTAAAATGGTTTCTCATAAAATCAAGTCAGATAAATTATCTGACAAGGAATGTGTGAATGGGGAAAAGGAGGAAATAAGGATATAAATGCGTGTGTGCAAGTCCGATGGAAGTTGGGATGGATCAGTGTGCATGTGAAGGGAATGGTTTTTGTTTTAGAACGATTTTGTAAAGAACATAGACAAGAAACACAAATGAGTGATGGAATGGAAATTAATTTTTTGACTTTGCTCAGCTGTGTAGGCACCTAATTGGCAGTTTTTCTTTCGTTTTCGTTTCCTCTGAGCAAAAACAAAAGACAATGTACCCCCTTTACAAAAAGGCTATTAGCCAATGTCCCAAAAAAAGATGTCAGGGGTCCTCTCTCTCTCTCTCTCTCTCTCTCTCTCTCTCTCCCCTCTCACTCTCTCCCTCTCCTCTCTCTCTCTCTCTCTCTCTCACTCATTTTAACCATCGATGAAACGGCTATACAATATTTTTTCATAAATGGAATGGTTGTCAAAATGATTAAACCCCAAACACCAATAATAACAGACTTACTTATATGTGCAATCTTTTATGGAAACAGTCTCAGTTTTCCAACAAAGGAATATTTTTGTTTGGGTTTGGGTTGCTTTTTGGTTTTTGGTTTTGTTTTTTGTGTTGATGTTGGGGTTTTTTGTTCTTTTTTTCTTTTGCTTTTATTTTTTTGGGACAAAACGGGGTCCTTTCCGATTACAGACCAGCTTCTATGTTACTGATTCTTTTCCTCCACCTCAAAAACAAATCAAAACAAAACCCAAGGAAATTGCGTATCTAAAACAAAAATATGATGTAATTTTACACCAAACATTCAGATTTGGGGGAAATCGTTTCTGGCTGTATGACCTTTACATAAGTAATTTGTGAAGCAAATAAAAGGAATTTGCTGTTTATGGTTTTTGGTTCAGGCACTGAATACTGAAGACTTTACTAATGCGTTGTTAAACAAAATGTTGCATATACATATTCCGTTCTCGGTCCCATATAGCTATTGTATACAGAGTATGTAGCTAGTTCCTTGTGTGAACGACTGAAAGTAACAGTCTAATCCTGTGTTTTAATTCTAAAAATCATACTTTAATGCGTGTCCATACAACTAGACAATACCAAGGACTAAGTTATTTGCTGTGGTCCTCTCTGATGAAAAGAAAAACGCTAAATCGCACATGGTGTTGGAGATTGTCAGTGATGACAAGATCGTCATGGTCTGGTGGTATTGCTAACTTCCGTAAACGACGTACTACGAAAGCCGTTTGTCAATACAGTTCTACCGTCGATTCTGTACATCGATATCAATAAATACTTAGTTTGAATCGTACAAATGGGACTTTTTGAAATACGAGTATATGTCATGAAGTACTTTGATGTATTGTGACGTTTCATGTTCTAAAACCCTTGTAGGCGATTGAGGCAACTAAGTTCTGGAATACAGATGTTAACTCGTATGTCGAAATTTACTCAACGGCTGTAAATAACCCCACACACACACACACACACACACACACACAAAACAGAGGGTGAACACCACTTAAGTTGGAAAGAATGTTATTTGGGAATATTTTTGTAATGATGATTTTACCGAATATCATTGAATGATGTTTGCATTTATTTGAATTTGAAACACTTAGAATCACACATATATTATATGATTTTATTAATACCACAGGTGAAGATTTTGGTGTGGATGTGTGTAAAAAGGGGGGAGGGGGGAGGGAGACTGGAAATGTGTGTTTATTTTGTTCGTTTGTTCGGTTTTTTCCTTTCTGTGTTTTCCAAATCCTTCATGGTCTATCTGTTCAGTGCTCTATGGGTGGTCAATTTAAGAAAGCGGGCATAGCAGCCGGGGTCGTTGTCCTTGTCATCATTTAACTATAATCATCGTCTACTTTGCCGTGAAAAGAAGGTAAGAGAAAATCTTAAACTTAGATCATCCAAATGCAATCAAAGTGCAGCTCTGTGTGCGAGCGCGCGTGTTTTGTGTGTGTGTGTGTGTGTGTGTGTGTGTGTGTGTTGTGTGTGTCCCTGTGGTGTGTGTGTGTGTGTTGTGTGTGTGTGTGTGTGTGCGCGCGCTGCGTGTAGATGTGGGGTGTTGTGTGTGGTGTGTGTGTGTGTGTGTGTGTGTGTGGTGTGTGGTGTGTGTTCGTGATATCTGCTAGGGAGAAAATTAGATTGATGTATCAGTAAAAAGAACAGAA
>CM031595.1:21224237-21276737 GCA_018398815.1 Conus ventricosus | reverse complement strand
ACTTCAAAAACCACAATGGAAAAATGATTACTTTGCAAGCCTTTACAAAACACAACGAAGCTTTTGGCCTTAGACCCTCTCAGGAAACTAACACTTAAAAAAAACATAAGAAAACAAATGACATAAAAACAAACTGATGTCACAACATCCACGCCCCCCCCCCACCAACTCCGCTTTACACTAAGCATATCCCCCCCCCCCCTTGACAGTGTGTGTGTGGTGTGTGTGTGTGTGTTTGGGGGGGGGTGTTGTGTGTGTGTGTGTGTTGGGTGGGGGGGGGGGTGTTTGTGTTGTGAGGTGGGGAGGGAGTGGGGGGGGAGGGGGCGAAGTGTGTGGGGTAGTGTGTTGTGGGATGAGGGTGGGGGTTGGGGGAGAAGGAGGAGTAGTAGAGTATATAGGTAGTGGGGGGAGTGGGCTGGTGGAAAGGATTTCATAGGGGGGCTGTTAGCAGACACCTAACAAATGTAGCAAACGTTTGCATTATACCAGGGGGAAAGTGTTACACAATACTGTTGTGACATCAGTTTATTTTGATGTAATTTGTTCTTTTATATTCTTTTCGTCACTTTGACTTTTTTTCCCTTGCTTTGAAGACTATTTAGGAAGAAGACTCTACGAGTGGAAGTACTTAGAGTAGGAGTCAAACTATCTTTGGAAATTAAACGTAGATTGTTGCATACCCAATGATCTGAAAACATGCTGTAATGGTGTGGAAACACACACATTTTCTGTTGGTGACTGGGACGCTCGATGTGGTCTCTGATTGCCAGAAAGCCACGACTACCAAAGTAGACACGTTTTTGGCAAGGCTCGCAAAACACTTCAAATTCGCTGTCTTTGTCATGTTTCTTATTACATCCGCGACTCTGCGGTCACACACGTCCTTCTGCTGCCACTCGGTCTTCTAGTGGTTCACATACTTCTTTTTTTTTTTTTCGTTTTGTTTGCACTCACTGGCGGCAAACTCTCACTGTGAATCGACGCCATGATGAGAAATGATACTGGAAGGAAACAGAATGACTGAGAACTACACCGTTTGAGAACATTACCGACAGAGAAGAAATTCGCTGTGCTGACAAGTTGAGATCGTTTCTGAGCATCATTCTTCGAATAATTTTTCGGCGGAGACTTTTTCTTTTGGCGGAGATGCGAAAAAATAACGGCGGAGACGGCGGAAACGGCGGAGGAGTTTTCATCCCTGCTTATCTTTTACTAGAAACCTTTAATTGACATAAAAGTATCGTATTTTCTCCATTTTTCGTTCATTTTAGATTCTTAAAAAATTCAACACATCAGAAATATCCGTAATATCTGTGGAACTGTACCGAACATGCATAAACACATAAGTTCCGCCCCACCCTCCCTCTCTCTCCGGTTATATCTTTCCGTCTCTGTCTGTCAGTCTATCTGTCTGTCTCTTGCTTTCTTCAGAGAAAGCAGACAGAGTAGGCTCACCCAGACTTTTGATTTCTCTATGGACCCTCAAAACAGCTTAACACAAAGACCAAGAAAAGAAAAAGGAGAAGAAAAAAAAAGAAGTTAGTTCTTCACCAAAAGTTCTGCAGTACTGTGACTGCCCTCTCTACACAAATGAAACGGGAAGGGGTCGCAAGTCGGCGGGTGGGGTGTGAGGAGAGAGAGAGAGAGAGAGAGAGAGAGAGAGAGAGAGAGAGAGAGAGAGAGAAGAGAGAGAGAGAGAGAGAGAGAGAGTGAGTTCACGAATGAGCCTGCATTATCCCAAGGAAATCCCTTCACACCCGAACACTGGAAGAAAAGAGCGAGAAAAAGAGTAAGGTACGCTCACAAACTATCAGACGTGGATAATGGGGATGAGGAACCGCACAGATTTCATTTCCTCTGGATTCCAGATTTCCTTCAGGACTCACACCCAAGTTCACCGCAGGTGTCAGGAAACCTCGGGACTGTGGCCGGAGTACTTTGCCTTTCAAAGGTAAATGAGTTCTCTGAACTTGATTAGTTTCTCCTTGGGGACATCCCCCTCCCTCCAGGGCTGTTGCTGAGGAGTCTGAGGCACCGGAGGTGGACGAGGAGCGACAGAGAGAGAGAGAAAGAGGAGAGAGAGAGAGAGAGAGAGAGAGAGAGGAGAGAGAGGAGAGGAGAGAGAGAGAGGGGGGGGGGAGTTTCAGATTCAGATGTTTTATTCTTATAGGCCTTGGCCCCTCAAGGGGATGTACATAAAAAGAACAGTCATCCTACCAAATTCATAATAACAATTACTTTGAACAAATGCTTTGTCGTTTGAAAGCTTTGTGTAACCAAACTGCAAACTGTTCTACAATGCTTTCATTCCGAGATGACACTAACAAAATATGCACGAATAAGCAAGCTTTTGCATAACATTTCCGTGAAATAATTGTCTTTCATATCTTGCCATTCTGGACAAACTAATGCAAAATCTTCTCTTGACTGTCGACATAATGGACACAACAAAGGAGATTTGTTCGTCTATAACGATGATGATAAATAAAAATATCAGACAGACCAATACTAATGTCAATGCAAACTTCAAGTGTCTGTCCATACGCATTGACATGTACGTTGGGAGAGAATGTAGATCATTGAATGTTCTATAAAGAAAAACTGTCTCGGCTACCTACAGTCAGTTAGCCTTTCTTTAAAGGTACGAACAAAATTGCTAATATCTCCGACACCTTGGTTAAGCCATAACGTACCCCAAACCATATTCGTAAAATTTCGCTCTAACATGCAACATCCAGTTCCTCTTGTCTCTATTATCTAGTTCTAACAGCATTACATACGCTTTTTGAGGCCATCTATTTCCAGAAGTCTGGGTTAACTTTAGCCAGTACTTAACACATTAAAGGTAGAGTACAAATACAGAGGATATCTGCCAGTCTAAGCCGTTCACAAGATCATCTGGAGAGAGAGAGAGAGAGAGAGAGAGAGAGAGAGAGAGAGAGAGAGAGAGAGAGAGAGAGATATGTATTCACAATATGCCCTAGTGTCAGTCAATGAAAAGGAAAACGTCCAATGAAGAAGCTTGCAGTTCTCTGAAGGATTCAAGTAATTAAGGCGACAAACATACCTATTTGACAAAGATTTGACATTTAAAAAAAGGCATTTGTGTAACAAACATTTAAAAAAAAACAATACAAGATTGAACAAGCATTTGCCGTTACGCAGAGGTTAGGGCGGCATCACACACTCAAAATTAAGAGGTCGCACGCTCAAATCACATCAAAGAGGTATCACTGTAGAATAGCACGTTCTTCTTCAGCTTCACCCATTATCATGAAACAGGCAAAAAAAAAAAATGTTTCAGATTATCAGATTCTTCCTACACAATTATGAAAGCACCATCTGCGTTGATTCACTCTCCACTTCCATGACTTGTCTCGAATTTATGTCGAAGTTAATGGTATCGGTAGATTCTCGAGGCGACTTTTGTTTTCCGCATTCGATAAGGAAAGGCACAGCCAGGAGAGGGATGAGGGAAGGGAACATGGGGACGGGCGTGCGGGAGAATAAGAGGGGAGGGTGAGGGGGAGCCCGCAGGGGCGAGGATCATTCCCCAAAAAGGTTCGACGACTGCGTTAGTTTCTTTTTGGTTTGAAATTGGGTGACCCGCTTTTAACCCTTGGCGTCTCCCCTCTAGCCTCAGTTCGCTCCGTATCCTTGTTGCGCCCAGTTCGAAGAGATCAATGATGGTCCGTTCGTCCTTTGTGGTCATTGTCTTGAATGTTACTAGCCTCAGTTCCGCTCCGTATCCTTGTTGCGCCCGTTCGAAGAGATCAATGATGGTCCGTTCGTCCTTTGTGATCACTGTCTTGAATGTTACTAGCCTCAGTTCCGCTTCCGTATCCTTGTTGCGCCCAGTTCGAAGAGATCAATGATGGTCCGTTCGTCCTTTGTGGTCACTGTCTTGAATGTTACTAGCATCAGTTCCGCTCCGTATCCTTGTTGCCCCCGGTTCGAAGAGATCAATGATGGTCCGTTCGTCCTTTGTGGTCATTGTCTTGAATGTTACTAGCCTCAGTTCCGCTCGTATCCTTGTTGCCCCCGGTTCGAAGAGATCAATGATGGTCCGTTCGTCCTTTGTGGTCACTGTCTTGAATGTTCTAGCCTCAGTTCCGCTCCGTATCCTTGTTGCGCCCAGTTCGAAGAGATCAATGATGGTCCGTTCGTCCTTTGTGGTCACTGTCTTGAATGTTACTAGCCTCAGTTCCGCTCCGTATCCTTGTTGCCCCCGGTTCGAAGAGATCAATGATGGTCCGTTCGTCCTTTGTGGTCACTGTCTTGAATGTTACTAGCCTCAGTTCCGCTCCGTATCCTTGTTGCGCCCAGTTCGAAGAGATCAATGATGGTCCGTTCGTCCTTTGTGGTCACTGTCTTGAATGTTACTAGCCTCAGTTCCGCTCCGTATCCTTGTTTGCGCCCAGTTCGAAGAGATCAATGATGGTCCGTTCGTCCTCTGTGGTCACTGTCTTGAATGTTACTAGCCTCAGTTCCGCTCCGTATCCTTGTTGCGCCCAGTTCGAAGAGATCAATGATGGTCCGTTCGTCCTTTGTGGTCACTGTCTTGAACGTCACTCGTCTTGCCTGAGGAAGACCAAAGGTGTTTGGTTTGTAACTAGTTTCTTCTGTCGTTTGGCGCTGCAGTGAATGATTTGTTTTTGCCCTGTACGTTAGTTTCGTCTGTTGGGGGCTCTCCGTATAACACTAAAGAAGAGCATGCACCCCAGCCTGAGCACAGTAGTCAGAGTTCTCCAGAGGGTAGCCTCGGTCAACCGTGCGCCGTATTAGCCTACCCGAGGTGGCTGCGGACGTTAAATCACGATTAACCAGGAGCCTTATGGCTACTGAAATGCATAGCGGTACGACGATTGCTCAAGTCGCCCCTCCCCCACCCCACATCAACAAACTAACAAACCAATGAAAACAGAAAGAAATAATTATCCGCATGAGGGTATGCAGGGGACATCGGGGCAAATAATTATCCGCATGAGGGTATGCAGGGGACATCGGGGCAAATAATTATCCGCATGAGGGTACGCAGGGGACATCGGGGCAAAGAATTACGGGATGGGGTGGGGATGGAAGTTGAATTTTCTGAACGATTATTAATTTGATACAAACCAAACTTAAATGATTAACGCTACAAGCAACGAAGTTTGATGATTCAGACTGAAAACCAAATGCGGCAATCAAGCGTCGTCCACACTTTCTTAAACGTTTTGTCAGAGTATCGGCGGCATGGGGGAGAGGGGGGGGGGGGGGGGGGGGGGGGGGGGGGGGAGGAGGACATGGGGGGGGGGGCAGGGGAACAAGGGAAGAGAGGAGTAAGTAGTGTGTGGGAGGTTTCAGTAACAAAGAAAGAACGGGGATTATCTTTGTGTCCTAAACTTATTTGTTCCGTATTTTATCCACAAGAGGACACATTGTCACCAATATGGTTACCATCGTTACCATACTACTATCGATGCTGCTGCCACTAACGACATATAATACAAATAACAACATAAGAGCCGTTATTTTACTCTCGTGATACTGGTTCGTTTACAGTCGGTTTCACCATCTTCGTCAAAATACACTCCGCTGAAAACAAGTGAATGCCCTCTCCAACTTTTTATTGTCTACACGGTCTGTCTAACAATTAAGTGATCATAAAAACATGCTTTCTATCCATCAACTCTAGTGGCTGGAAAAGAGAGAATACTTTCTTCTGTTCACAGGAAAGGCACTATCGTTTTATGTAGCAAGGTAGCTGATGCTTATATGTGAGAGCGTTTCTCCCGAAGTCGGAGTGTGGCTGCCCATGTGACAGCGTAATCAAAACGGTCACACACGTAATATTCTCATCCCCTGCTGATGCATTTGTACCATAGTGTTCAAGTGCTTTGGCTGTTCGGATGATCCTTGGAGTCTTTTAGCCAGGGCACGACAACAACAACAACATGTGAGAGTGTACCCGGAGTACAGGTGTTCCCGGGGTATTAAGAACTAATGTGTTGTGGTCACAGACACTCATGATTCTTAAAATGAGGACGCGCGCGCGCGCGTTTGTGTGTGTGTGTGTGTGTGTGTGTGTGGTGTGTGTGTGTGTGTGTGGTGTGTGTGTGTGTGTCTGTGCGTGTGTCTGTGTGTGCGTGTGTACAAGTGTGTTTGTGTGTGCGCGCGCATGCGTGCGTGCCTGCGTGGGACGAATTATCATTTTATTCTGGAGAAACGAAATATCTGTCTCACAAAAAGAAATTGTGTTCAAGAATTAGCAAAAAGGTGTCAGCAACATAACTGTATTTCTTGGTGCGATATTATATTTTCATCGAATACGTTCTTCTTCTGCTTCTTCAACCTCTCTCTCTCTCTCTCTTTGAGATTTGGGAGAAGGGTGTCATGGGTTATCATAGCGGACACCTGATCTACGCATTGATCCAAAGAGCTGATCAGGCTGTCCATCATACGATACGTAGTTCAGTGAAACTGAACACAAGGAAGACACAACGTAAGAAGAGGAATAACAAAAGCAGAAACACAACTGTCAACAAATACCATCACATGATATCATCAGTTACGGAAAAAGAAGCCAATAAAACCGACCCACTTATACTCTGTCGTAAAAAAATAGCTTTCATTAGGAATACTCTGGACATCGACAGAATGTCTGCAATCTTTTCTTTCTTTCTTTTCTCTAACACTGTGTTTCCAACTGTAGTAATCACCCAGGAAATTGTGAGCGCACACTATCCAATGAAGAAGTCAATGTCATTTCCTGCTCCATTTCTACGCAGCCTTTCTCGTGTATTCTAACACAGAATGGAAACGGGTTGATCCAATCACTGTCCGGATGGTAACCGAAATACTTGTATGGCAAATCCTTCAGTGACAGTTTTCCCCGGTCCGCCAGGCAAACAAAAGGTATTCTGAGAGGAAAAGGTATTAGTACTAATAAGATTGCCAGGGTGCGCCGTGTTCAATTGTTCCGGGGGATCTTAAGGTGGAGGCATTTTACATTCAGATTAGACGTCCTCGCCCACCAAAAGTAGACGGGGATAGCCCACCAGGAAAACAGGGTAAAGAACACTCCAACACCACCCACCAGGTCGACAACAGATTAAAGTGGGACCCCCCCCCCTCCCTAAAAAAAAGAAAAAAAGAAAAAAAAAGCCAATTTGTAAGTAAGACGCCGGCGGCATTTGAACTCGAAAGGTGTGACCGTAAACTTAGTGTTCTGCCTCTAAAGCAGCCAGACACCCATGGGTTGGGATGAACGTATCTGCGATCTTATATAATATATATATATATATATATATATATATATATATATATATATATATATATATCTCTATATATATATATATATATATATATATATATATATATATATATATATATATATATATCAGTAACGGGAACTATTATGCGTCAGTAGTCGTCACCATGTCATTTTTATTGTACCTGTACTTCCATATTAAACAACAGATAACCCAAACAAACAAACACAAAACATCCCCCAAAAAACAAACAAACAAACAAATTAAAACAAACAAAAAACGGAAACGGAGTATTACGACGGCTGAAATTCACACTCTTTATTGGGCCTAGTTCGACTAATGTCAAGTTTACGCCTCGATTTTTTCTGCGCATCCGGAAACAGGCACTTCTGCCTATCTCCCTCGGCACTACACGCACTGTGAAAATGGGGATACTCCAACTCTAATCCAAACCTAATTCTAAACTTACTCTAACCCTTATCCAACCCTAAACAAACCAAAATCTTATAATCTATTTCTAACCCTAACCAATATATACATATAGAGTGAGTCGACAGGAAGCGCACGCGCTTTACATTTGCATCAAAGTATTGAATGAAATCTTGTCTGAACATCGGTATTGTGTTAACAATTAGGGGGCCCAAGTATCGTCTGTCCCTGTCCCCCCCCCCCCCCCCCCCCCCCCCCCTCTTTCCCCCGCCCCCGCATCAATATTTGAAGGTAAAGAGATACCAAAATAGAAAGTAAGAAAGGTGAGAATGTCTTTCCCTGAAGACTCTTGAAGACATGACACTGCTTTTTTTTCTTCCTCCGCTTGAAAAGATGAGTTGTCTGCTCCCCGGTCTGAAAATGAAAACTTAAAGTCCTGTCGTCCTCCCACCCCTCCCCACTCCCTCCACCCCCCAACACACACACACACACACACACACACACACACACACACACACACACACACACACACACACACACCTATCCGCCGAAGAAAAAGGTGATATCACGTCACTTCCCAAACCCCTTACCGTGTTAAGTCTTTAGTAGTGATGCTTTTGCCGACTGCTTGTCAGTACAGGCTCAACCCGGCCCCGTCTCCCTCCCCTCGCCACCACCTCTCCTCAAACGCAAAAACCTTCTGATATCAATGAATCCCCGATTACACAGCCACCAACATGCCTGTATTTACCACAGTAACTTTATCGTGGTAATACCGTCTTTCGTGCCTTTAAAGTTACTGAGAAATACAAATCAGCAGACTGGTCAACAACAAAACGCTTATTGCCAATGATTAGATTCTGCCCAATAGAGAACTGAAGAACTGAAACGGAACCTGATGGCATTATCCAGTTATGTCTGGCCCCGGTGGCGTGTCTGCAGAAATGCCAGGACATAGGGTAAAGTGATTTGGTCCCCAGTACCACTGTAGGTTATCTGCCTGCGAGCACCAATCGACTGCACGATGAAAATGAAGAAATAGTACTCTTCTGAGCCCCTTTGGTGCCGGTGTAGCTCGCCTTTTGTATTCTCACAAGTACTCGGAATACTCGACATGTTTTTCGCGTACGCCAAATGAACTCTTTTGCCACACTGTTCATGCTTTCATCCAGCGAACTGAGCTACTTTAGCCACGGGAAAAACAAACAAACAAATGAACTCTGTTGCCACACCGTTCGTACTGTCATCGACTTAGTGTAGCCACTTAAACCACGAGAAAACAAACAAACTAGCAAACAAAGAACGACAACAGCAACAAAACAAACAACTAAACAACAACCAGCAAACGAATATTTTTCGCACAAAAAATTGTCTTTTTGTACTTTGGGACACAAACATGTCTTGTCTGTTGAATACTTGTGTAACAACAGATCGACGTCATTTCGTGTAACGCTTTCGTTGTCCGACAGGGTTAGAAAACAATTCATTGGTAGCAGGTCGTGTGCAAGACAAGAATAACAACTCTAACGGATTTTGTCCCAAGAGCCCAACAAGAGTTGTTTCCGTTGTCACTGCAGATTAGGCTATGGTCACATCGCACTTATTGTTTGTTAATTCTGATCAGTATGTCTGTGTTTTACTTTCGATGTACTAAATTACGTGTGACGCTTAGCAGGCAGAGGACGTAATGTTCACAGAATCACGTATGACGTACATGAAGTGGTTGACTGTATGCTAGCAAATGGGGCGCGTTTCGCGTGGGAGCCTCTTGGTACCATTTTGCGTGACGGTACAGATGGCATGCTACACGGAACATAAATGGTACGGGACGACCCCGGGATGAATAGTGCGATTTGCTGTTCTGTATGCAACCCATCTTTTGAATAATGGATTACAAGTAAAACAATGAACGTTCGAATACCAATATTTAATCATACGAAAAGCCACCCGATGGTTATCCATGCCAGAAAATGGTTTCGTTTTATCATGTTACGACAGAAAATGTCATAACCTCCCCCCCCCTCTCTCTCTCTTTATCTCCCCCCTCTCTCACACACACACACACACACACACACACACACACACACACACACACACACACACACACACACACACTCCTCGCAAGTGCAAAGAATTTGTTGGGGCGTAAGCAAACACACGTTTTTTTAATAAAAATAATTCCTATTTAGTTTAAAGTAAAAACAGCCAATGTTAACTATCAAACGTTTAATAACTATTAAGCGTTTTGAGCATCTGAGCAAATGTGATCTATTCAAAAGCTCCTACGAACACGTCGTGCTGTTTAAGGCTGTCATTGTGTCGACTTGATCGTGTTTGCTTTGGGCTAGCGTTACAAATTCCATTATCAATTTAACTGGGGCTTAAAGCCCACCCTATGCTTTTGCTTCCATGGAACCCATGAATTCGCATAAAAAATGAATGTGCTTGCCTTTATTGTTCACTCATAATAATCTGCGCCTATAATTAAGTGCACGCGCGTGGGCTGTGTGTGTGTGTGTGTGCGCTGTGTGTGTGTGTGTGTGTTGTGGTGTGTGTGTGAGTGTGTGGTGTGAGAAGAGAGAGAGAGAGAGAGAGAAGAGAGAGAGAGAGAGAGAGAGAGAGAAGAGAGAGAGAGAGAGAGAGAGAGAAGAGAAAAGAGATAAGAGAGAGAGAGAGAGAGGAGAGAGAGAGAGAGAGAGAGAGAGAACAGAAGAGGATCTGGAGGATACCCGGGGTCCTAAAATTCACACTACCCCACTCCGTAACTCCCCCTACTCTGCCCCCCTCCCCCCCCCCCCCCCCCCCCAACAAAAAAAAAAAAAAAAAAAAAAAATGCGTAGCGAGTAACTTGATGTCTGCTAGGAGTAGCCTTTAATGCACGTAATTAACTGGGGTGGACGTTCACCACTTTCTTCCCACTCTAACGTCCACCGTTTTTCAAATATCCACATACCCCGCCCCCACCCTTCAAACACATACACACCAGATCCGACAAAATTTGCTCTTTGACCCCTCCTCCCCCCCCTCCCCTTCCACACACACACTACCCGTTTTTTTCCCCAAACAAAATCTGGCCCTGTCCTCCCCTCTCTCTTACCACACACACATATTTTTTTTCTGCTGCAAGGTCACTGCATCCCAATCTCAGTATGGAACCCCACTTCAGTAGTACGTGATCCCCCCGTCCCTTCCCCTCCCCTCCCCCCTCCCGGTGTGTGTGTGTGTGTGTGTGTGTGTGTGTGTGTGGTGGTGTTGTGTGTGTGTGTGAGTGTGTGTGTGTGTGTGTGTGTGTCCCCGATAAATGAAATAAGAGCAAAAGCACTTTTCAACAATCACAAAACGAAACCAATCAACAAGTTACATTCTCACACATTCTAGAAAATGGCGATTCTGAATAATTGTGTTTCTGAACATAGAGAATGACAAAATCGTATCAATTATTTCCAGCCATTCTATTCCACTCACTCGTAATCACTCAGGATATTGTCAGCACATGAAGTGAATGCCATTTCCTACTACTTTTCCTCGGACCTTTTGTAGCCGCCAATCAGAGAAAATGACAAGTTATAAACTCGGTAACTTGGTTGACTGAGAATGCAGCTGGTATGACAAACCAGCCTGTGATAATTGCCTCTGCACTACAGCATACAAACCATACGAATTGTTTGAAGAGCACACAATACTGACTTGATTTATGTTTGGGAAATTCAAGTGTGGCTACAGTGTAAGTGACAGAATCTTATGGTTTTACTGCGGTGACGGGTAGACGTCGGTCGTGTACACAATGTGTGTACCACAACTCTCCTAGCTGTAACAGGAGAGAGAGAGAGAGAGAGAGAGAGAGAGAGAGAGAGAGAGAGAAAGAAAGAAAGAAACAAAAGAGAGAGGAGAGAGAGAGAGAGAGAGAGAGAGAGAGACGGAGAGAGAGAGGGAGAGAGGGGGAGGGGGGGGGGGGGAGAGAGAGAATGCCAGTGATTTATTGCTTAGGTGTTTAAGCAAAGAAGAATCGGGCATCATGGTGTTAAAAGAAGAGAGAAAGGAACACACAACCGACGTCGGACACATTCAACTGAACTCTCTTTGACAAGTTAGTCATTTCATTAAGCGCGCGCGCGCGCACAACACACACACAACACACACACACACAAAAACACGCACACACTCGCTCGCACGCGTGCGCGCGCGCACACACACATACACACGCGTTCGCATGCACACACACACACACACACACACACACACACACCACACACACACACACGCACACATACACCCTCACACACAAACGCAGCCAACACACACACACCACACACACACCACACACACACACACAACACCACACAAGCGTACGCGTGCGTGCACTGAGAGAGAGAGAGAGAGAGAGAGAGAGAGAAGAGAGGAGAGGAGAGAGAGAGAGAGAGAGAGAGAGAGAGAGAATGACAATGATTTATTGCTTAGGCGTTTAACTCTCGAAAGGGAATCGAGCTGAAAACAACGAAAACAAAACAGTAAGATCTAACGAACGAACAAACAAACAACCAAAAACACAAACTAAACACCAAACCCACCACCCGTTCCCACCTTCCCACCAAATAGAGGGAGAGAAGAGAGAGAGGATGAGAGAGAGAGAGAGAGAGAGGTTTTTTTTGGGGGGAAAAAAAAAAATTTTTTTCCGGGGAAAAAAAAGGGGGGAAAAAAAAAACCCCCCCAAAAAAAAAAAAAAGGGGGGGGGAAAAAAAAACCGGGGGGGGGAAAAAAAAAAAAAAACCCCCCCCTTGGGGGGGGGCCCCAAATTTTTTTTTTAAAAAAAAACCCAAAAAAAAATTTAAAAAAAAAAAAACCCCCCAAAAACCATTCAAAAAACCCAAACAAAAAAAAAAAAACCCCCCCCCAAAAAAAAAAAAAACCCCCCCCCCCCCAAAAAAAAACCCCCCGGGGGGGGGGAAAAAAAAAAAAGGGGGGGGGGGGGGAAAAAAAAAAAAAAAATTTCCCAAACCCAAAATTAAAAGGGGGGGGAAAAAAGGGGAAAAAAAAGAAAGAAAAAGGGAAAAAAAAAAAAAAAAAAAAAAAAAAAAACCCCCCCCCGGGGCCCCCCCAAAAAAAAGGGGAAAAAAGGAAAAAAAAAAAAATAAAAAAAAAAGGGGGGGGTTTTTTTTTTGGGGGGGAAAAAAAAAAAAAAGGGGGGGGGCCCCCCCCCAAAAAAAAAAAAAAAAAAAAAAAAAAGTAAAAAAGGGAGAGAAGAGGGAAGATTTTTGGGGGAAAAAAAAAAAAAAGGGGGTTAGAAAAAAAAAAAAATCCCAATTTTTTTGGGGGAAAAAAAACCCCCCCCCCGGGAGAGTGAGAAATTGGGGTTTTTGGGGGGAAAAGGGGGGGGGTTGGGGAAGGGGTATCCTGGTATCCTTGACAAAAATTAAAAAACAAACAAATAAAAAAAATTTTTTTTTTTTCCCCCCCCCCGGGCCCCAATTTTCCCCCCCCCCGGGGGGTGTGTTTGGGGGTGGGGTGTGGGGTGTGTGTTTTGTGTGTGGGTGTGTGTGTGTGTGTGTGGGGGCCCCGGTTTCAAATGCTTTTAAAAAAAAAAACCGGGGAAAAAAAGGAAAAAAAAAAAAAAAAAAAAAAAAAATTTTTAAAAAAAATTTTTTTTTTCCCCCCCCCCAAAAAAAAAAAAAAATTTTTCCCCCCCAAACCCCCCCGGCCCCCCCCTTTTCCCCGGGGGGTCCCGGGTTTTTTTTTCCCGCCGGGTTTTTTTTTTCCCCCCCCCTTTTTTTGGGGGGGTTGGGTTTCCCTTTTTAAAAAAAAAATTTTTGGGAATTTAAAAAGGGGGGGGGGCCCGGTTTTGGGTTTTTGGGGGGGCCCCCCCAAAAAAAAAAAAATTAAAATTGTTTTAAAAATGTTTTTGGGGGTTTTTTTTTTTTAATTTTTAAAGGTGGGGGGTTTTTTTTTTTTTTAAAAAATTTTTTTTTTTTTTTTGGGGGGGGGGGGGGATGTTTGGGGGGGAAAAAAAAAGGGAAATTTTTTTTTTTTGGGGGGGGGGTTTAAAAAGGGGTTTTTTTTTTTGGTTTTGGGGGGGGGGTTTGGGGGGGGGGTTTTTTGGGGGGGGGTTTTTTGGGGGGTTTTTTTCCCCCCCCCCCCATTTTTGGGGGGGGGGGGGTTTTTTTTTTTCCCTTTTTTTTTTTTTCGAATTTTTAAAAAAATTTTTTTTTTTTTTCCCCCCTTTTTTTTTAAAAAAAAAAACAATTTGGGTTTTCCCAAAAGGGGGGTTTTTTTTTTCCCCTTCCCTTTTTAAGGGGGAAGGGGGCCCCCCCCCCCCCAAAAACCCCCTTTTTTTAAAAACCCCCCCCCCCCCCCCCCCCCCCCCCCAAAAAAAAAAAAAATTTGGGGGGGGTTTTTTTGGGTTTTTTAATTTAAAAAAAATTTTTTTTCTCCCCGGGGGGGGGGGAAAAAACCCCCCCCCCCCTTTTTTTTTTTGGGGGGGGGTGGTTAAAAAATTTTTTTTGGGCCCCAAAAAAAAAGGGGGGGGGGGGGTTTTTTTTTTAAGGGAAGGGGGGGGGGGGGGGGCCCCCCCAACTTTGGGGGGTTTTGGGGGGAAAAAATTTTTTGGGGGGGGGGGGGGGGGGGGGGGGGGGGGGCCCCCCGGGGGGGGGGGTTTTTTTCCCCCCCAAAAAAGGAATTTTTCCCGGGGGGCCCCCCCCCCCCCTTTTTTTCCCCCCTTTTTTTTTGGGGGGGGAAAAACCCCCCAAAAGGTTTTCCCCCGGGTTTTTTCAAATTTTCCCCCCCCTTTATGAAGGGTTTTTTTTGGGGGAAAAATTTTTTTGGGAAAATTTTTTTCCCTTTTAAAAAAATTTTAAACCCCCCAAAAATTTTTTTTTTTTAAAAACCCCTTTTTTAAAAAAATTTTTTAAAAAATTTTTTTTAATTTTTTTTGGGGCCCCCCTTTCCCCGGGAAAAAAAACCCTTTTTAAAAAACCCCCCTTTTTTCCCCGCCCAAAAAAACCCCTTTTTTTTCCCCCCTTTTTTTTGGGGGGTTTTTTTTAATTTTTTTTTCCCCCCCCCTAAATGGGTTTAAAAAATTTTTTTTTTTTTCTTTTTTTTTTCCCCCCGGGTTTTTTCCCCCGGAAAAATTTTCCCCTTTTTTTTTTTTATATTTCCCCCCCTTTTTTTTTTTTTTTTTTTTTAAAAAAAAGGGGGGGAATTTTTGGGGGGTTTTTTTTTCCCCGGGCCCCGGGGGGGTTTTTTTTTTTTGGGTTTAAATTTAAAAAAAAAAATTTTCCCCGGAAATTTTGGGGTTTTTTTTTAACCCTAAAGGAAAAAAAACCCCCCCAAAAAAAATTTTTTTTTCCCCCCCCAAAAAAAAAAAAGGGACCAAAAAAGGAAAAAAGGGGGGAAAAAAGGGGGGCCGGGCTTTTTTTTTTTTTCCCCCGGGGCCCCTTTTTTTTCCCCCCCAAACCCCGGAAAAAAAAAAACGTTCGCCTTTACAAGCAGCCCTCACGTTGCCAAACGCTCATGTCCATGACTGCTGTCTGCCATCCTGTTTACCATTGCATTGTGCAGTTTTCTCTCCATGAACGTTGCCTGTTCTGTCGCTGAATTGTACGTTCAACCGGATTTTTGGTTTGTGGAAAGTACACCGTCACACTTTAAATAAAGTGCAGCAGATTTTATTTCAAAGCAGACATCACTGTTCCACATTGCATCTCAGCATACAGGGCCTTATTTGATGTGCCAGCCATTCAGAAAGGAACAAAGGCTGTGTGAGTATTTTCAAAGGATGCCAGCACAACAGACATGCATCCAACAATCAGAAAGATTACACGATAGCAACAGGCCTAAAGCAGACACTAAGCCATTTAAAGAATAAATCGACCAAAATTAAATCTTTCGGAGATATAAAGAGGATGTGAAATTACGATGCACTCTATTGCATTGTAAAATTTCCTTGTCCCAGGCGGATTTTTCTGCGTGAACCAAAGTAGCTCTCTCCACGGATTTTGCGTTGTCAAAGTTCACCCATATTCTATATATTCTCTAACTGTCCATAATATGTTTGTTTTTCAAAGGGGATTTCCCTATATATTTTTGCCAGGGGCAATCCTTGTGTTGCAGTACATTCTTTGACGTGCGCCAAGAACAGGCTGTACGCGGGATTTCGGTTTCGCTTTGTCCTCTAATCTAAAACACAACAAGGCACTAACACCATCAGTTAAGATGCTGTGAAATGGTTTCGGATCCAAACCACTGACTTTGGAATTATTTCGCTTCCATTGCAAGTCTTTCCACTCATCCACCTTTCCACAACAGGTAACGGTGAAAGACAAGTACAAGAAATAGTTATTTAAAGGAAACAGCGGAAGTATGTGCGGGAACACAAGACTTTCGCTGGGCTAAAGTTTCAAAACTACAACAGATGGCTACCACAATGTACTGTAAAGCCCGCTGCACGAAGCACAGAGAACACAGCCGTTCTGAGGAGCACACACTTGCTTCAATAACTCTGAGACTGCCGTTGTCATGTCAAAACAACACAGTGAATAGAACACCAGCATATTAGTCCTTGCGTGCAAATGGAAATGTGCAAAGAGCGAATGGAAATTCACAAAAGGCCGTGCAGCTTCGGTTGCTCCTACAAAGCATCATCCAGGAAACAGTTGGCAACTGTCAAAACATGTTGTGAATGAGGGCTGTGTACTTGACAAGACTAAGTGAGCAGGAATGTTATCTTAACAGATCTTTTTTGTACTGAGGTGCCACACCTGTGTTTTCCTCCCATGTTTTTTTCTTAGTCAGCCCACAACTCCCTGTCCTCCATATATATTATATATAATTATATATATATATATTTATATTATATATATATTATATATATATTTATATATATGTGTGTGTGTGTGTGTGTGTGTGTGTGTGTGTGTGTGTGTGTGTGTGTGTGTGTGTATGCGCGCATGTGCGGTGTGTGTGATTTTTTTTCACCGTTTTCTTAGTTGATGAATCAACTGGCAGATTGCATTTATCAATATCAAAACAAATCAAACAAGAACATACCTCGTAAAACCTCGTGAAAATGAACATCTCAAATGCAATTTGATGAAAATAGAAACACATACACGCGAATGAACGCTTATACACTACAGCCGAAATGGAGCCGAACTTCCTTTCCACAGCAGAACCCGAATAAAGCAGAAAATATAAAAAAAATCGTCTTGAAAGATGCGCATCGAATCCCCGGTCTGTTTATTTTACCTAAGGCTGCGGAGCATGCACTCGCAGTACATAATGAATACTGTATCCTCACTTTCAGAAAGAGTATTTCATCCACTCCCACCACTTTGTCAATACTGGCGAGTGGATTTGTGAAAAAAAAATGTATACGTCGCCGGGAAAGTTTGCCGTGAAACCAAAGTTTGATGAATGAGGTTCCAGTCCGAAAGAAAATCGAAGAGGGCTCTTAAAGTAAAAACATGCAGCTTAGAATTCAGAGGCCTCCAGATAACAGTTCTGCAGGACACGTGTGCCTGCATATTTCTCTGTGTGTGGTGTTGTGTGTGTGTGTTGTGTGTGTGTGTGTTGTGTGTGTGTGTGTGTGTGTGTGTGTGTGTGCGTGGGGTGCGTGGCGTGCCCTGTGTGTGCGTTGTTGCGTGCGCGAGCCTGTGTGTCGTGCGCATACCTGCGCACGTGAGTGCGATGCATACGAGTGTGCGTGCATGCGTGAGGAGAGACAGCCAGAGAAAGAGAGAGAGAAGAAGACGAGAGAGAGAAAATAGAGATAGAGAGAGGAAGAGAGAGAGAGAGAGAGAGAGAGTAGAGAGAGAGATTGATTCTTCGGCTTACATCCATATTGATGTCTGTACTTAATTATAAGGACATCAAATCGTAGTTTAATATATTTGAATCAAGTGAACACCTGATTTCTCATTTAAGCATACTTAACTGCAGAGGAAGGAGCAGAGAGAGTGAAGATGGAAAGAGACAGAGAGAGATGAAGAGTGAGAGAGAGAGATGAAAGAGGTTACAGGTGAAGAGAGCGAGAATGTAGAGAAAAGACTAGGAATGTAGAAGCGTGCAGCTTTTACAGTTTTCTAAGACCAAGCAGTGGTCTGCAGAAGAGAAAACGAAAAACGCCTGACATGGGGGGCTGCTTGATACGACAAAATATACAGTATGAAAGTTGTG
Source organism: Conus ventricosus (assembly GCA_018398815.1). Classification (NCBI taxonomy): domain Eukaryota; kingdom Metazoa; phylum Mollusca; class Gastropoda; order Neogastropoda; family Conidae; genus Conus; species Conus ventricosus. Next base: position 21,258,888 of record CM031595.1, on the reverse strand, counting down.
GTGTGTGTGGTGTGGTGGCGTGTGAGGTGCGGGTGCGATAGGGCGAGTGAGTGTGGTGAGTGGGAGTGGGTAGTGTGGTCTTGGTCGTGCGGCGAGGGGGTGCGAGTGCGAGCGGAGTGTGTGTGAGTGGTGTGTGGAGAGAGAGAGAGAGAGAGGAGAGAGAGAGAGAGAGAGAGAGAGAGAGAGAGAGAGAGAGAGGGGAGGGAGGGAGGGGAGGAGAGTTTCTAACAAAACATATTCTACCTAAAGAAAAGGTTTTGAAGAAGCAGTAGAAGGAGAGGGGAAAAATAGAATACCTCGAAGAACACTTCGCCCATGTAAAAGAGAAATACACATTTTTATTACAGATTAGTTTTAATGATTTTTTTTAGTCTGAAGAGAATCAAAGTGGAAAGACGTGTTAACATGTGCACGTCCCTTATGCATTACAGGTTGTCAATATGTGCCATGTTAGTGTGTTCGTATAGAAAATGCAGAATGAACGAGTTTAATACTCATGCCATATATTATTTTAGTCCTCTTTAATAAACGTAAAACATAACGTTTTCTTTATTCCTTGTACGCCATGATTTTTTTTTCTAAAATAACTTTCGAAGTCATTTCATCTGTGTTCTCGTATCACAATCTGCCGGTACAACACTTCGTACAATGAACAGCTCTTCTAGACCCGTGACTGTACCTTGCTTGAAAATCAAATGCAGACGAGAATAGGAGAGCCCTGCTTCGCTGTCTGGAAGTTCATTTAATATCTGGTCGTACATTAGTGATTTCAGACATTAACATGAAATCATTTTTCATTTTACATATTGTCGCCGGCTCACTCGTTAAAAAATAACACACACACACATAAACACATACACACTCACACGCACGCACGCACGCACACACACACACACACACACACACACCACACACACACACACACACACACACACACACACACCACACACAGGGAATAAACTCAGAAGATGACGTGCTAACACAGAGAGGGTGGGGCTGGAGCGCAGATGGAAAGAGAAGGAGGCTGACAGCCAGATAGGATGACCTAGTACTTAGCGGAACAAATAAAATAGGGAGAAGTAAGCAAAGAACACATCGAATTGGACTATTTCTAAGACTGTTCGTTAACTTAACAACAACAAAAAACAACCAGAAGTGAATGTGAAAATATAAAGATTAGCACTTTTACTGTATCGTGAAAGAATATTCGCCAGCGAGGACCTCATAAAACTGCAGTCAGGTACAACATGCCGAACGGAGACTTAAGGAACATACGTTTGACATCAGAATGATAGTTTGTCTGCACTGAATTTACTGAAAAACAAAACAAAAGCGTGCATGCTAACCTTGAAATGTGTCAGCCTCCAGAGCCCAAGTCAAACAGGTTAGGCGGACACACATGTGCAACGGGATTAAGACAATTCAATGCGTGAATAGGGCAATGTCGAGATCATCTTGACATGTTTGAAGACGGCAGTTTTACAATCATCTTGACCTGCAACTGCAAGCACTATCCCTACCCCAATCTATATTTTCAGATGGGGAGAGCTTCATGTTTAGTGGATTCATTTAAGGCCACTTGACCCACGGGAAGCGAGGTACAAAACTGACAGAAAAGGTTGGTATTACCGACAGCAGAGGGGGCACAATGACTGTTCAAACATGGTATATTGCCGAGGGCGTTATATACTGCGGCATCAAACGGCATAAAATTGCAAACGACCTAAATGAGTTGTGTCTCTATACACTTTGTCATATACAGCACAGTTGTCAGTTATATTATAATGTATTGTTCTGTATTACACTACAGTACTCTGTGCATTTGTTCTCTGTTACCGTCTTGATAAACTGCTGCTCTGTGACTAGGGGTTATTCGTGGGAGAATGATCCAACCCTTAAGGTCGGACTTACCGACAATAAAGATGTGATTGTGCTGACGTGCCCTTATGTTTGCAAAACAATGCAGACAGATACTAAGAGAGAGAGAGAGAGAGAGAGAGAGAGAGAGAGAGAGAGAGAGAGAGAGAGAGGAGAGTGAGTGAGAGAGAGACAGACAGAGAGAGAGAGAGAGAGAGAGAGAGAGAGAGAGAGAGAGAGAGAGAGAGAGAGAGAAAGAGAGAGAGAGAGAGAGCAAACAAGAACTAATGAAACCTTTGTCCATCACTCATGTATTAAATCGCGACATTCCACCCATCTGTCAGTTTTTCCAACCGTCTTTTTTTCCTAATAAAGCAGATAAGACACGAACCAGCCAAACAGATATAAAAAACCAACACCATCTACCTGCTTTCCTCCAGCCCAACATCAAAAAAGGCAGAGGATACTAGAAATCCTCGATCAAACTCCAGGGGAAAAAGTATGAAACACTCTATTTTCATCTTGTAAAAAAAACCTCTTCAAAATCTAACCGTTTGAACAAATCCAATATTGCCATAAAATACGAGCATTAAATCAAAACCTTTGTCACTGCCCAATGGGGGTCCCTTTTTTGGAGGCCCTTTTAAATACTACAAATAGTCTCTTTCCCGTGCGGGCCCCGGGAATTTTTGATTTTAAATTCATTTTTTTTTGCAAAAAAGGGATATTTGTAAAATGGGGGTGAGGGCGAGGGGAAAAGGGACTAGGGGGCCCCAGCCCAAAAAACACTCACGCTTGCTTTCAATTTTCTTTCCCATATACCCTGCATTCGTCCCCCATCAAACCCCTGAAAAGTCTTAACTTTATTACACAGGTTTCTTAAAACCCAAAACTCAATGCATTTTTGGAATCAAATGGAAAAAAACCCTTTTCCCCTCTTTTCCTGAACTTCCAAAATCATTTATCAAAAAACATCAAAAAATTTCCCCGGGTATAAATAGATTTCTACTTTACCGGGCCTGGTGATCAAAAACCTTATTAAACGAATCACTGTCTTTTTTTTTCCCTTTTTTTTTTTTCTTTTCACTTTTCCTTTCAAAAACCCCGGACAAAACTGCTGGCACTGGTTTTGGTTGCTGGCACCGGCGTTGGTCTGTGGAAACGGGTTGGCAAAGGGGACGCTGCCGGGGTTTTGAGGGTCCCCCCGGTTAGGAGGGAAAAACAGGATTTGTCAACTTTCCCGTTCTGTTCTTTTTTTTTCCCTTCCCTGCATTAACGCATTGAACTCTCTCTCTCTCTCCTAGTTTTGCTCTTTTTAAATGGCAGGGGTTGTTTTTTTTCCTTTTCTTTTCTTTCTTTTTCTCTTCTTTAAAGTTAGCAACTCTCTCTTTCCACATCCCCTTTTTTGGGCCTCCCTTTGCAGACTATTTTGGGTTTGTTTAATTTGTAAAACTTCACCTCTCATCTCTCGGGCCTTTTTCCCGCAGATTTCTACCCCCCCAAAAAACCTCCCCCCCTTTCTCTGTTCGTTCTCCCCCTTCTTCTTTTGTTCTCTCTCTCAGAGCTTACACAGGCCTTTTCCTCTGTCTCTTTTCTGTTTCTTTTCTTTTGGACTATTTTTTGGTAATGTTTAAACTCACTCCTTTTTAATTCTCTGCCTTTCTCCTGCGAGACAAACCCCAGAACCTCTCTCTCTCTCTTCTCTGTTGTTCTCATCTCCCTGCCTTCCTGTGGGCGAGACCCTATCCCCCAAACTTCCCCCTCTCTCTCTCTGTCGGTTCGTTTTTTTCTTTCCCCCCTCTCTCTCATTTCAGAAATTACTTTTTTGCCCTCACCCCCGTGCCCAAAGGGCCCCAATTTCCCTTTGGGGGGTCATTTTTTTTCCGCCTGACCCCCCGAAGTTATCTCCCTCTAATTCCATTGGATATTCAATTCTTTACGGAAAGCCTCCCAACCCCCTTTTATTTTCTGTGGTGGCAATTGGTCATTTTAAATTGATTAGCTAGTTTTTCCCCCAAACCACGCACTCCCCTTCCCCCCCTCTCCCTTTCTCCCTTTAACCGCGACGTCCGACTAAACAATGGCGTTTTGGGTTCCACAAATTGGCTAGATGACCCGGAGCCAGGTGCTAGGGATCGTTGGGCTAGACATCGGGGGGGGGCCCGGTAAAAGCGGCTTGTCCGTCTGGCCGGACAGACCGTCTCTGTGGAGCCTTTTTCCCCTTGTTTAAATTGGCTGGTTTCCAAAACCGGGGGGCCCGTTTTTACGTGGCCCCCCGAATATTTGAGTTAGTGCTTATGTCCAAAAAAACTGGCCCCACGACTTGGTTGTTCATTTTTGACCGTGAAAATTTTCCCCCTTGAAAAAGACTAGGGCCCCGCATCTTTCTCAAAACCAGGGGTTCCAAAAAAAAAACCCCAAAAACCCGAAATTTGCTGACACAAAGCTACACGTGAAAAAGTTTGAAAAAATATTTTTAAAAACCAAGGGTTTTAAAAATTAAAAAAAAATATTTTCTTTAGTGAAACCACTCCAATGAGTTTCATTGACGTGCGCCGGGGCGTTTTTTCAATTCTTTTAAAAAGGGACCTTGTGCGACTTTTCCCTTTCCCCCTTTCCTGCGGATTTGCCATATCTTCTCTTCACAATTTTTTTAAAAAGCCAATATAATATGATCACGATCCATGCCCACTTAAATGGGGGTTTTCTCCATCCTACTTATTGCAAAAAATTTGCTTCACTACCAAGGGGCTGTATGTTTAAAGAATAACAAACTTTCACTTGAACAAGTCTCACAAAGAAAAACATGAAACAAGTCTCACACAAAAAATAAACCCCTTTAACCCAAATTGGAATAAAACCATATCCAATCAAAAAAACTTTTATTTAAAAAAATATTATCAAAAAAGGGCCCCCGGGGGAAGATGCTTCCCCCGGTTGCAGCTTCCCTAGATTTCACGGTTTTAAATAGTCAGCCCCGTTTTTTCCTGTCGACCGGGAAAATTTTTACTGAAATCGATCCCTGTAGGGCTGAAATTCCCATTCCCCAAACGCAGCCCTGTTTGTTTTTAAACTGCCCCTCCGGCGGGAAATTTGAGTGGTTGTTGATCAGTCTTATCACAAACCCTCTTTCCCTAAAAATATTTGGGGAACTTCGGGAGGGGCCCACACAAGGGCCCTTAAAAAATCCTTCTCCCCCGGGTTGCTTTCCCCTTCTTCACACTTTGTCAACTTTCGGTGATACCTCACGGGAAACTCGACCCCTTCGTCTCCCCCAACAATACGGCCCCTTATCCCACCACCTGATGCATTGTCCGCAAAAAAAAAGGGTTTTGGGGACTTTTTCTGGTACTTAAAGTGGGACGGGAACCTGTTTTTCCCAAAACCTGTCGGCATTTGTTTGGGCTTGCGGGGTTTTGCCCAAATTTCGACCATGCGGGTTTTCCCCCTGCCTTGACCAAATCCCTGGGGGGACTCGTGATTCTGCGAAATTTGGAAAAAAAACCTCCCTGTAAAAACCCAATTTAAAACCAAAGGCAGACTCCGGATTTCTGTTTTGGTTTTTTGGTCTCTCTAAATTCTTCATCTTCTCCCCCTTTTCCCCCCTTTTCTGGCTGTTTTTGGTGTCCCCTCCGAAAAACAAAAAAAGGAACCCCTACTGTCTAGCCCTTCATACGGTGCCCAATCCCTGTATGATTTCTTCGGGGGAAACCCTTAGGAAAAACCAAAACTCCCCCCCCTTTTGCTGGGTTCTTTCACCTCAACTGATTGTTGTTTGCCCCTAGGGTGCGGAGCCTCACGCTGAATATATTTGCGGGGAGGAAATTTGCATGGGGGAAAAATTTTGGTTTTTTCCCTTTCACATCAATTCGGTAATCTCGCCCCCTTTTTTAGTGATGGGGGAATGGTCCCCTTTTCCAAAAGCATCAGCAACTTTTTGTGACCCGTGGGGAAAACAGTACCCGGACTTGATTCCGCCTTGGGGGGATTGCTTGTCCCTTCCCGGCATATTTTTTTCTTCTGACCCCCCTAGCCTCCTTTAAAAAACCCTTTCCCCTTTCAAACCTTAAGGGTTTTTACCTTTTGCCCAAACCCTTTTTAAAAAGGGCGAGATTTGGGGCCCAAACAGGGTCGTTTGCCCCCTCCTGAACGGTTTTTTGTTTAATTTAAAGGGGGATGTTTTAAAAAGGGGGCCTTTTTTCTTCACCCCTCTTGTGGTGACTTTGAAACCCGTCACATGACATGGGAGAAACCCCTTGATTTTCTGCCATTGCTCCTGGCAAAGAAAATCCCTCAAAGTTTTGGGTCAGCTGTTTTGCTGGGCCGAGAAAAGGGCCCGCCATGAGGGGACCCCGTGACCCACTGACATGACAGGGTCACCCATAACTGCTGGTACCCCTTTTAAATGAGTGGTCACCTTACCTTTTCTTCCCCCTTTGGGGAACACTCGGTTTCAACGCCCCCCCTTTCACAAGAAAATTTTTAAAACTCTTTTCATCCTCTAACCCCCCCCGTTTTTTCTCCACCTTTGCCAACTCCCAAGAATTCACGAGCGGGGTCTTGTTCCTTTCGTGCCCTTAAATATCAAAGGGGGAAAATCTATGCCCGAATTCCTTTTGGAACGACTTTAAAGGTTTTTCACCCTTTTTTTCCCCCTTATTGCTCCTTTTTGAACTGTGCCCCTGTGGCAGTCAAAAACTCAGGGGTTCCCCGGTTTCCCCTTTCCCTGGGAAAATTTTTCCCAAAGATCAAAATTTATGAAAGGGGGTTTTTCCCTTTACCAAGGAAAACAACTCGCCTGGGGAAAATAAGGGTGTACGTACTTCTATCCCTTTGCAACTGGGAAAATCCCCCACCGTGCCATTTGTTAGGGTAAGGTCTGGGTTTGCCCTGTCCAAAACCCCCTTTTTCGACCAGCGTTGTTTGTATACCCCGCATGAAAAAACATTTTCTCGTTAAAAACCCTTTTCCCCCTCTGTGGCCAATCCCCCCCTTTTTTTCCCCCTGGTAAGAACCACTAGCTTTTGCCCTCCTTCCCCGGGCACTGATGCTGTCCAGTGTTGCCATAGGGTGCACTCCCCTCTTCAGATCGGTCCCTGGGTTTGGGTTTCCCCTGAGGTTTGTTTCCCTTGACGACCCTTTTCCCCCTCTTGCAAGGGGTGCGCCCTTTCCCGGAAAACCCCATGCGACCCAAACCCTCGCCCCATGTCCTTTTTTGTGCCCAAAAAAACCAACCCATTGTCCCCTTTTTCCCCTTTCTGCCCCACCCCGGGTTTGCAGACGTGAAAAAAACTCCCCCCGTCTCCTTGGGAAATCTTCTCACCTGTGCCTTTGCACCTGTTTCTCCTGCACCTTTAGTGCCCCAAAAGTGCCCTCTCTATACACCCCTGCGAACTTCAAAAAACTCCCCGGGTGTCTCTGGCTGTCTCTCTTTCAAAAGTATAGTTAACTAGGGCCGCAAACCCGAAAAATTGTTCCCTTTATAAACCGCTCTTTTTAATTCTGCCCAAAATCCTTCTTGTTTCCCCCTCAACTCTAAATTTTTGTTTTAATAAGGGGGGTTCTTTTCTTCCGCCATTGTAAACCTTTTTTTTTTTTTTTTTTTTTTTTAAAAAGATTTTTTTTACTACGCAGCCAAACTGGTGGTTTCCGGGCACGAGTGACGTATAAAAAACAATTTCCCAGGAAAGGGTAATTTTGCTTGGGGCAACGTAATTAGTTTTTTATAAGACGCCCCAGCGCCCGACCCAACTATGGGGGCCCCAATTTGGCCCCTTTTGTTTTCGAAAAAGAGGTTTCTCTGGGGGTGAAATTTCCAAGCCTGTAAATTAAAATATCTTGGAAAACAATGCCAAGCAGTAAATTTTAAATCCTTTGGGAACATAAAAGTTTGACAAACCCCCTTTTCTTAGGATTACAACCCCTTTAATCCCCCCCGGTTCCTCTTGAGAGTGGGAAAAATTATAAAAAATTTGGGAAAAATATTGGCAGGCTGCAATAAAATTGGGCAACCTCGGGTGATGTCGATGGAGGGGAAGGGGCTTTTGCGCCCCAGCCCAAACACACTCCAAAACTTGCTTACAAACTCATTCATTTATCTTGGGATTTGTCCCTCAAAACCACTAAATTAAAATCTATAACTTTAACCCCAAAATGTTTATTTGGGAAAGAAAAAATCTTTTATAGGAATTTTAAATGGAAAAAAAAAACATTCTTCTTTCCTGAATTCACAAAAAACTTTTTTTAAAACACCTAACTTTAAACCCCGGGTTTTAAATAGATTTCTACTTTACCTGGCCAGGTGATCTTAACTTTTCACGGGAAACACTTTTCTTTTCTTTTTTCCCTTTTTTTTTCCCTTTTTACTGTCACTTTTTACCAAAACCCACACAAATGCTGGCACAGTATTGGTCTGCTGGCACCGGGTTGGTCTTTTGGGGAATGCTTTAGAAGTGGGCGCTGCCAGGTATGGGTCGAAACCCGGTTAGGATGGAACAGTGTCTGTCAAATCGATCTGTTTCCTTTCTTCCTTCCTGCATTTTAAAGCATTGCATCTCCTCTTCTCCCAGTCTTTCTCTATTAAAAAGGACTTTGGGTTGGGTTTTTCCTTTTTCCCTTTTTTTTTCTTTCTTTTTTCTTCATTTGGGTTTGCAACCTCTTTTCCAATCTTTCCCTTTTGTCCTCCCTTTTAGACTATACTGGTGCTAATTTCTCAAACTTCATTTCCCCTCATCTTCCCGCCCTTTCCCCCGCAGAGTCTACACCCCGAACCTTCCTTCCCCCTCTGTTCGTTTTTCCCCCCATTTTCTCTGCTTCTTTCTGTCAGAGCTTACACGGCCCCCCTTTTTTTGTCTCTCTTGTTCGTTTGTGCGACTATCTGGTGTAATTTCTTAAACTTCATTTTCCCCTCATCTCTCTGCCTTTCTCTGCAGAGACTACAACCAAACCCCTTTTCTCTGTCTCTTGTTGTTTCATTCCCTGCCTTCCGGGAGGGAGAACCTTCTCCCCCCAACTTCTTTCCCCTCTCTCTCTGCTTTTTCGTTTTTTCATTCCCCCCCCTCTCTCCCCTACGCTTTAAATTTTTTCCCTCACTCCGTGTCCCAAAGGGCCCGTTTCCCCTTGGTCAGTTTTTTTACCGCCCGGTACCCGAAGTTATCTCCCCCTAATTCCCCTTGGATTTTTTAAAATTTTTGACCCGTCACGTACCGCCCTTTTCTCGTGGTGGTCAATTTTGGGCATTTAATTGATTTGCTAAAATTTTCCCCCCCCCCACGCACTCCCCCCCCCTCTCCCCTTTTCCCGCTTTTTTCCCGCGACGTCCGAAAAAACATGGCGCTGGTTCCCCAAATTGGGCTAGAAAGAGCCTGGCCAGGCGTTACGGGCTGTCTTGTAGACATCGAGGCGGGCGGTTTAAAGCTTTCTTAAATCCCTCTGGCCGGACAGCCCCTCTCTGTGGAGCCTCTCCCCCATGCTAAATTGGCTGGGTTTCCCAAACCCTGGGCCCCTTTTTTTACCCTTTGGCCCCCCAGAAAAATTTGGTTAGAGCTTATGTCCCCAAAAAACCTGGACAGACTTGGTTGTTTATTTTTGGGGCCGTGACCAATTTCCCCCCTTTCAAAAGGGCTATGCAACCCCACGGGCTCAAAAACCCGGTTTCAAAAAAACACAAACAAACCCAATTTGCTGACCCCACGCTTCCGTGCAAGTTTTTAAAAAAAAACTTTACAAACCCCGGTTTTAAATTTTAAAATATATTTATTTTGTGAAATTTCCACTCCCTGGTTTTTCATTGACGTGCGCTCTTTTCGTTATTTCAATTCATTTTATAACGACCTCTGTGCGCACTTATGCCATTCCCCTACCTGCGGATTTGCCATATCTTCTCTTCACAATTCTTATGAAAAGCACAATATAATATGATCAGATCATGACATTCACTGAGGAATCTCCATCCTCACTTATTGAAAATTTAATGCATCACTACACAAGCGACTGTTGCTCCAAGCATAACTACATTCACATGAACAAGTCTCACAAAGAAAACCCATGAACAAGTCTCACCAAAAATATGAACCCATAGCCAACTGGGAATGAACCCATATCCAATCAACATAACTGTAGTCAACACATATTATCAACAAAGCACCCCGGATAGGGACTGATTTCCCTCTGAGTTGCAGCTTGCTAGACTACAGGGCTTAAATAGTCACCCCCGACATTCTGTCGACCTGGAATGTACTGCACTCGTTTACCTGTAGGGCTGCAATCCCCATTGCCCAACGCAGCACTTGCTGTTTTTCAACTGCGCCTCCTGCAGGAATTTGGGGTGGTTGATGATCAGTCTCTATCACGAACTCTTTCCCATACAAGTATTTGTGGAACTTCTGCACGGCCCACACAACGGCTAAACACTCCTTCTCCCGTTGCGTACCCTTCTTCACACTTTTTCAAACTTTCTGCTAGCATACCTCACAGGAAACTCGCCCCCTTCGTGCTCCTGCAACAATACGCACCTACCCCAACCCCCTGATGCATCTGTCCGCAACAAAAAGGGTTTTGGGGACATATTGGTAGCTTCAAGATGGGACGGGAACCTAGTCTTTCCAAACCACTGTCTGCGGGTGCTTGCTCTGCAGCGTCTGACCACTCGACCACTGTGGTTTCCCTGCCTTGACCAAATCACTGAGGGGACTCGTGATTGTGCAAAATTTTGGGAAAACAAACTCCCTGTAGAAAACCAATAAAACCTAGCAGACTCCTGACTTCTGTTTTGGTCTTTGGTCTCTCTGAATTCATCATCTTCCCCACCTTTCCCCTTTTGGCTGCTTTGTGTCGCCTCCGACAACAAAACCTAGGAACTCCTACTGTCTAGCCCTTCAAAACAGTGACACATCCCTGTATGACTTTCTGGAAACTAGGTAAACAAATCTCCCCTTCTTCTGCTGGGTCTCTTTCACCTCAACAATGATTGCTGCTGCGCCTATGTGCTGAGCCTCACGCTGAATATATTTGCGAGGAAATTTGCATGGAAAAGTTTTGGGGGTTTCATTCACATCAATTCGGTAATCTCGACCGACCTTTTCAGTGATGGTGAATGGTCCTTTCCAATGCATCAGCAGCTTGTTTGACCCGGGGGAAGCAGTACCAGGACTTGATCTCCCGCCTTGAGGATTGCTTCGTCACCTTCCTGTCATATTGCTTCTTCTGACCAAACCCTACCCTCCTGCAAACCTTCCCTTGCAACCTTACATGTCTCAACCTGTGCCCCCCTTTGGAACGGGGCGAGATTGGCCAATCAGATCGATAGCCACCCTCCTGAACGGTGTTTTCAATTAAAGGGGGATTTTTAAAGGGGGCCTTCCTCTTCACCCCTCTTGTGGCTGACCTTTGACACACGTCACATGACATGCAGAAACGCTTGATGTCTGCCATTGCCCTGGCCAATGAAAGTCATAAAAGATTCGGTCAGCTGTTTTGCTGGTGCCGAGATGACCCGCCATGAGCGACTCGTGACCCACTGACATGACAGTGTCACGATAACCTGCTGGTCTCTAACTGAGGGGGTCCCTTACCTGTCTTCCCCTTGGTGAACACTCGGTACAACAGCCCGCCTTTCACAAGAAATTCTGTCTCACCTCCTCTAACCTCCTGTTTCTCTCCACCTCTTGCCAACTCCAAGACTTCACGAGCGAAGGGTCTTGTTCCTGCGCTGCCCTAAACTATCAGGCGACACATCTATGCCCGACTTCCTTGCTGGAACGACTAACGGTTTTCACCCTTTTCCCTTTCCTTTATTGCTCCTTGTTTTGAACTGCTCCCCCTGTGGCAGTCAACAACTCAGGATCCCCTGGATCCCTTGCCCCTGGAATATTTCCAATGATCAAATCATGAAGGGGTTTTTTCCATCACCATCGCGGGACAACTCCCCTGAGAAGTAAGGGGTACGTACTTCTATCTTAGCAACTGGAAACTCCCTCACAGTGCCATCGTTAGAGTACAGGTCTGGATTTGCCCTGTAAAACCCCCTTTCTCGCCCAGCGTTGTTCGTACTACCCCGCATGAACAAACCAGTGTCTCGTAACACTTTCACCCTCGCTGGCCAATCCACCCTTCTTCCACTGGTAACGAACACTCAGCTAGTTGCCCCCCATCCCTGACACTGATGCTGTCCAGTGCTAGCCATGGGCTGCACTCCACCCTCTTCAGATTGGATCCCTGTTGGTTCCACTGCAGGTCGTTTCCCTTGAGGGACCCTTATCCCACCTCTTGCAAGGCTGCTGCCTTCTGGAACCTCATGCGACAATCCTCGCCACATGTCCTTCTTGTGACAAATGAAACACCTATTGTCCCTTTGTCCTCCTTCTGCCCACCACTGGGTTTGCAGACTGTGCAGAAAACTCCCCTAGTCTCCTTGCAACTCTTCTCACCTGGGGCCTAGCACCTTTTTTCTCCTCCCACCTTAGTGCCCAAAGTGCCTCTCTATACACCTCTGCGAACTTCAACAACTCCCTGCTGTCTCTGGGTGTCTCTCTTTCAAATGTATAGTTAACTCAGGGCCGCAACCTGACAAAATCTGTTCCTTCATAACCAGCTCTTTCAATTCAGCGAACTCCCTTTTTCGTACCACTCCCAAATTTAATTGTTCAATAGGGTGTTCTTTTCTTCCGCCATTGGGATCTCTTTCTTTTTTTCTTTTTTTTGAACAAGATTTTATTACTGCGACAGCCAAACTGGTGGTTTCCGACACGAGTGACGTAAAAGCACAATCCTATGAATGATAATATTGCTTGGGACAACGTTAATTAGTTTTTATAAGCGCCTAGCGCCTGACCCAATATGAGAGCGAATTATAGGCAAACTGTGCGAAATGAGTACTCTGGGGTGAATGCCCAAACCTAGTATTAACTATCTTGGAAGCAATGCCAAGCCTAGTATTTAACTATCTTTTGGGAACATACAGTAAGACAAACCCCCTTGTCTTAGGATTACAACACTTGAAACCCACCCAGCTTCCTCTCGAGAAGTTGAACAATTATAATAAATGGGCCAGAATATCCTGGGAGGCTCGCCAATTAAATTGTCAACCTCGGGTGATGTCGATGGGGGAAGGACTAGCGCACAGCCCAAACACACTCACAGTTGCTTACAATCTCATTCATTATCATGCATTCGTCACATCAAACCACTGTAAAGTCTTAACTTTTTCTACACATGATCTTGAACGAAACATCAATGCATATGGAATCAAATGGAATAAAACATTTTTCCTTTCCTGAACTTCACAAAATCATTTATCTAAAACATCACTAACTTAACCCGGGTTTTAAAAAAGATTTCTACTTTACCTGGCCAGGTGATCTTAACTATTCACGAATCACTGTCTTTTCTTTTCCTTTTTTTTTTCTTTTCACTGTCACTTTCACAACACGGGAACAACTGCTGGCACTGGTTATTGGTCTGCTGGCACCGGCGTTGGTCTGTGGAAAATGCTTGAAGAAGTGACGCTTTCCAGGTATGAGGTCGAACCCGGTTAGGATGGAACAGTGGGCTGTCAACATCGATCTGTTTTTCCTTTCTTCCTTCCTGCATTAACGCATTGCCTCTCTCTCTCTCTCCTAGTCGCTCTATTAAATGGACATGGTTGCTTTTCTTTTCCTTTTCTTTTCTTTTTTTTTCTCTTCATTAGTTAGCAACTCTCTCTTTCCACATCTCTCTTTAGTCCTCCCTTTGCAGACTATATCTGGTGCTAATGCTCAAATTTCACTCCTCTCATCTCTCTGCCTTTCCCTGCAGAGTCTACACCCCCGAACCTCTCTCTCCCTCTCTGTTCGTTCTCCCCTCATCTCTCTGCTTCTCTCTCTTCAGAGCTTACACAGAGCCTCTTCCTCTGTCTCTCTCTGTTCGTTCTGTGCAGACTATCTGGTGCTAATGCTTAAACTTCATCCTTCATCTCTTGCCTTTCTCCTGCAGAGACTACACCCCAGAACTCTCTCTCTCTCTCGTCTCTCTGTTCGTTCTCATCTCCCTGCCTTCCTGTAGGCGAGACCTACTCCCCCGAACTTTTCCTCTCTCTCTCTGTTGTTCGTTTTCTTCGTTCCCCCTCTCTCTTTACCACGCATTACTTTATGCCCTCACTCCGGTCCAAGGGCCAGTACCATTGGTCAGTATTTTTACCGCCTGATACCCGAAATTATCTCCCTCTAATTCCATTGGATATTCAAATCATGACAGTCACGCCCACACGCCTTAAATCTCTGTGGTGGTCAATTGGTCATTAATTGATTAGCTAGATTTCACCCCCACCACGCACTACCTTCCCCCTCTCCCTTTCCTGCTTTAACCTGCGACGTCGACTAACAATGGCGCGGTTCCCCAAATTGGCTAGATGAGCCTGAGCCAGGCGCTACGACTCGTCTCGTAGACATCGAGGCGTCGGTCAAAGCTGCTTAGTCCGTCTGGCCGGACAGACCGTCTCTGGGAGCCTCCCCCTATGCTTAATTGGCTGATCCGAAACCCTGGGCCCGTTAAAGTGGCGCCCAGAATATTTGAGTTAGAGCTTATGTCCAAACAACCTGGACCACGACTTGGTTGTTCTATTTTTGACCGTGACAGATAGACTTGCACTTCCTATGACCATCCCTACCCAATCAAAAAGCCGAGGACCGCTCTTAGCGTTCATCACTTCATGTGGCGTGTGGTCATACTATCCACACTAACAAGCCTACCACTCACTTAATATTAGCAGTCCTTGATTTTTTTTCTTTGAGAACTACACACAAGGTTTCGGTCTATAAAACCATCTCTTTACTATTACCGCGCCAGCACAAAAGAACACAACAAACCTCGCCCGCTGAACTGGTCCCTTTACAGATTTATACACAAAACTCCCAGACCAATCAAGACTCCTCCAATTTCCTCCCCTGTAAACCCCAATAAGACAAAGTGAAACAGAGGCACCCAGGAACCCAGAACGAACAGGCTCCCTTTTCTCATCCATCTCTTTAATCATACCGTTTTGGCGAGGAGGGAAATGGCACACCCGACTGCCCCCCTTTCCCTTTCCAGGCCGAATAGCGCGAAACATCCACAGATCAAACACACCTTTGTACCATAAATCGCCTAGGGAAACGAGGAAACCACATTATTTTGGAAAGGGGGGGGGGAGGGGGGGGGGGGGGAGAATGGCGGGCAGCAAGAGAAAAGGGAGGTAAGAGGAGGAAAAAGAGGAAGAGATTGGGAGAGTTAGAGTGGTGGGAGGTGGAGGAATGGGTGGGGGTGGCGGCAGGGGGGGGGGATTATGTAAGAGAAAGAGGGAAAACGACAGACAATAATAGGGTCAGAGAAAGAGAGAGATACAACAGACAGAAACAAAAACTGAGACTTGGAGAAGACAATAGGCAACCACAGAACACTGGAACAGCGAAGGTCTCACTGAGGGGCTTTCCCCCCGTCTTTCTTTCGTTTCCCCTCCACACCAGCTTTGTTCCTACATCATTCATCACGGCCACCTGTGCATAGCCACGCCCACCTTCTCCTCCTTCAGCCTCAGCACCAACTGGCAGCAACTGACTGGGAGCACTCAATGCAAAGTCGTCATATGACAACCCACCACACGAGACGCTTCCCTGCTGCCGAGTCACTTCAGTGGTGTGTGGTGGTGCCTGTTCTCATCCAACAGACATAGGACACCACTCACAGCGACACTGATCGGAGGCAAACACGTTCCACTGTATTGTTCAGGGCGGCCGTGGGTCGGCGCGCGTCAGGGAAATTCATTTCCGGTTCTAAGAATATATGCATTTACTGAATTCGAAAAGTGTTCGTGCTTTATTTTAACATGCCTGAGGGGTCTTGCAATGCAAGACTTCTTCACTGCACAGCTAAGAAGAACAAGGACGTTTCCTTCCATACAATACAAAAAACGAAGGGAAGAAATAAAGAATGGACGGTTTTAGAGATACGGAAGATCAATCGCATCGACCCAAACAAAGCAACATTTCCTCGCGTCATTTTATACATTCAAGTACGTCAGTGAAGAAATGTACTTTTATAATGTTCAAATACGGCTTAAAAAGGTTTCTTTTCTTCTTCCGTTCACCACCAACGCTCTTATTAGTCTACCATCGCTGGATGTGAATATGCTGTAACAGTGAGAGAATGTGATTGTGCGTCTGTTTGAGAAATCTGCCAGAGTGTAGTACTGTTTTTTTTTTTTTTTTTTTTTTTTTTTAAGAAGTTTTGCTCCAAGACTCGTACACTTGAGCAGAAGAAAGGCAAGAGAGAGAGAGAGAGAGAGAGAGAGAGAGAGAGAGAGAGAGAGAGAGAGAGAAAGAGAGAGAGAGAGAGAGAGAGAGAGAGAGAGAGAGAGAAAGAGAGAGAGAGAGATTGTGTGAGCGTGCGTGCATGCATGCGTATGTGTGTGTGTTTATTGTGTGTGTGTGTGTGTGTGTGTGTGGTGTGCGTGTGCGCGCGCGCGTGCGCGCGCGTGTGTGTGTGTGTGTGTGTATGTGTGCGTGCGTGCGTGCGTGCGTGTGTGTGGTGTGTGTGTGTGTGTGTGTGTGTGTGTGTGTGTGTGTGTGTGTGTGTGTGTGTGTACGAGTGTGTGTCCGCGCGCGCGCACACACGTTTGTGTGTGTGTGTGTGTGTGTGTGTGTGTGTGTGTGTGTGTGTGTGTGTGTGTGTGTGTGTGGTGTGTGCGTGCGTGCGTCCGTGTGTGTGTGTGAATAGGGCATGTTATTTAAACAAATTTGTAAATGTTACAGTGAACAACTCCCCATTCTGTCAAATAGAAAATCAGATTGTGCAGAAACAACCCGTCTGTCAAGATTTTGCTTCTACTTAATTCGTAATGTAAAGAGTGCGTTAGACGTTAGGGACATGCGTACACACAAACAAACTTGAAATGCACACACTCACGCACATAACACACAGTGATTTAAGACTGACTTTGTTGCACATTCGAATCAAACATGGCTTACGTTTATAAAGGTATTAAACAAATGATAACCGAAGAGTGCATCGCAGCAAGATTCGGCAAACTTGTAAACTTAAAAAATGCCTGGAAGTAAAAATCCTTCCATGTGCGCACATATGTGCATGCTTGTGTGCATGCTTTTCCATTTGTTTTCAGGTTTTCATCCTCTAAGCAGCTTAAGCTATCATCTAGATGACATGACTGCTTTGTTGCTTTGTTAAAAGTTTATGGAGAGGGTTGTTTTCCATTCAACATTTCCAGCAACTAGGCAAATAATCCAATCCAAATAATTCGACACTAACCGACATCAACCTGTCATTATTCTATACGGCTACTGACAGCCATCTGGGGATATTTTGTGGACTTTTATAACTCATGAAGGCAAATATTTGTACTTGTCAATTTGTGTGTGTGGCGCGCGCACTCTTAACTTAACACACACACACAAGTGCAGAGAGAGGAGAGAGAGAGAGAGAGAGAGAGAGAGAGAGAGAGAGGGGGGGGGTTAATGTATTTTTACACCAGGTCTGTCACAGAGCCCGTTGAAATCGCCGTCAGTCTACGACAACTACCCTTTGCTCCCCTCCCCCTTTTGTGTTTGTTCGTTGGTTCGTTTATTTGTTTTATTTAACATGGTCAGCTTATGAGTTAAATAGAATATCCAATATGCTCTATATTCTCCCATTTAAGCCAGCAACACAAACGGAAGAGAACTGATAAACCCTAAAACCCTTGACTCATCCATCTTTTTTATCACTGACAGTTTGGCGTAAAGGAATATTGCAAACCGGCCCCAGACCTTTTTTTCCTTTAAAGATCTTAATACAAAACTGTCATACAGATCCATCTCATTTTTCATAAATAACTGGGAAATCAGGAGAAAAAAAAACCCAGTCATACCCCCCCCCAAAAAAAAAATTATATACATATATAAGCAGCACAAGGTAGACTGGTGCGCGGCCTCGTAAGGACCGGGTATGGATTGCTCCCTGCAGTCTGCCGGTGTTGGACTACAACAGGAACAGTCTGAGTGTGGATGTGTGTCAGAGGGCCGGAATAAGCAGTGACAGAGTAATACCACATGACACAGCAGAGGTAGTGGCAGATTCTTTCCTTTTGTGTCATCATTCGCAAAGAACCTGAAAACGCATCTCTTCGCTTAACTGTACATGTGGTACAGTACACATCAGTAATGCTTTTCCTCCGTCCCTGATCCCTCACCCCCACCCCCACCCCCCTCAGGCCTTCTCTCTGTTCCCCTCTTCTTATTTGGTCGATTTAAGAGTATATCATTATGATACGGTGTGAGTCGAGTACTCTGAGCGACAGAAACGCTACACTTACGATTTGTTGTTGTGGTGGTGATAGTAGTAGCAGTATCTATAGTGGTAGTTACAGTAACAGTAGGAGGAGTATAAACAGACAGAGAGGAGGGGGGGAGGGAGGTAAGGAAGGCAGAGACGGAGGGACGGACAGAACGTAAAGCAAGAATATTCTGTCATGGGTAAAGCGGTTACGCTTCCAGGGTTTTCTTTTTACGCCATACAGCAGTAGCAGCAGAACCATGTAGCAGGTACCAGAAGCAGTAGTAATTGCTACGGTAATAGTGTGAAGTGCATAAACACAGAGAGAGAGAGAGAGAGAGAGAGAGAGAGAGAGAGAGAGAGAAGAGAGAGAGAGAGAGAGAGAGAGAGGAGAGGGAGGGAGGGAGGAACTGAGGAACGGAGTGAACGTAAAGCATGAATATTTTATTGTCGGTAAAGTGCATACGCTAGCAGTCGTTTTTACACTATACCCCCTTGAGAACAAAATAAAAACACCGAAAATATCAAGAAAACTAAATAACACGCAAAACAGACATGCAAAAAGGTAATTACAAAACCGTAAATTAAAACATGCAAAAAACAAGTTGCATATCACACACAACTACACACACACACACACATAAACAAACACATGCACGCACACACATGCAAACGCATACACACAAACACAAACACGCACACACCATACACACACACCACACACACACACCATCATCGCCAGAACTACTGTTATCTTCATCATCACCACACCATAAACCATGCTGCAATTGAAACAACTATCTCGCAAAAACCCAAATATTAATGTATGTTAAAGCGCACTAGAATATGAAAATACTGTAGCTATTGTCTGTCAAGATCCCGCCCCCACCGCCTCCTCCTGCCCCTCCCTCTCTCATAAAGGCACATGCACATTATATACAACCCTCCAACCCCGCCAATCGCACCCTCTTCGCCCCATGCAGCCCTCCAACCCAGCCACCGCTCCCCCTCCTCGCCCCCTCCGTCCCCATCTCTCTTTTCCCCCTCGTATTTTTCACGCGCGCGCGCGCACACACGCAGACACACTTGCACGCACGCACGCATCCATCCACGCCCGAAGGCACACACACATACAGACAACACACACACACACACACACACACACGCACGCACGCACGCACGCACGCACGCACGACACCACACACACACACACACACACACACACACACACACACACACACACACAGAGTAAAATTTCACTCACATTGGATGAAAAAATACTGTCTATAACTTTTCCATTAGATACCTATAGAGGTGTTTATTGAACGATGATAAGCTTGCTGTTATCTACGGTTTTCTGCAACTTGTTGTATAATTGAGAGAGAGAGAGAGAGGAGAGAGGAGAGAGAGAGAGAGAGAGAGAGAGAGAGAGAGAGAGAGAGAGAGAGAGAGAATAATGAAGATGATATGCTGCTGTGCTGCTGCTGCTGCTACTGCTGATGCTGATGATGAATATGATCTTGTAAGCAGACAGGCAACTACATACTTTTTTTCATTATCCCCTTGCCCTAGTAAGGGACTGGGAGTGACAAGTAAGCTGACACAAACAAACAACACTTCTGACAGACATATAAATAATTGGGAGTATAATACGCCTTTGTATCTGTATTGTAGTTTTATGTTCACGTTAATGCACGGATGACTTTAGAAACAAACAAAGCAAAGAAGAAGAAAAAACACAAAGCATGTGAAGTGATAAAAATATACCACGTGGTTTTGCTATTTATATCAAATCATTTATTGAAAGTATTCAGAGCGATGGATAGATCAGACAAATAGATATAAGTAGTATATGCTGAGAGAGAGAGAGAGAGAGAGAGAGAGAGAGAGAGAGAGAGAGAGAGAGAGAGAGAGAGAGAGAGAGAGAGAAGACAGAGACAGACAGAGAGAACAGAGAGAGACAGAGAGAGACGAGAGAGAGAGAGAGAGAGAGAGAGAGAGAGAGAGAGAGAGAGAGAGAGAGTATATTCTATTTTCTAATCCCGAGAAACTGACGTCCGCAAAGACACACCTGTCTTCAACCGGCTCCGCGAAACAGTGTTACCAGATGTCAAAGGAACGTGTCTGGGTTCAGCTCTTTCCCAAATCACCGTTATCATCAGTTACGCAGGCAGATTTGGATAGAAAAGAGACGTATGTGTGTGTGTGTTGTGTGTGTGTGTGTGTGTGTAACTGACCTACAAGCTGACACAGTACACTTGTCATGTTACAAGTGAACCTGTTATGATCTGTGCTTCTTGCATTACATCTTATTACATTTGTTTCGTTGTTGTTTTTTTGCAACACAACACACACACACACATACACGCGCGCGCGCGCACACACACACACACGCACGCACGCACACACAGACACACGCGCAAGTGCCCGTACGTACACACACACAAAAACACACAAGCGCGCGCGCGCGCACGCACGCACGCACACACCTGAAACTAAAGATTATTATTGTACAGTGTTATTACGTAAAATCCACACTTAGGCCCTTCCCCGTCACTCAACCACACTTCATTCCCTCTTTCTCTTCCCCTTGTCGAATGAATTATGGACTTCTTTCCATTAGTAGTGAGCAAATGAAGACTGTTATGATTGTCTAGACGTTTTGATGTCTTCAGGGTAAAACGAAGAGAAAAAAAAACAACCACAACTGAAAATACCATGTTAACCTTTTCATCGTGCCCGCAAGCTATTAACAAAGCAGACCCAACACACACCAAACATCAAGGGAAAAGAGTTCGGCTCCGACGACATTTTCTGAAGTAATGACGTTTCGGGTTCGTTGCTGTGTAACACTGGAAGCAGAGTCCGAAGCAGAGGAAAAAAAAGCGCGAGACAGCTTAGAAAGATGGGGCGGGGAGACAAAAATGAATTGAGTAAGCATGAAAGGGAGCAGGGGTGGAAGGGGAATTGGGGTCGGGGTGAGGAAGATGGCGACGAGAAAGACCAGTAAACACCTCAGACGACTCTCCACCGATTTAGAAAATGAGTATTGGCCCCATCATAGCTGCTTCTCATCCAACACTTCCCATACTAGTCACCATGGGGTCCATGAATGTGTTTAAAACTTTTCCTGAAAACTCGAGTTGATGACGAACTCTGTGTTAACTATTTTGAAGATTATGAAGAAAAAGCAAACCCCCCCCCCCCCCCAAAAAAAAAAAAAAAAAAAAAGCCACCGTGAAAACCTAGCAATTAAAGGGAAAATGTATCTAATTAAAAAAGCTTTGATGCTTATAATCTCCGACGAAGGTGAACAAAATTCGTTTCTGGGGAGCGAGAGAGAGAGAGGGGAAAAAGAGCTGTAGAAGCGACATCTAAAAGTATTCTGCACCATCTCCCTGATAAAGTGTAGTGCTCATCAAGCTCGTCTCTCTCTCTCTCTCTGTGTGTGTGTGTGTGTGTGTGTGTGTGTGTGTGTGTGTGGTGCGTGCGTGCGTGTGCGTGCGTACGTGTGTGCGTGCGCGCGCGTGCGGATATAACTGATCTACACGCTGACGCAGTACGCTTGTCATGTTCTGTGTGTGGTGTGTGTGTGTGTGTGTGTGTGTGTGTGTGTGTGTGTGTGCGCGCGCGCGCGCGCGCGTGCGTGTGTGTGTTTGATACCGAATTGGTTTACAATGAATTTCTGACGTTACTGACGTATTTGTGATACTGAGCAGATATCGAGTGAAAGCAAATCTAACATGTGTTATATTCCACAACTCAAAGAATTAACATTTTACTGTTGGGCTGTGAATGGTTGACTTGTACCAAAGAAACATGTCTGATACAATGCAGAAGAAAACTGACTGGCCCAAATCAGTTTATTGTCAGATTACCCTGACGTTGTATTGCGTTTGACTTGATAGTAAAGCGGGAACAAAATCATCACGGAATACAAATTAAGATCATATGAAGATTAAAAAGTGGAATATTTCTAATCTTAAAGTAACAAAGCAAAACAATCATCAACTCTCTCTCCCTCTCTGATGCAGTGAAGAACGCGCGCGCGCGCGCTCGCACACCACACACACAAATTGAAAGTATTCATCAAAGATATAAAACAAGGTTATGCCTGTCTCCCATCTGCACGTATTTTCTGTGCTCAGCTGGTTCAAATTCCAGAACAGATCACCTCTTGAAGAAAAAAACAACTTAAAACAGATATATGTATTATAAGTTTGTATTATCTCGCCCCACTCTCATCCTGGTCACTCTTCATTTAACCACCTTCAACTCTCTCGCTCCTAATGAAATAAATCACTGTCATACTTTCTTTCCTCTCCTCTTCTCCTCACTACCAAGGCAGTGAGACAAAAATGTAGACAGGATGGACTATTATAATTGTCTAGACATTCTCAAGTCTCAAAGAATCTACACAAGAGATAAGCTCAGAACACCGTGCTTGCCCTTTCATCAGGCCTGTAGGCTATTAACAAATCAGACTAAAAGCACACACCAAAACGTCAATGGAAAAGATGGTCAGTTCCGCCTAGCTTTTCCTCAAAATCAATGCTGTTTGTGATTTATGGTTATACATCACTGGAAACAGAGCGCGTGCACGCGCGCGAGCGCGCGCACACACACACACACACACACACACACACACACACACACACACACACACACACACAGCAGAACACAACTATTTAGAAAGATGGGGCGGTGAGAAAAATGAAGACAGTAAGCATAGAAAGACGCGGTGGGGGGTCGTGAGGGGCGGGATAAGGTGGGCTTGAGGTGGAGAAGATGGCGACGAGAAAGAAGGAAAAAAATTCCAGACAACTCTCGACCCATTTTAATCAGTGCTGGCTCCAAGGTTCATTACACCAGCTTCTTGCTCAAGCCATCTCAGACCTGCAACTAGGAAAACTGCAACCATGGCGTCCAAGAAATGAGTTACTGACCTTGAAAATTCGATTTCAAAGAGGACGGTTACGTGAGCAATTTTGAGGCTAATGAAGACAAACAAAATAGAAAAAAACAAAGACAGTCTCATGTTGCTGACTTCAGAAACAATGGTAATTAGACAGTTAAAATGTTTAATCAAGTATGCTTTGACGGTAAGAATCTCCGAAGAAGCTGAACAGAATTCGTTACTGGGAAAGGAGGAAGTTGTAAAACAGTCTATTGATTATTCTGCACTATTTTGCTTTTATAAATGCACTGGTTTTTTGATAATGTTCAGTACTCATTCCAACCTTGTTCAAGACAGTGGGAAGTGCCAGTACCTGGTGTTTGTGTTGGTACTGACAATACATACCAGGGAATGAGACAAAGGGGGTTAGTAAACGGATGAAGAAGAAGGAAGAGAGATGAGGACGGATTCTGTCTATACTATAACAAACAAAACTAAAAATACTCTCTACTTCCATCCACCCTCCATTTTGTTTTATCTAAAGATGAAATTGTGGACTCTTATAAAACAGTCAAAACACAATAGTTGAAACCGAAAAATCATTCGGAATTCAACTTAAAACATAAACACACACAACTTAAAAGTCGCATGGGCTTACTAAAACAACAGAGGTTTTCACCACTCACTTTCTGCGCCAAAATTGGCAGCCCACACACACGCACACGCGCGCGTGCGCGCGCGGCGCACACACACACACACCACAACAAACAAACACCTCCACGTGCCTGTACGGTCGAGAGCATGGCTAGAACATGTGTGGAACATACAAGCTCACTAAATTACTCACTTAAACATTAATTGTCATGCTTCCGTACCTTTCATTCAGCCCGTTCAACAGCAGGTTTCTCCATTATAACATTCCGATAATGTGTTAACCCCCCACCCCCACCCCCGCCCCAAATCACACACACACACACAAACAACACACGCACAAACACACACCTTTCTCTTCAAGCATGCTTTTTCAAAAGAAGGGTCGCATGTATTTATCTATTTATTTACTTATTCATATGGTTATCATTTTGAAAGCGCTGTCGATGTCTCATTTCCAGTATCCTCTAAGCATCATTTGTTGTATCTATTTCATGCCTCGGAGAGTGCAACATGCTGCCCAGTGCTCAGTGTGTGTGTGTGTGTGTGTGTGTGCGTGCGTGCGTGCGTGTGTGGTGTGTGTGTGTGTGTGTGTGTGTGTGTGTGTGTGTGTGTGTGTGTGTGTGTGTGTGTGTGTGTGTGTGTGTGTGTGTGTGTGGTGCGTGCGTGCGTGCGTGTGTGGTGCAGCGCTATCTTTTTTTCTGTGATTTCACCTACTTTCCGATTCTTTCTTCCTCGTAATGCGAGGACTTACTTTATGCTATATTGCTAATATCCTTTCAAGACCAAGTGTACGTCAGATCTTTCGCTCTAGAATGCTGCTGGTGTGTCCAATCAGCCTTCCAAATATGACACAATTTCTTTCAGAAAAATGTCTGACTGTTCCTGCGGAAAGGGATGTTTTGAATAGGCTCCTCTTCTTCTCTTGTATAGCGAAAAGGAAACAAAATATTTCCTTGAGCTATGCAGCGTATTTTATCCTGTGACATCCATTCAGTGTTATGGCATTAGCACCATATGCAGCCGGGTTCTCTTTTACCCCTGCCACACTCTCTTAAAGAACCACCAGCCACGACTTCCGTTAAAAATCAAAGAAAACGTTTCTTTGAGCTGTGTAGATTGCTGTTTCATCACTGCATACTTTATATACCGATGCAGCCTCTTCCTTCCTCTTCTTCCTTCTCTATCTCTCCCTCACTCCCCCCCCCCCCCCCCCCTCTCTCTCTCTCTCTCTCTCTCCGGGAGATGTTACAAATCCTGACCCCCCATCAAGAAACGCCTGTGCAGCTGGTTCCATCTGGGACAGAAACTTCACACAGAATGTACCTCCCACCCCTGCCTCCTCCAGTATCTCCCCTACTACCCGTTTTGATGCACTCTACCTTTGTTTCCCCAAGCCGTCGAGCCGAAAAATGGCCTCAAAACATGTGGCCCTCCATTCACCGCTCTCAGAACCCACTTCCCCCTGTTAGCGGCACAGCCCTGTTGTTGGTGTAAGAACATCGCGGTGCACCATGCCAGAAACATCCCTGTTAAATGTCAGGTATGCCCCGGGTATTTCTGGTGCCTACTCGAAGCGCTCCCACAGTCTTTTTTGTTGGCTTCATATGAAAAATGTTAAACAACGCCACACACACACCACACACACACACACACACACACACACACACACACACACACACACATACAAACGTGTGCGCGCATGCATACATACACAGTCACACTCAAAACAAAAAGCCTGCATGCTGTGCATTTGGCTGTGAGCACACACACATAAACCTTACAAACACACAGACTTTTACATTCAAAGAAAACATATCCCTTACTCACTTACAGTGGAGATGAAAACGTTTTTATAAAAATGCACGTCCTTATTTATTTCTCATTGAGAGCGCTTGGATTACACCTTTAGCTGCAATTAAATGGTAAACAGCAAGCTTAATCCGTTTTTTCTCTCTCAAAAAGTGGCTCATTGTCCGTGAGAATCTATGACAACTATTCCGGTGTAAGAAGCAAGCCACGTGATTACACCAACACCTTTTACAGAACCAAATGACTCAATCAGCCACGTGTTCGTGTGTTTTTCTATGAAATAAACAAAAGCAAATATTTAACGATCTAAAGTATTCTCATGACTTCTTAAAACTGCCATTTAGGGGGGAAATGGGGATGGAGTTGTGTCCTGCGCTTCTTTACACCTTCACGCCGCTTGGAGCTGAGCACTGGATAAGACATTGAACATAGCTGTGCACCTCGCTTTTAAAATATTGACTGCATTTTTTACTTCACGAGAATTTTATCAAATCATCATTTGTATTAATGCAAACTAGAAGGCAGCCTCCCACAAGCTTTGACTTTCCTGATGGTACTGTCGACACAAAACTGAAAAATATAATTCTTATTTGAACTTGAGTCATACTGAATTAAATGCCGAATGGATGGCATACGACCTATTCCTTTTGTCTTCACAAATTGTTTCATGCATTGATTGTAGCACGTCACGTCATAATGTATGAAATGTGTCATATGTTGCCGAGGTGATTCGTTTTTAATTTGGCACTAGCAAGGCAACGAATAATAAGCACGAATCATATATCGCTATGCGTGGTAACACCCATCTGCCTGTCTGTCTGTCTGTCCTCAGTGCAACTGCTTACTTATAATCTTTCTCTCTCTCTCTCTCTCTCTCTCTCTCTCTCTTCTCTCTCTCTCTCTCTCTCTCTCTCTCTCTCTCTCTCTTTCTCTCCCTCTTTTCACTGTTCACTTATGTACAATACACTGAATATGTGCACGCATCTTTATCATGCTATGTCAAACTGCTGTTTGACTTATTTCCTGGGGCAGAAAATCACCATGGCCTGAAAAAAACACAAAGTAACATTTGCCAAGTTTACACCAGCCACGTCTCACCTCTCCACTGAGTCAAATGGGACTAATTACCAGGAAAATATTTCTAGGTATTAGATAAGCGAAATAGGAAGAAACAGATTCCAGCCGATGAACGTTAGTAATCCAGACCTGCACCCCCCCCCCACACACACACACACACCATAACTGCCTCTCCTCTGTCCCCTCCCATCCCTCCAGTCCTCCCCAGGCTCCTGGCTTTAGCTACAGCTGCAGGCTTGGGGAAGCACTCCATCACCAAAGTCACAACAATCGAGGTCACGGCAGTTCGTGCTCTGTTTGATCTGTGACAGTGAAGTACACACTTGAACTAAACGAGCACTTGGCAAAGTGCTGGTCTTCGAGGTAAAACGAATCACGGGTCCGCTCTTTGACTCATATTAGCTCTGCAGATTCACAGTGACATGGCGTGGCTTTGTCCTTGGCGCAAACTCCATGTTTTCATAGAGTTTTGTTTTAAATGATTCTCTAGTGTTTGAGTTATCATGCTGATATACAAGGAAACCAGCAGATACCGGTGACAATAAAGCCTTCTTGCTGGCGGAACAGAAAAGAAACAGATATCAGTGCGTCCCATTTTCTATCCCACACCATTCAACCCTCTTCCGTGACTTGTGGGAAGACTGATAAGAAAATCTCTCTCTCTCTCTCACGCGCGCGCGTGCGCGCGCACACACACACACACACACACACACACACACACACACACACACACACACACACACACACACACACGTGGTGTTGACAAGCAAGACAACTGTGATTTCACTGACGTCACCATCACGGTTGTGAAGCAGCTGCTCGCCTTCTCATCCTCGCTGCTCTTTCTCTACGGGCCTTGCACTGGGTCACACGCTCATTCACAAGCATGCGGGAGATGTGTGACCTCAGAGTGAATGCCATGCACCACAGTTCACTCGGTTTGTGACGCAGGTGCTCTCTACGTCTGTGCACAATGACCATCTACAATTAAGAACCTATGGTTTTTGCAGTTCAAACATCTTTTTTTCTTTTTTATCATTGCAGTTCTGAAAACCACGACTTCTATGCCCCCTTTTCAAGAGATTCGAGGTCTGCGCTAGAACAGGTACATTCGACAGACGCAGAAACCATGTAACTGAAAATGCTGCATGTAAACACAAGGTCAACGTACATTTTGTCACGTATTACGTCTTACACCTGCTTCTGTCCACTCAATGAATATTATAACCTGGTGTTTACCTGGCAAGTCTGGAATCAATTTGTAACCTCTTCTGACTCTCACACCCTCACCTGCTCTTTCTAATCCTCCCTTTCTCCTTCTCTCTCTCTCTCTCTCTCTCTCTCTCTCTCTCTCTCTCTCTCTCTCTAACCAGCCTTACTACTGAAACACCATTTTCAAGACATTAAAGGTGAGTGGTTCGCTGCTTGTCTGATCTTTGTCATTCTCTGCGTGTGAATAAGTAGAAACACTTTTTTCCCCTCCATCTGATTGTTTTGGACTAGGCATCTTGTTAGAACGCATGACCTAGCCTCTCTTCCTATCCGAGCCACACACCCCTCCCCCGTCTCCTCTCTCTCTCTGTAGTGTGTGTGTGTGTGTGTGTGTGTGTGTGTGTGTGTGTGTGTGTGTGTGTGTGTGTGTGTGTGTGTGTGTGCGTGCTTTGATTACTGAAACGAATGCTTAATAGTACTGATTTTCAGTGCGCAGTATAAAAGAAAAGGCTCGTAAAAATCATTGCCTGCAGTGACACTGAACAAAATCTGTATGTTTTTTAAAAAAAATGTTTAGAACAAGTAGTTACTTTTGACAAATAATGACAACAAAGGTAAAAAATTCAAATGCAAGTTTTGTTTCTTTACGCTCACATCACATTTTTCAGTATTCACACTCGTCAATTAAACTCAGACTTTTCCACTCCGTTAGTTGACATTTTATTAAATGAATATATCAAACAGGGACAAACGTAACCACTATGGAACTAAAGAATGTGTGGTTACCATGGTCAACAGCATGAGTGTCCCTAATTCGATAGATCAGACGACTGTACTGCAACAGCATGAGTTTCCCTAATTCTATAGATCAGACGACTGTACTGCTAACAATGTTCTCTCTGTTTCTCCTCGCACTTTAATGGGTCCACGAGAAAATAGGTTTATTTCTCTTTGTTAAAGAACGCAATCTTAGACTCTTCCTTTCATCCTGTTAATGAAATCCCCCCCCCCCCCCTCCCCAAAGAAATTGTCTTTTTTGCAGCTGGAAGCAATAAAGACGAGAACAAGAGCACGGAAACCAGGAACGTATTTAACGCCTGTAGGTCGCTCCCTTGCAAAATGCAATGCGTGCCTGAATGAAGTTGGAACACATCCTATTTACATGTGTACACCCTTCAAAGCTGTTCTTGTAGAAGGCAGACGTCTGCAAAGTAAAAGCAGACGTGTTGTAATTTGTAAATGCAAAGGGCATAAGAGACGTAGGACTGCATTTCACATTACACCGGGTCAGCCGTTCACCTCCATTTCTCCAGCGCCAGGTGAGACTAATCACGGGAAGCACCCACTTGCAGGTATTAGCCTAGTGGCCCAAGTCAGGGAATAACTGGTTCCAACCCATGAACGTTACTGATTCATTCCTCCATCACCATCTTCTCCCCCTGCAGGTTGCTAGCTCACAACTGCAGAGGAAACCGCTCCATCACCAGATTCACCACCTTGTCCAAGCAACACCTGTCATGTGACAAACAAAACAGCACAGAATTCTGTGGTTGTGGCACTGAAAAGAGTTCACTAGAAAAGAGTTCACTACAAAAAGTTCACTGAGAAATACGGGATGAGAAATGAATTAATGACTGTCATAATTTCTTTCCTGTCCTCTTTCCCCAGCACTAAGGCTGAAAGACCAAAAATAAAGGCCAGACGGACTATTACAAATGTCTAGACGTTTCAAGTCTTTAGAAATCTACAAAAGAAATACGCTCAAAACCCAGTGCTTGTCCTTTCATTCGCAGGCAATTAACAAACCAGACTAAAAGCACACGCTGAACGGCAACGGAAAAGACGTTCAGGTCCGCCGACATTTGCTGGAAATGCTGGCATTCGGAAACACACACACACACACACACACACACACACACACACACACACACACAAACACAAATGAGGTGGTGAGACAAAATGAAGATAGTAAGCATAGGTGAAGAAGTGCGGGTCTAGGGAAGAGGGGTGGGTGGGGCGTGAGAGGGTGAGGGTAGTGGTGGAGGTTGGGGTGGCGACGAGAAAGAAGAAAAAAAAATATTCGTGACAACTCTCAACCCATTCTAAGGTTGATTATATCAGCTTCCTGCCCAAGCCGTCCCAGA
This sequence comes from Conus ventricosus, assembly GCA_018398815.1. NCBI lineage: Eukaryota > Metazoa > Mollusca > Gastropoda > Neogastropoda > Conidae > Conus > Conus ventricosus. Next base: position 21,228,960 of record CM031595.1, on the reverse strand, counting down.
CCTGCACCCAGAAAAACTGCCACCATGGCGTCCAGGAAATGAGTTACTGGCCTTGAAAATTCAAAGAAAACGGGTATGAGAGCCATTTTGAGGCTTATGAAGAAAAACAAAATAGAAAAAAAAGTGGAGACAGCTTCACGCAGTCGACTTCAGAAAGTGGCAATTAAACTGTTAAACTGTTTAATTAAGGATGTTTTGACGGTAAGAATCTCTAAAGAAGCTATGCAGAATTCATTACTGGAGGGAGAGAGGAAGCGGAAAAAAGGCTGTAAAACTGTCTTTTGAAATTATTCTGCACTATTCCTTTGATATTTAGTACTCGTTCTGATCTTGTTCAAAATTATAGAAACTGTCAGTGCCAGGTTGGTGAGTTGGTACACAAAGTCCATGCCAAAGAATAAGACGACGCTCAGAGGATGGATGAGGTACTGATGAGATTCTAAGGGATACTTAACGGATGAAAAAGGACAAAGTACGAGACAAAGATGGACTCTGTTTGTATATCCATCTATGTACGCCATTATTAAAAACAAACTACCAACGCATTTCATTTGCACTGTCTATTTCGTTTTACTTAAAACATCAACTAAAACCTTGGACAATGATAAAACGCTAGAAACACAGTTCTAACTGAAAAAAAAAAGAGAAAAAAAAACTACGTATGTGAACATAACGCTGCAGAGGTTTGAAAAATACAGCTTTCACCGATTTGTCTTTATGTTCAAAATATAGCCCCGACGTAACATAGACACACAAACGCGCGCGCATGTGCACACACACACACACACACACACACACACACACACACACACACACACACCTTTCTTTACGAGTATCCCTATTTTAAAAAGGGGTGTGTACGTGCGCGCATGTATATAGGTGTATATGAATGTATGTATATATATATATATATATAATATATATATATATATATATATATATATATATATACATACATTCATATGTGTGTGTGTGTGTGTGTGTGTGTGTGTGTGTGTGTGTGTGTGTGTGTGTGTGTGCGCGCGCGCGCGCGCGCGTGCGTGTGCGTGTGTGTGTTGTGCAGAACTAACATCGTCAGTGTGACTTCCGTATCATCACGATTCTTTCTTCCAAGAAAAGGGGAGGGACGATTTTACGCAATGTATTACTAATATCGTTTCCAGACATGGCCTAAGTCAGACCTTTCGCCCTTGTTCAGCCCTGTGCCTGTGAAATATGGCAGAAATTCTTTCAGAAAATGTCATGACTGTTTCTGTCTAAAAATACCTTGCAAGATAACCTTTTAAATAGGCCGCTCTTCATATTCTGCGTGATAAAATGAAACAAACTATTTCTTTGAGCTGTGTAGCGAACTTCATCCTTCGACATCCATTCAGCTTTAAGGGCATTGCACTACATGCCTCCAGGTCGTTCCTTACTTCTATCATACTCTCTTAAAAGAACCACCAGCCACATCGTCCGTGATTTTAACTTGATAAAAATCAAAGAAAAAGTTTCTTTGAGCTATCTAGATTAATATTTCACCACCGCATTCTTTACTGACTGGTGCAACCCCCCCCCCCCCCCCTCTCTCTCTCTCTCTCTCTCTCTCTCTGGGAGATGTTCCTAATTCTGACCTCCCACCGAGAAAAGGTTTAAGCAGCCGGTTCCATCTGGGCTAGGAACTTCCCACAGAATATACCTCCACCCCAGCCCCTGCTTCCTCGGGTATCTCCCCTACCCGTTTTGATGCACTCTACCTTTGTTTCCCCAAGCCGTCGAGCCGAAAAATGGCCTCAAAACATGTGGCCCTCCATTCACCGCTCTCAGCACCCACTTCCCCCTGTTAGCGGCACAGCCCTGTTGTTGGTGTAAGAACATCGCGGTGCACCATGCCAGAAACATCCCTGTTAAATGCCAGGTACGCCCCGGGTAATTTTGGGTGCCTGCTAAAAGTGATCCCGGATGATCTGAAAACGTTAAACATGAGCAAGCACACACAAACACGCACGCACGCAAACATGCTCGCACGTACGCACGCACGCATACACAACTCAAAACAAAAGAGCATGTGTGTTGCGTACACACCTCTGCGCACAAACACATAGCAACCAAAACAGAAACTTTCACATTCAAAGAAAACATACCCCTTACTCAGTCGCAGTGGAGACAAAACCATTCTATTAGAAATACACACACTCGTTCGTTTGTTTCATATCCAGAACACTCGAATAACATCTTCAGTTGAAATTACAAGCTAAATGGCATGGCCGAGTCTTCCAAAATGTGACGTAGTTTCTGTCAGACGTTGTGACAAATATTCCAGTGTAAGAAGCATTGCTGAATGGCATACAATTACATCAACACGTTTTATAGAGCCAAATTACTCAATCCATCACTTGTTCGTTTGTTCATTTACTTTCACTACTTCTTTAAGCTCTTATTTATGGCGGGGAGGGGGTGGGATGAGAGACGATTCTGTTCTCAACACCCTCTCGCCGTTTGGGACCGGGCATCAATGTTAAAAACAACAAATATATGAGATCTACTCTCTGTTATGAACTGTTTGCCACTTTCAACGATTCTGAATCATGTTTCAATTTCTTTATTGGGAATGAATTAAAGCCTCAACGCTGCGACAAATGGGACTTTAAACTGCCATAAGCCCATGAGTGGAAATCATGATTTTTGTACGCACACAAATTAACAGATGTACACCGGAAATACTCTTAAGCTGAAAATACTATAAAGATTTCTGTGTATAAATATGACTTCAGAAGAAATATGAGGTGTAAACGACGACAAATACAGATTTCTGAGGTTTTTATGAACACACTATTGATCACATGTTTTAGGAATGTAGGTCTCCCTCTCTCTCTGTCTGTACACACACACACACACACACACACACACACACACACACACAATATATATATATATATATATATATATATATATATATATATATATATATATAACAAACTAATAAATTCCAAGGATAAGTACCGAGCACCGTTCCAGCAACTTACAGAGCAGCTTGGTGTTGCAATGACTGCAAGAAATATTAAATTATAAACAAAGCTTGCTCTTATGTCTTAGATTGAAGAAATAGGGGGAGATACGCATGCATTCTTCTTAAAACTGAAAAGGCAGAGGAGTCAAATAACCACTTTCCGCGGTCACTGAGGAGAAACCACCAAGTTTCGAAATATCGGTATATGACCAGGAGTTATATGTTAGTGAGTTTCCCTCCCTATTGGAGGATGTCTCTCCCCCTTGGAGAATATAAGCTTGCTGAAGGCTCATTTTGAGAAGCATTTATTTTATTTTTTCCCCATCCACCCACTCAAGCACATACTGTTAGTTAGGCAGAATCATCTACCACTGCAGGTATGAATGCGTATCTCCCACTATTTCTTCAATCTAAGACATAAGAGCAAGCTTTGTTTATAATTTAATATATATATATATATATATATATATATATAATATATATATATATATATATATATATATATATATACCAGTGTGCAATGTGAAACAAGACAATACAGTTGTACTGATTTTGACGAAACCTAAATAAAAGGCGAAAGCTTAAAAAACAACAACAACAACAACAACATGAAGAGTGTGTGGTTGGTGTGCCTGCGTTTATTTTTGTACTCTGTGACTGGCTAGTTTCTGGATCAGCAGTGCACCCACACATCACTGAGTGGTGTCCAGCATATTCTAGGGTTTTATCTTCATTTCTCTCTCTCTCTCTCTCTCCTCTCTCTCTCTCTCTCTCTCTCTCTCTATCGTCTATCTATCTATCTATCTATCTATCTATCTATCTATCTATCTATCTATCATATATATATATATATATGAAAAATTGGCACATGCCTGCTGATTTGGTTAAAGGAAAAAGTGTAAACACTTACCATATAAGCCTGAGAGTTTTAATCTAACAATTAACACTGACTGTATTTTTTTTCTATATTACATACAATTTTAGCAAAAGATGATTTGCATACGTGCAAACAAGCTGCACTTTTCTTGAAGGTTTTGAACTTTCAATGTAAAACTGAAAAACATAACTCATTTAAACTTGGGTAGTGATGAATTCAGTGCCGAATGGTGGGCATACAAGCCATTGTTTTTGTCTTCACTTTTCGTTTTATGCGTCAATTGTAGCATGTCACATTCACGGGTGTATATGTGAATACGATATGATACATAAAGTGATGTATTATACAGAATAAAGACCCTTCTTAAACTCTTTTGGTCATAATGTACGAAATGCTTCATATGCTGCTGGGGTGATTTTTTGTTTTTAATTTGAAAGTTGTAAAGCAGCGGAAAATAAGTACAAATCATGTATTCCCCCATCAAACCGACTTTCTTTATCTGCCTGTCCTCAGTGCAATTATGCAGGTATTTCTTCTTTCTTTCTCTCTCTCTCTCTCTCTCTATCTCTCTCTGTTTACTTCTGTACAATGCTTTGTAATCATGACGCGTCTTTGTCATGTAATATAAAACTGCTGTTTGCCTGTTGGTTTGCCTGGGTAGACAAAAGCGAGGTACCACTTATCGCGTTTACACTGGCCAGGTATCACTGCTCCACAGAATCAAATGAGACTTATTACGTGGCAAATATTTTCAGGTATTAGAAAAGAAAAATACGCAGAAACCGATTCCAGCCGATGAACCTTGGCAATCCAGACCTGCACATCTCTCCACCTTAACTCTCCCTCTTCTCATC
>CM031595.1:21204237-21216737 GCA_018398815.1 Conus ventricosus | reverse complement strand
CGCGCATGCGTTTGTGTGTGTGTGTGTGTGTGTGTGTGTGTGTGTGTGTGTGTGTGTGTGTGTGTGTGTTGTGTGTATGTGTGTGTGTGTGGTGTATGTGCGCGCGCGCGTGTGTGCGTGCATGTATGTATGTATGTGTGTATGTTGGTGTGTGTGTGTGTGTGTGTGTGTGTGTGTGTGTGTGTGTGTATGTGTGTGTGCTCGCGCGCGCACGTGTGTGCAGCGTGCGTGCGTGCCATCTGCTTCAACGAGGTAAAGTATACAGATCTTTTATCGCTTACCTAGAATGTACAAATAATTGTCATTGACTTAATTGTACAAGTCATTGTCAATGACTAAACTATGGAGATAGATGTCGCTGACTAAAGCGTACAGATCGCTGATATGATTGTAGTGTATATATCTCTGTCACTGACAAAAGGGTACAGATCTTTATCTGTAACCTGAAGTCTGCAGGTCATTGTCTCTGGCCCAAAATGTACAGATAATTGTCACTCACGTAAAGTGTACAGACCATTGTATCTAATCTATAAAGCACAGATCATTGTCATTGTCCAAAAGAGTACAGATCATTGTCATTGACCTAAAATGTTCACATCATTGTCACTGACCTAAAATGTTCACATCACTGTCACTGACTAAAACGACAGATCGTTGTCACTGACCTAAAATGCACAGATCATTGTCACTGACCTAAATGTACAGATCATTGTCACGACGTAAAATTAGAGATCATTGTCACTGACCTAAAATGTACAGATCATTGTCACTGACCTAAAATGCACAGATCATTTCACTGACCCTAAAATGTACAGATCATTGTCACTGACCTAAAATGCACAGATCATTGTCACTGACCTAAAATGTACAGATCATTGTCACTGACCTAAAATGTGCAGATCATTGTCACTGACTTAAATTGTACAGATCATTGTCACTGACTTAAAATGTACAAATCATTGTCACTGACTCAAAATGTACAGATCATTGTCACTGACTTAAAATGTAGAGATCATTGTCACTGACCTATAATGTACAGATGATTGTCACTGACCTAAACTGTACAGATCATTGTCACTGACTTAAAATGTACAGATCATTGTCACAGACTCGAAATGTACAGATCATTGTCACTGACCTAAAGTGTACAGATCGTTATCACTGACTCAAAAATGCACAGATCATTGTCACTGACTTAAAATGTACAGATCATTGTCACTGACCTAAAACGTACAGATCATTGTCACCGACCTAAAATGTACAGATCATTGTCACTGACCAAAAATGTACAGGTCATTGTCACTGACCTAAAATGCACAGATTCATTGTCACTGACTTAAAATGTACAGATCATTGTCACTGACCTAAAATGCACAGATCATTGTCACTGACCTAAAATGTACAGATCATTGTCACTGACCTAGAATGTGCAGATCATTGTCACTGACTTAAAATGTACAGATCATTGTCACTGACCTAATGTGTACAGATCGTTATCACTGACTCAAAAATGCACAGATCATTGTCACTGACCTAAAATGTGCAGATCATTGTCACTGACTTAAAATGTACAGATCATTGTCACTGACTTAAAATGTACAGATCACTGTCACTGACCTAAAATGTGCAGATCATTGTCACTGACTTAAAATGTACAGATCATTGTCACTGACTTAAAATGTACAGATCATTGTCACTGACTCAAAGTACAATCATTTCATGCTAAATGTACAGATCATTGTCACTGACTAAAATGTACAGATCATTGTCCCCGACTTAAATGTACAGATCATTGTCACTGACTCAAAAGTTACAGATCATTGTCACTGACTCAAATGACATCATTGTCACGAGCATCATTGCAATCGTTGTCACTGATGAAGCTACAGACCATGTCACGGACCTCAATGTAGATCTTGTTTGAGCTCGTTGTACGGCATTTTGTTCGAGCTCGTGTGAAAGAGCGACGTTGACTCGATGGGTTCAGAGGCAGTAAGTACCGGCTGACATCTGGCAGGCCCGACCTGTGCATGCTATGGGTGTTACTGTGTAGTGGACAGCTTGTCTCTCACAGGCGCCTTCGTTTCTTTCTATGTGCCGATGATGAGCTTGTTAATTTTCAGTGCCGAATTATCTCAAGGTAGAATGACATTTTATTCCCTCCCTGTTTCCTCCTTGCTGTCTCACCCACTCAGTGACACGTGTAATGCAACATATGGAATATACATATCGCCCACGCAGGTATCTCCATGAAAAAAGGCCTATTTCTTTTATGACTCAGGAAAGAAAAGTAAACGCCTAAGGACACTGCAAGTGCATATACAAAAAAAAAAAAAAAAAAAAAAAAAACACACACAAACGTCATGCCCACTATAAACACAGACACATCAAGCGGTTCGTCTCTTTCTCGCCCACTCAATCTGTGTTTTTGTCTGTTAATACACTTTAGACAAAGGCGGATGCACAAGCGCGCGCACACACACACACACACACACACACACACACACACACACACACACACACCGCACGCACGCACGCATACACAAAACAAAAGAGAGAGACAGATAGGAAGGAGAGAGAGACAGACAGACAGAAACAGCCAGCCAGCCAGCAAGCGAGCGAACACGTGAGCAAGCGAACGAGCGCGCGAGCGAGCAAGAGAGAGAGAGAGAGTGAGAGTGAGAAAGAGAGAGAGAGAGAGAGAGAGAGAGAGAGAGAGAGAGAGAGAGAGTAAAGTAAGGGAAAAATAGTGCAGTGGGTGAAAAATAATCAAAAAAGAAGGAAAAAAAAACCAGACAGACAAAAAACAAAAGGGGAACAACAACAGCGTAAACCGACAGTCGGACACTTGCAGCGAAAGACAGTTGAAGTCATTCAGTGGCAGGCAGAAAATAGCTCCAATCAGGACAGTCTACAAGCGTGTCTTCATGTACACTTGGCAAGTGTATCGGCTAACGTTTTTCACTGCTCGCTAATGGCACTGGAGAAACGAACACCAACATTCAGTTCATACACAACTCACCTGACGTTGTGGCAGGTATTCCAGAACAAACAGTTATTCAGTCATCACCTCACCAAACTCAACCCGCCACTGAAATGTGAAAACAAATAATTATACGTGTGAGCCTTTCCTAAGACAGCGATGTTGCTATGAACTGACAGCAACACCATTATTGATTACAAAAAGAGACAACGACAGCGAGTTAAGATCAACGAGTTATATATGTTCTTCTTCTTTCTCTTCTCATAAACTACTGGTTCACTCAAAAACGAGTAGGTCACCAGCGCGCATGTTAAAAAGTAAAATAAAATAACATAAAAAGTGCGACTCAGACTGTTGGCCCCTGGAGCAAATTTGGCAACAAGGGGTCGCACTCGATATTCAAGAAGTTAAAAGCAATGGCCAAATTCAGGCCCAGGTAACAGTAAAATATCTGGGAAGTTAAAATAGAAAATCGTCAATATGCAGATCTCAAAACTGTCAATTTGTTTTTTTAAATGAGACTGCATTTGTGGCAATCTGATGGCACCCGGCAGTGAGTTCCACAGCCGTACAGAACTAGGATAAAATGAATGTAAGTGGCTGTCAATTTTTAATAGTTGCTATGATCAACAATATTGACAGCAGTAGCATTATTAATTACAAAAAGAGACAACAACAGTGAGTTTAAGATCAACGAGTTCTATATTGTCGTTATGATCAACAATATTGACAACAATAGCATTATTAATTACAAAAAGAGACAACAACAGTGAGTTTAAGATCAACGAGTTCTATATTGTTGCTATGATCAACAGTATTGACAGCAATAGCATTATTAATTACAAAAAGAGACAACAACAGTGAGTTTAAGATCAGCGAGTTCTGTATTGTTTTGCATTTCCTTAATATCAATTTCTGGGAACTAACGATTCAAAACCTTACAACATTGATTTGAATGTTCCATCTCCTTGGATTAGAAGTGCGACCAAAAACATCGATTATTTGTAATGATTTACGTAGTTTCAGGGCCTGATTTCGTTTGGACATTTCACATCAGATTTCAATTTGAACTGGTGCATAGTTCTGATTAATACTTGGTTTCAGCCTTTGAAACAGCCTCCGTGGACGGCTTGGCTGTAAAACACCTACGTTTGGTCTGGTTACAACATTACGAAGTATAAATGCGGTTGAGAAAGGAAATCTGACAAAGCATGTGACACGCGCGCGCGCGCGCGCACGCGCACGCACGCACGCACACACACACACACACACACACACCACACCACACACACACTCACGCATGCACACACACACACATTCACTTACACATACAGAGAGACAGACAGACAGACAGAGACAGAGTCACTGGTGCCGTACTATTCTCTGTCTATTTTCTCCAGTTTGAGTCGCGACCTCAGTGCGCGAATGCACGTTAATTTTCTTAAAATTTACACGCACACACACACACAGCGCGCGCGCGCACGCACACACACTGCAGAAGCACGCAACAAACATTACATCCGCCCCGTAATGAGCTTTGAAAACCGTAGTGTTAGGCAAGAATTGAAAACCAGCTAGAACATCCACGATGAATCCCTGTCAAACTCTTGGCTATCGTCAGCTCATGGGCTTGGAAGCCATGGCGTCACTGCCCTTCCGGAGGACACACTCCAGTTGGCTGCAAAACCAGTTACTTCGTCAATACAGGGGCTCAGCGGGTGGCGTTCCGCGCACGCTGCACACCTCTGAAAACAATTAGAGTGAGGAAAGAAGTGAAAACTAGCTGGAACATCCAGGCCCATGGCAAGTCCAGAAGGCTGTCGGTGGATGGGCGGGCCAACTGTGCCTTCGCAAGGGCACACAAAGCTTGAGTTGTCTGCGTGACTAAGCAATCACTGTGAACAATAGAGCACACGGTGAGCTTGCGCGCGAGTGTACTTCAACACGTGTATGCAAGTGTGTGTGTGTGTGTGTGTGTGTGTGTGTGTGTGTGTGTGTGTGTGTGTGTGTGAAAATCATATAATCATAATCGAATAACATGCTGGTAGCTTTATTTTCTACTTATTTGTTAAACAAATAAGATATATGCTCATGATCCAAAAATCACCCGAAACTGATCTGATACGGATGGAATCTCTCCTTTCCGGGAGAAAAGAAAAGGAACGTGTCTCCCGAGTCTGGCATTTGTAATAAAGATAACGTTCATCTGGTGTGTCTTTTTCACCAGCTGTCAACTCCATCCGGGGCCGTAACGGCCGGATCAAGTTATGGCGTGCAACAGGAAAAAAAACCCAGTCGATTTCGGAAATTAGAAGCGGGAAATGAAAACAGCTCTCAAGATCTTGGCTTCATTTTACGTTCTTCAGAAGCGAGGTGCGGGGTGTTTGCGCCAAGACAAACGAAAGCCATTTCTTTGTGGCAGGTCAGCCATTTGTTGAAACTCAATACAGGCAGAAGTTTCTCTCCAATAATGTGGCGAAGATTTCCACAGATTTAGATACCTGCTGCTTGCGCGTGCTTGAATTTCTTCCTGAAACTGGCAGCAAATATATTCCCAAATCGAAAATGACCATCACTTATTTTTGGTGCTGTCATGCACTACACTTCTTTGGAAGAATAATTCTTATTTATTGCTCTTTATTTTGTCTATCGATTGTGCTTCAACATATAATCTGACACTGAAATGACTCTGTACTGAACAGATCTGTGGAAATATAAAAATTTCCTATTTGTTGTGGTGATATGATGTGTCCAATCAGTCTAGTTAACAGGTTAAAAATCAGCTGCAGAATAATAATGGGTAATTATTTTGACATTGAAAACAGACGACTGGGAAAGCAGTTGTAATCAAGAAAACATTTGTATTAACAGGATAAAAGGAATAATGTGAGTAGCACCCAACCAGTTTCATGATTCGTTTTCTATGTATAAAAAAAACATTTGCTCTCTCTCTCTCTCTCTCTCTCGCTCGCTCCTCTCAGTGTGTGTGCGCGCGCATGTATGTGTGTGTGTGCGTGTATATATGAGTGCAAATATTAGTACTTGCATGCTGTCATTCATCGAAGCCTTGAACTACCACCTTAGTGCGTCCTGCCGGCTAACCCGAGATATATTTTATTTACAGCAAGGGTCTACGGTCCACCTACGTTCTAGCTAGCTCCAGCTTGGACAAGCTGGATCTAGCCAGAACCAAGGTGGGCCTAGTCATCATGAAGTTGGTCATTTCCGTTTGAGGACGCGGGTAGAAAACGACGGATGGTTTAAATGCTCATTTGTTTAGTACCGAATGGTTAAGATAGTTGTATTTGTCCTCGTCATCGCCATCGTCGTCGTTGTAGTGGTAATAGTAGCAATAGTAATAGTGAAGGTGATGGTGATGGTGGTGGTGTGGGTGACGGTGGTGGTAGTGATTATGATGATAGTAGTAGATAGTAGTAGCAGTAACAGCAGCAGCAACAGCAGCAGCTGCAAGAGCAGCAGTACTAATCGCACCAGAAGCAGCAGCAGGAGTAGTAGCAGCAGAGTAGCAATCGCAGTCGAAGTAGCAGTCGTCGTAATCGTAGTAGAAGTAGTAGTAGTGGTGGTTCTGATCGTCATCATTGCAGTAGTAATATTCTCAGCAGTAGTCATCTCGTTCTAGTAGTAATAGCAGCAGCAGTAGAAGTAGCGGCAGTACTACTTTCGTCGTAATCGTGTTAGTTCTTCACGTTCACACTAAACAGTGCGTTTTTACTATAATAATATATGAACGCCAGCGGTGAGTTTGCCCGGCCTCGCGACGTTTTGCCGTGAACAAAATGCGACTTTTCAGCATCAGTGTGATTCGCTTGTTGGTGCGCCCAGTTTGCTACTGAGTCCTCCACAAACACAGCCCTCATCCCCCGCAAAATTTGAAGAATCTCCGTCGAAAGCTTTGCATTCGTATAAGGAACAACAAAGAACAGAGACACACACACCGACACACACACACACTCACACACACACACACACTCGCGCACGCACGCGCGCGCGCACACGCACACCACACACACAGGCGCGCGCGCACAACACACACTTTGTGCTAATATCAAATATATGTCTCGCAGAAAGTCATTCTACTAATGAGACATTTACTTCTCTAGCATACTGTTTTGTCAAACATTTTGATTTGGCAACACCATAAATCATGTACCGGAAGAAGATAGGGAGGTAGCACATAGACATGATTCTGACTGTCTGTCTCACTTTGCTCACACTTAATTTTCTTTCCGCGTCGCTGGGACTGACTCACTAGCTCTCCAACACCACCACCCCCCCTCCCCCAACCTCCTCCTTACGCCCCACCCCTTTTACAGAACCAACGCCGAAACGTTGTGGCATTAACGATTTACGTGGCAGCTGCGTCCCTATTCTGAGCGCAGTTGTGCATGGTAAAATCTTTGAGAGACCGTTTCCGCAACGAAATGTTTGTGTGTGTGTTATCGACCTGCGGCGTCCGCGTCTGTTGTGTCTTGGTATGAATGCGCTTCCTGGCGTTAGGCTACTTTTGGGCCTTTTGCTGCTGGTATTTGTGCTATTAGTACATTGATCTAGACATCTCTCGGTCTCTCCCTCTCTCTCTGTATGTGTGCGTGTATGTGCCTGTGGGGTGATGGGTGTGTGTGCGTGCCTGTCGGTGTGGGCGAGCGTGCATGTGGAGCGTGCGTATGCGTGTGTGTGTAGGAGTGTGCGTGCATCCGTGCGTGCGTGCATGCATGTGTGCGTGTGTACTTGTGTGCGTGCGCGCGCGCACATGTGTGTGTGTGTGTGTGTGTGTGTGTGTGTGTGTGTGTGTGTGTGTGTGTGTGTGTTTCAGCCAGTGCGTTTGTGACCTGCACGCATATACAAACAAAAAATACACGACTACGATGTTATGAAACGTGCGACACTCAGAAATAGCATGCGCGAAATTACCTACAAATGCATACGCACTAACGCACACGTACCCTATGCACACGTAACATACATCTAATTATCTTTGTGCTTGAGTAACCGCGCGCATTTGTTTGTGTGTGTATGTGTGTCTGTGTCTTGTGTGTGTGTGCGTGCGTGCGTTCGCGCGCTAGTGTGTGTTTGTGTGTGTGTGTGTGTGTGTGTGTGTGTGTGTGTGTGGTGTGTGGTGTGTGTGTGTGTGGTGCGTGCGTGCGTGGTGCGTGCGTGGTGCGTGGTGTGTGTGTGTGTGTGTGTGAGAGAGGAGTGACAGAGAGAGAGAAGACAGACAGATGACAGACAGCCCGACAGACAGAGAGAAAGAGAGAGACAGAGACAGTGATAGAGAGAGAGGCAGAAGAGAGCATTCAATCCCCAACCTCGGGTTATGGCCATATCGAGCCATCGGAAAGGATGCATGTTTGGCATCTGCGACGAGTATAAAGCAATAGGATCAAGAGACAGAGATGCAGTCCGAGACACACACACACACACACGCGCCGCGCGCACGCGTGCGCACAAAGAGACAACAAGCGACAAAAGCAAAGAGACAGAGACAGAGAGAGACAAAGAGAAGGGGAGAGAGAGGAGGGAGGGGGGATGGAGGGAGTGAAAGAAAGAGAGAGAGAGAGAGAGAGAGAGAGAGAGAGAGAGAGAGAGAGCAGGGGGGGGGGGGGGGCAGGAGAGGGGGATACATATTCTCTAACGTTGATTCGTACAGTTCCAGAGAAGAACAGGTCGAAACACATTCAGAGAAGAATAGGTCGAAGCACATTCAGTCGCGCGTGAGAGAACAGCAAACTTGGTTCAGGGAAAGGTTAATAAGAAGGCGCCTATACTCACGTGCCATCATGTCCTTGGGCTGATGAATAAATTATCGCTGATTATTGTTCTTCCATGACCTAGCACTTTGTGACCATTCGCTTCTAGGTCTATGGTAGCCTGGAAGCGCCATCTTTTGAAAACCTTTTTTTTCCCTTCTTTTCAGGCTGCTTTCCGTTACTGCCGTATTTGTGTTTAAACAACAATTTAATTGTTTTCTCATGAACGATGTGATCTGAGTTTATAACATTTTGCGTACAGTAACCAAGTAAGAGCACCACATCAATAAAAGAATTTTGTTTTATGCATTTCTAGGAAATCACTTTCAACGTGTCGTCGGTTAAACTTCAATGTTTTCTCGGTAGATGAAAAGAAAAGAAAACATCCAAATCAATCATAGTCCAATCGACAGCATGGCTAAAAATATGTTGCAAAACACATGTATGATTTAACCAGAATAAGAATAATCCCCGGAAAAAGACACCTATAAAACACAAATACAAATCGAGTCCCGTAATCGAAAACATCAACTGCATCCACATATTGTTTCGAATTAAAAAGCAAATCATATGTCAGAAATTTATCCGCATCCATTAACAAACTGACAAAGTAAAACAAGTCATATAGTTTCAATACTGAAACACGGTCTTCATCAAATCAGTCCGTTTTTGCTTGACAAATCAGTCCGAACATTCAGTGCGGCAACGGTTTTATACAAAGAAGTATCACAGGGTACGCACCATGGAACTTCAATACTTTCAGATCTTGCCGTTTTATCGTTTAGAATTAAAAAAGATATTCGGGTAGACTTGCTTGTCAATGACGTGCACCTGAAGATTACGTCAAACAATCAAGGAAAGACATTTCGCTACAGGGGAACAATCACTTTAACTACTTGTGTCAAGCGTTCCGAACAGGTGGTGAACACTCAACTGTAGGTTTCATACTGTACAAACTGGACTGAAAGAACAGCTTCTTGCTGCTTCACCCATGATCTTGTGCGTTTGCGTCCGCCTCAGTGTCACCTCTTCCTGAAGTCCATGCCACCCCCTCGCTGCTCACTGTACCGGCCCTATCACACCCTGACTACCAAAGACTACGCGTTCCCTTACCAACGTAACACCATACTCCAATGACAGACTATGTGGAACAACTTGACGTAGGCGTAACCTTGCTGATGTTTTAAAAGAGCATGATACGCGCCTTTCCATGTGTAAATGGGACGTGAAAAAGCCCTCTGAAACAAACAGTGTGTTTTTATGTGTGTACTCCTTGGACAAATTTGGACGAGTCTGTTGTCTGTTTTGGCGTTTTTACCCTCTTAGCTTCTTGATACAAGTATTCAACATATGACTGACGTTTGGTCGTGTAATCTATTTGCGGAATGACAGCATTGCATTGATCAGTCTCGATCTGGGCCACCGTAATCGAGTCGGTCAACCGTCGCATTTCCTCGAGTGGTAACAATCTTAAGCACTGGTCAAAGCAATACTAGAACAATACTTTTCAAATGAGACGTGCGTGCCTCAATAATTTCACCAAGCTCCCAATGCACTTTCTGCGGCGTGCGAAATGTACTTGAGAGAGAGTTAATGATTGGAAGAGCTTGCTAGTGATATTCATTAGCAGTTCTGTCGCTAGAAAGAGTGAAATCAGTTCAAAGGGGCAATAAAAAACGGAGCGCCCCCCACCCTACTCCCCCCCCCCCCCCCAAAAAAAAAAAAATAAAAAATAAAAAATAAAATAAGATAAAAGAAAAAAAAAGAGCCCTACAAAAATATTTATCACCTGACCCATTCGTCACCCCCACAACCACCACTCGCTCAGCCACTTAATTTTCGATTTTTGACGCCATGTAAGTCACCATACATATCCACGGCACTGTCCAGGGATTTGTTGGAGCCTTCCCATACAGCCCCATTGCTGCCTTGCATGCTGCACCACGGTCTGCCGATGGCCTGCTTCATATCGCACACAGAGAGCTCGTCAATCACAAATTACAGTCATTCACTGTCTTTCCGTGCTTCGTGGCCAGGCTATCTGGAATCACTTTCCTTATCATTTCTGTTGTTAAATCTTATCATGAGCGGTATTTCACCGTCATTATCATCGAGTACTGTTATCAGTGATGTTATTGTTGCTCTGTCCTGATATTTGTGGTCATCCTGCCTGGTACTTCGTTTTGCTGTTGATATAGATGGTGGTGGTTGGTTACTTTATGTCGATTCAAGCAACCTGACGACTTGATACTTTGCACGTCGAAATAAACTAAATTTCGTTTATGCTTATGAGAAATCAAAAGTAACGAATAACTCACAACTAATAAATCTTACAACGGTATAGAACAGAAAGGTGTGAATGAGAGAGAGGAGGAGGAGGACAAGCAAGAGAGAGAGAGGAGGGGGGGAGCGGGGCAGGAACGGTGAGAGAGAGGAGAGAGAGAGAGAGAGAGAGAGAGAGAGAGAGAGAGAGAGAGAGACAGACAGACAGACAGACAGACAGACGGACAGACAGACAAACAGAAGGAGAGTCGGACAACGGAAAAGGGACAAGCCAGTTTTAATGTCTCCGAAAACAAAACCCTGTCAGTCGAAAACAAGTAAGACTGAAAACTAGGAACACATTTTTCAGCGGTTCATGAAGTTTTGAAATCCTGTCTGAAGACAAAAATGAGCCCAATCTGTATGCCGACAAGACAAGAAATCGCCCACTGAGCGAGCCTCCGGTACAAAACCATCTCATTTCCTGAAATTATTTCGTGGCGTAGAAAACCTGAAATTGACTTTTGACAGCCTCGCGCGACCAGCCTCGAAAAAGTATTTTTGCTTCGGACGGAGACAGAAATGTGCTGACGCTCTCATCTGACGGATCTGATCGACAAGCCTTTTTAATGTCCACGTGACGGCACGCAGAGGACAGGAAGGCTGAAAAGAGATAATCCGACAAATTCACAAACATCCGGATATGATGTGGAGAAGAGGACGGCGGACGAAAGAAGAAGAGGCAGCTTGAGAGCAAAAACTGAGGAACAGGATGAAATCATGGAAACTCTGCAACACATAATCTGGTCAAAGGAAGACACGTAAGGGAGCATCTATGATTTTCGCCTGTTAATCAGAATACAGATAAGGAAGAGACAGTTTAATTACCCACAACCAGTTATATACTGTACTACTGCACACACACACACACACACACACACACACACACACACACACAGAGAGGCAGAGAGAGAGACAGAGAGAGAGACAGACAGACAGACAGAGACAGAGAGGGTGGAGACAGACATGCAACACACACACAGAGAAGAGAGAGAAGAGAGAGAAGAGAGAGAGAGAGAGAGAGAGAGAGAGAGAGAGAGGGACAGACAGACAGATAGACAAACGGAAAGACAGACAGATAGACAAACGAAAAGACAGACACAGAGGCAAAGATATACAGACAGAATGCACAAGCACAGTGACTGAACTGGGAGAAACTGAAAGAAACAGAGACAGAGGAACGCGAAATGAAAATTCAGCACCAAGAAACACGAACAGCACGAAGCTAATCGACCAGGACAAACGATAAATAAAATCGATCCGCATCAATCCCAGCAGCAAGGCTGCATCACCGGCAATCAAACCACAGCTGGATAGGAAGAGCAGAAGGGAGGGGAAGAGAAGAGAAAAGGACAGTGAATATTTTCCCCCTTTCTGTATTCTGGGATGGAAACAAAGAGATATAGGAACCGTTCTCATCTCTAGCA
>CM031595.1:21191737-21194237 GCA_018398815.1 Conus ventricosus | reverse complement strand
CAAAACCTTGGAGGCAAGACTTCACTAGACACCATTCCTGTAATTGGTGTGTGTGTGTGTGATTGTGTGGTGTGTGTGTGTTGTGTGTGTTGTGTGGTTGTGTGACACACACACACACACACACACACACACACACACACACACACACACAGAGAGAGAGAGAGAGAGAGAGAGAGAAGAGAGAGAGAGAGAGAGAGAGAGAGAGAGAGAAATGACATTCCTGCAGATGGAGGGGTTCTACCATCCTCTTACACCTCACACTAATGAACAGTACTTGACAAACACGGCAAAGACAAACACGGCAAAGAACGGCACTTACGCCGACGCCAACGTTATTCAAGCAATGGCAAGACTCGCAAGAAAAAAAGAAAAGAAAGAAAAACGTCCATGTTGCAACAAGTCAACTGCAAAGTACAAGCTAAGGTACTTAGTGAACAAAGTTTGGGCTGGTGGTACATACAATTCCTATCTCACATTGTGCTCATCAAGTCAGACAGCCAAAGATTATTTTGTCAGTTTGCATTTTCTGTCGGCGAGAAAAAGAACGGGCCCTCCGCCCACAGCTGAGCAAAGACCAACTTCTCAGACAGCGTTACAAAAAAGTATGAGACCACTCACTCTACTTCTGAACCGCAGCCCAGCTGCTAAGATGGTGAAGGGAATCCTGAGACACCCGCTCCCAGTGACCAGCTACCTTGCCAATCTGTACTGCAGAGACGCAACCAGTCCTTTTCAGCAAAAATGCCATTCGGTATTTGCATAAACAGAAAGAAACAATGGCGCAGGTTTGAGGTTTAAAATGTCGCAGTGCACATCACGTCCGTTACATAGGAACCTTCAGTATCCAAGAACAAACTCCATATGAAAACCTAATACTTAAGCTAATATATGTGTCCACGCCCTGCGATCTGAGGACCGTTTTCAAGCTTTCTTTGATGAGACAAAAGACCAGGCCAAAAATTGTGTAACATGCCACGTCTTCCAGAGAAAGGCAAGTCCCCAGCAGGACTGTTGATGGCTAACTGTTTCATGTGTATGCTGAAGCTGTTGCCCATCACAGGTATCAATACTTCAAGACACTTAATTATGTAAGCGAGGTATTGAAAGAAGCATGACCAGCAGTCACTTCATGTACCCAAGAAAATAAAAAGCACTCTTGAGCCAAGCAGCTAAAGGACATAGTCTTGACATAACTGAGTAGCTGCCCGCGATGCTAACTTTTTTTTTTTCAAAAATGAAGACTAGCTGAACCTTCTGGATATTTAACAGGAGTTCATCGGCAGAAATCACAAGAAACGTTCCTTCTTTGGCACATGGCTAACAAGCTTCACTAAAATGAACATGGCACAAGGATCAAACTGCATGACATCCTCGATCAGCAACTTTTTTCTTGTTATTCGTCTCGTCCACAGGCCAGAAGCCAAGATGAATGGTACAGCTACCTCCAAATTTAGCCGGCAGCCGTACAACTTTCAACACAGTGACCAGCTGGCCAGAACGAATCTTTCTTCAAGTCTACTGTGGTTGGACACACTGCGTTCTATTGTCTCATCTCCTGCTCCACACACTGAATGCTAACGCTGAATGTCTGACATGCCTGAGTTCATGCGGTTATGGCCTGTGCAGACTTTGAATAAAGAACGACCGGTTCATGTGAAGAGCTGAGATGGAAGACATGAATGATCTTTTTGTTGTCTGGCATCACTGTCCAAATGGTAACCTTCATTATAAACAGACGTCATTTCATAGCCTGTCCTTATGGCTCTGTTTTCTTATGGTCAGCTGTTCTGTGCCCGGGTTACTATTTGGTATCTACAGTTTTCTAGCTAGACAGATTTCTGAATTTCAATCAATTGACCCCCCCCCCCACCCCTCTGCGCTCACACCACACAACACGTTTTCCTCGTTTTTCTAACACACCGCGCTTATTTGTTCCTCTATATCCATAGTCTTTCCGGTGCTTTATTGATTGATGTTCTACTCTCTTGTGTCAAGGCATGAATCTTTATACATATTTGTATGTATGCGTGTGCGTTATCTGCGTTTCTGTGTTTTGTATGTATCGGCTGCAAGACTGCTAGGATGCCTTACTTCCACGCAAATTCTCTTTTAATTATTTTATTCTATGCGATAACGTCTAAACTTTCGCCAAACTCCCCCTTTGAAAACGGATTTTACGGGAAGATATTGGTCATGACTTTGCTCCCCATCTCCACCCCTACCCCATTTTTCAAGATTACATCTTCCCACGCCACTTTTAAGCAAATGTTAGTTATTTTTCACACACATACATGCGAATGAACGCGCGCGCGCGCGCACCGACACACACACACACACACACACACGCGCGCGCGCGCGAGCGTGTCGCAGTAACACACAGAGCGAGTAGGGGCCATAACAGAATTAACAAAAAAAAACAACCCCCCCCCCCCCCCCCCCCCTGTTTAACCTAAGATTTTTTTAAAAACAAAAACTAAAATGTGAGACAAATCAACAGCAG
>CM031595.1:21184237-21186737 GCA_018398815.1 Conus ventricosus | reverse complement strand
AGCGCTTAGAGCTTGGTCTCTAGCCGAGAATAGGACGCTATATAAGTATTCATTATTATTATTATATGATGATGATGATGATGATGATGATGATGATGATGAGGTGAAGAAGAAGAAGAAGAGAAGAAGAAGAAGAAGAAGAAGGCGCGTTGTGTGTTGTGTGTGGTGTGTGTGTGTGTGTGTGTGTGTGTGTGTGTGTGTGTGTGTGTGTGTGTGCTGGTGGGTGCGTGCCGCGGCGTGTGTGTGGTGTGTGTGTGTGTGTGTGTGTGTGTGTGTGTGTGTGGTGTGGTGTGTGTGTTGTGTGTGTGTTTGTGTGTGTGTGTGTGTGCTCGCGTGGTCGTACTCTGAAAGCTTCACGTTCATTACTTCTTCAGGAGTAGACTGTTAACTGTACATCAAGTTTGTACTGGCGCCAGGCATAAGCCACCAGTCTCTGTTAACGGGCTAAAACTATTCCAGACAGGAAGAAGAGAAGGAAGAAAATCACCTAGACAACAGACTAGATTAAACCAAGCTGTTTTTAGGTTATATCTTCAAGTTAAACGATCCCACCCACCACAGAGAAATGGCAAAGGGGGATAATCATCCCAGGCGAGCAGAGTGAGTCTCGTTGCACCGTCAGAACAAGAACATGGTCATAAGTCCAGAGAGCATGCCAATTTTGTACGAGAAGCTAGCTGGAGCCGAATGCGCAGTCTTTGAGTGTGAACTCGGCGCCCGGCTCGTAAGTGAACCATGCGTCTTCCTAACCAAGCCGTGCCGGAACGTGCGTGTTAATTCTTTCGCCCATCGCTTGAGCTTATGAGGTGTTTTAGCAGTGGGCAAAACGCTCAAAACACACAGTATGGATCTTCCTGGTGTGTCTTTTCTATGCTTGAGTCCGATAGCTGTTATGTCTGTTCTATAACTGAAGTAGCTTTCTCATTTCTTTCGTAGCCATCAAATATACATTTCATCTCTGTTCTCGCCGTTTCAAACACAACTGATCTCCTTTTTCTCCATCTGAATTAATTTTTCGCTCTGTCAGTCTAAAATAACTTATTTGTTTTCTCTCCATATCAAATGTGCTTTCTCTGTCCAGCTGAAGACCCATTTTATTCTTTTTTTAAATCTATCTTGAGAAGCATTTAATCTCTTATCTCTCTGTCTTGATTACATTATACTTTTGTTCTGAATGTTTTCGAGACAGCTTCCATATATTTTCTGAAATGTAATTACCTTTTGACAGTATGAAAATAGCCCTTCCTCTCTTTTACTCTCACTCAATCTCACCCATCTTCTCTCTCCCTCTTGGGAATGTGTCTTCTTCCCCATTTGAACAAAGCGGATATAGACCGGGGAGTAGTTTGTGATTTTTCAAAGTTTCCTGATGACCCACCATGGACTTTCTTCACTTCAGAGATCCGCTTTGATTTGGCCTCGTACCGGAAAGATTCCACTACTTCCTTGGCATACAAGTCCCTTTTTGCTGAACTGTGGTCTAAGTTTCCATCCTACAAAAGAATTTTCACTGACGGTTCCAAATCTGAGGAGGGAGTTGCCTCTGCTGTGTTTTGTGCAGCAGACCCCCCTCAGAGATGTACCAAACACATTCCAACAGACAGCTCCATCTACACTGCTGAGCTGACAGCCTTGGTCCTGGCTCTTCAAATGATCTGCAAATCGAAACATAAAGATTTCCTTATTTTATCAGACTCCCTTTCTGCTTTGGAGGCCACTGCCGGCCGTAATCTCAAGCACCCTCAACTGCTGAAAGTTTTTCGACCTGTACACCTCTCTGAAAACAGATGGCTACAACATAGTTTGTTGTTTGGGTCCCCAGCCATGTGGGCATTCGAGGCAACGAGGTGGCTGATCAGCTTGCCAAGAGTGCCACAAAGGAAAAGTTGAGCAGGTTGTCTATTCCTCACACTGATTTGAAACCCAAAACACAGGCTTACGTCAGAGACCTCTGGCAAGAGGAATGGAACTCGCAGACGGATAACAACCAATTTAAAATCCGTCCAAACCTGAAAGAGTTTTCACCATGTTCCAGAGGCGGCCGTAAAGACGAAAGAGTCTTGTGCCGCCTGTGTCTACCCATTCTTATGTTTTAAAAGGCGAAGAAGCTCCGTGGTGCATTCCATGTTATGTTCCACTCACAGTGAAACATATTCTTTTAGATTGTTGGGACTTGCACGATGTGAGACATAAACACTTTACAGCAGACACCATGAAAACCCTGTTCAGAGATGTCCCACCTGACGTGATCTTTGAGTTTCTGAAAGAGATTAACATTTTTCTTCTGATCTAAGATTTTACGGAAGAAAGATGTTGACGAAGTTTCTTGTCCGTTTTTAGAAGGTGTACTTTAAAGAGATGTGTGAAAGGCTTTTTTTTGTTTTGTTTTTGATGGCTTGTGAGTTGATTTTGGTGTGGTGACAGCCCTGATATGGCCCTTTGCGGTCGGCTGGGCTATAAGCAACATTACCTTACCTTACCTCTCTCCTCCCTCCTCCCC
>CM031595.1:21171737-21179237 GCA_018398815.1 Conus ventricosus | reverse complement strand
GTCGCTAGAAATTGGCAGATCAACAAGTCCTTAGCTGAATTTTGAAATCGATTAGGATATACGAAAACAAGTTTTGAAAGTATTAACAGATTCTATGAAAAGACAATGATTAGAAGTGTCCCTTGAACATTGCTGAAACAGATGACCGAATGTTTCGTCTGGTTATTTGTAAACTAGGAAAATTCAAATCTTAAATAAATCTTGGCGAACCGCCAAGAGAAACGTGGACAAACGAGTCACAAGACTCGTTTCTCTTGGCGGTTCGCTAACATTTATTTAAGATTTGTTTAGATTTTCGCCTGCAGTCGTCTCACTTTGCAACTGGAACTAGAACTATAAAATTCATGCTATTGAAACACTAATAAAGGCATGTTTTGAATTCTTTGTCTGTATCTAAATCAAGCCCTTGTTTGTAATGCTTCGTTCTAGTTCTGGATGAACTATTAAAGTAGGTCACTATAGTGTTTCATATTTGGTCACAGCCAACTATCAAAACTTTATGGCATGCTAAATCGTTAATAATTGAGTTTCGGGTATCATACGGATCAAACACTAATAGTTAAGACTCAGCATTATCGACCATCCGTATAATGGTCCATGATTTTTTTTGTCGGTTGTTATCAATGATAGTCGACGATTATCAACGATAATTCTTTACCGATGACACAGCAGTGATGAAAGTAAATAATTCATTATCTATCATCAGTCATCTAAAACAAAAAATCTTCGTCAGTCGACTATAAATGGTAAGTAATCATCCACAACAACCATCAGTCTTCTATCATCAGTCGTATCAATCATCATCAGCCAACCTCCACGATCGATGATCATTTTCATCCATTGTCAGGAATCAATTACCCATCAAATCCCACTCAACTCAGCATCGACCATTATGATTTCCAATCAGTCCTCATTAGTCATTGACCATCTGTCATCAATTATCCTTATTAATCAACGTTTAATCATACCCATCCACATCATTCATCAATCACCTTAATTATTTGATAATATTTTATTTTTGTCCATTCGACAAAATCAATGTAAGGCTTGAAAGCTCTCTCTCTCTCTCTCTCTCTCTCTCTCTCTCTCTCTCTCTCTCTCTCTCTCTCTCAATCGCGCGCGCTCGCGCATCAGTTCGTGAGAGTTGTCTCAAAAGACATTTTTGTCACATCACATTATATAGGATACACATCGGTCGTCGTTGTTAACAGTTTAGACAAATCACTAAATACTTCATATGTCTTTCATTTACACACTTTACTAATTTACTCATCATCGATGCTTCCTTTGCAAGCCCGACATATGAAGTGTCTTGATAACACGTTTTTTGATACATCTAGTATATATTATGCTCTAAGATAGGAGAAGTCTCTAATCCAAACTTAATGTATACTTGTCTGTGACATCTTAACATCTTGTAATCCATGTCATATTCTGTTCGTAATGACGGCATTAGCTAGAGCACAGTTCTAAATATTTTGCAAGTGCCAGCTTATCATGCCAAGTTTGTGCATATTGATCAATAAGTTTCGGCAGAACGAAGCAGGAAATTGTTTATAATACCAAAACAGGAAATAGAGAGAGAGAGAGAGAGGAGAGAGAGAGAGAGAGAGAGAGAATGTGTGTGTGTGTGTGTGTGTGTGTGTGTGTGTGTGTGTGTGTTTAAGCGTGCGCATGCGCGCGTGAATGTCACCTCTGATATTTTAGTTACAACATAGCCCACGTTATAATTCATACAAGTGGAATTATACGGCCTTGGAGAATCAAAGGGAATTTCGGTCAAGGCCTGAGCCGTAATTCTGTCCAGTCTTGGACAGGGCCCAGCCTATTAAAACTTCCATCTTTGCTCGCCATTCTCTGGCTGCCTGTACTCTCAGGAGGCTTTTGGTGCAGTTCTTATGTTTGTTTTTGTGATACCTGAAGGAGACATATTTGTGGAAAATCCATTGTGTGTATTGTATTGTGCTTGAACTAACCGTCACATCACACCTTGTTTTGTATGTGTATGTGTATTCTGAATTTCGTTCGTCTGATAGGGAACAAACGAAACAGTTTTCTCACTCCTCTGCAGTCGTTCTATTTGTTTTCTTTCTTTCTTTCTGCGTACGCAGGCTGATATTCCTGCGGGCACTGCCTGTATAGACAGGCAGCGGAGTTTTGTGTGTATGACCGTTTTTCACCCCGCCATTAAGACAGCCATACTCCATCTTTGGGGAAGGTGCATGCTATGTGTAACGTGTCATCCATACCAACGCCAAACTGGCCTTCTCTTCCGAAAGTTGGTGGTGGGATTTTACGTGTGTGCAAGATGTTGTGCGAGCGTTCACACACGGAACCTCGGTTTATAGTCGCATTCGAAGGACTGCATGGGAAATGGAGTCAGAACCAATGTTAATTCCGAGGGAAAAATCACCCTGTACCGAAATTCGAACCCGCAACCCCAGGATCACGAGTCCGGCGCTCTACCAACTGAGCTATTCCGGCCCCCTTGACTGAGCTGAAAAGGAAAGGCAACGGCACCGTGGAGTAGAAATTATAACATAACAATTAGAGAATACATACTGAGTGACTAAATCGCAAGAACGAATGGAACGAATAAGTTACAATACAAAGCAGTCGGTTTCGATCTATTAACCATCACTAGGTAAGACAATCAAATGAGACGGACCATAGAAAAATAGTCCAACAAGGAAGAACAAAGAAATGACTTAGCTGTGAGGGTCTTTTTCCAGTGAGTAATAAGCGTGATAATAGTTCTGTTGAGGTGATGGTAGCAAATGAGGGAACGTTCAAATAACAGAGGAGCGAGGGTTTTGAAATAAACAAATTAATATGGAAGAGAAATTTAAAATAGATACGAGTGTAAGCGAAAAAGAGAAAAGGGTTATGGTAAATAAGAAAGTCATCAAGATATAGTGTTCATTGATTAAGAATGAATTAATAAAATGAATACGAATGATGTCAAAGAACAAGAAACATGAAAAGAAAATAAATTCAAATAAATAAAAACCACAGCTGTAGTCCATATTCTTCATCTTCTTATTTTCTGCAGCCCGTTTGTCGCTCTGTGATGATAGTTACATCTCTACCATGTTGCCCATGATTGAGGTACGGCGCTGTGTTGATCCCCGCCTGCCCTCCAATATTGATCACAGCGTATACCGTGTTAACATACAGAGACGATGATGGCGATGATGTTGCTGATGGTAACGACCTTTGTTTTCGTTGCTTTTCAACCACATTTTTCATTCCAGGCCTACAGTCAAGAAACTATTTCAAGACGATCCAAATCAACACAGAGCCATTACTAGGAGTCCTAGTGAGGGACGCACCACATACAAGAAACGTCAGACGCCGACGACACATCAAGAAGACGAAGCAACTCCAAACCAGTCTCTCCAGTCTCTAGGGTGTCTGGCAAGACTGAACTCTCCCAACCTCCCCTGCCCACCCCGCATTCCATATTTCCCCGTTAATACCAGATCAGGGAATTATACTGACGAGGCTTCCCTCCCTTTGCCAATGATTTGCCCATCACGGACACGAAATGTACTATCACTCAAAACGTCCACGATCTCTATGGAGAGTCGTTTGCTTTCTTGCAAAGCGGCCCCAGCCATGCAGCACCGGGTCTTCTGAGGACCCTTCCGCTTCATCAGTGCCAGACGACTTCAACAGTTTGTGTTCATCAAAGGCATCGATTCTTCAAGTTGCTGCTGGGCTGGAAGCAAGAGGCAGCAGCAGCCACAACACGCCGGGATTTGACTGATGAGCGGCTGAGCTCCCCCCCCCCACCTCTACCCGCCCACTCCCCTCCCCTGGGGCAAGGGCCAAGAACACAAATTTGCTCAGCACAGCAGAGCACGTGAAACGCGGCAGATCAAATGGCTGGCTGGTTTGGCGTGTTCTTGGACAGGGTACAACGCAGGCGGGACTCCATAGATTAAGCGGTTGAATGCCTGGTAGTTACGCTTATTTTGATCTTTTCCACATTCCAGTCGTAATTCAGATCCCTCATGGGGAAAGGGCTAACGTTGTGCTGAGTTTTATTGAACATTTCCGATTTGGAATCGCATTATATGAGGACATGTCAGGTGACTGAAGGCAAAAAGAGAGCGCAAATTATTTCACCAAGGGAAATTATGCCCATTTGAGATTGATATCTGTTTATTCTCTCTCTCTCTCTCTCTCTCTCTCTCTCTCTTCTCTCTCTCTCTCTCTCTTTCTCTCTCTCTCTCTCTCTCTCTCTCTCTCTCTCTCTTCTCTCCTCTCTCTGTGCGCGTACGCGCATGAGTGCGTGCGTTAGTGTGTGTGTGTGTGTGTGTGTGTGTGTGTGTGTGTGTGTGTGTGTGTGTGTGTTGTGTGTGTGTGTGTGTGTGTGTGTGTGTGTGTGTGCGTGTGTGTGTGTGTGGTGTGTGTGTGTGTGTGTGTGTGTGTGTGTGTGTGTGTGTGTGTGTGTGTGCATGTGTGTGTGTGTGTGTGTGTGTGTGTGTGTGTGTGTGTGTGCGTGTGCGTGCCTAGAGAATGCTAACTCTGGTGGGTGGAGACACCCCCCTAACCCCACCCCACAACAACAACAACAACAACAACAATACACACCAAACCTGCAACCAAATCATAGAAAATCCAACACCTTCCTCGAACGGAAATACGAACGAGAAACAAATTTCTTCCCAACGACACGGTAAGGCCTTTTCCCTTACCGTCCTACTCCTTCATGACCAAGTCCCCACACAACCCAAAGAATGACAGCGGAAAGTATAACAGGAGATGGGAAACCGAAGAAGACCCTAGAAGAACCCCTCCCCCCCTCCACACACACACACACACACACGCGCGCGCGCACGGAAACGAAACTGACAAGAAGTAGATAGAGTGAGGAGAAGATACGCCAAATCGTTGCCAGACATTCGCCTTCATTGAAAGATTTCGTTGTTATGCGGTTCACTCCCCTGCCTGCCATTCAGCTGCCAGAGTGGCCTCCCATTAGATGGCGTTGGCATTATGGGGTTGACAGCTGCCGCTGCCGTTGCCGCTGTAATCCATCATGAAGTGGGGAATAAGGCTTCCGCGGGTAACGAAAACGAAGAAACAGAAAAAAAAAAAAGAAAACGGGTCTTTCTGTTTAGGAACCGTCGGCAATAGTGGCTGACGTCTAGTGATAAAGTATTCTCCGTGGAAGCCAGAGGATCGGGTTCAGATCTGCTGTCAGACACTTGTTTTTTCCACTCGGTAGTCTTATTAGTAGCGTATAATAGCAACCGTTTGACACACTGTTTGATACTCACAGCACGGTTTAGCGAGCTGGCGGCGGTGATGACCATTTGAATACTACTGATACTTGGAGTGCCTGATTGGGTGTCTGAATGGCTCTGGTGAGGAGAGCACTGTGGGAGGTGTTGAAAATGTTGCGAGTGTGAATCTATGGAGCTCAACGCCAGAGATGGTATTTTCTCGCTGTTCATCATAAGTGTGTTGTTATGGTGGTTCGCTACGGATTAGATAACTCCTCCCAGTCCTCCCACACTCAAACACACACACACACACACACACACACACACACACACACACACACACACCTCGCGCACATACTCTCTCTCACAACACATAATCTCCCGCACACCGATTGCTTCAACTGCCCTGAGATAGGTTTGTGGACGTGAAACCCGAGTTAAACAGAACCAAACAAACAATGAGCCTGAATACTACGGCTTTCAGTATAACTCAGAGTTCATCAGACAGTAAGCCACTCCGTGGCATGGTGAGTGTCAGGGTTTGAACGATCTCCTAGTTCAAATGATATGCATACATGCAGATGCCTGCCACCTCTTTCCTCCTTCGCCATCCTCACGGAAAGAGCATCAATAACTGCATATTAACGATCCGATAATCCATCTTGTCGTTTGAAGATTTACCGACCTCCTTCCCGAACGCATTCCCAGCATCTCGTCCTCCCCTTATCCCAATATCTAACGTGCACTAGGACACTTGACGAGCATATGGTCATTGCTGAGCATCCCTTTCATGGCCCACTAAAATGCCGTGATGGATTGATGGAGATGCCACATGCAAATAACAACATCTTTCGTGTTGCTCGGGGTGGAGCAGCAGGTTAGGTCACTCTTGCCGGCGAGAGCCATAAAATTATGATAATGATGCCGCTTTGTCGATGAGGAGGATAATCGGATTCTTAAGTAGTTGACATGGTAGGCCGTGTGTAACTGAAGTAGTCAGTCACTTATTACACGGGGTTTTGCCGTTTTAAGGTGAGTGGCGGATTTTACGTTCAGTTCCTACATCAACAATTAGGCCTACAATAAATAAATGCCCGAATGTTGGAATCTTCACATACATGTAGTAAAATGACATACCTTGGACGTCATACACAATTTGAAAATAAAATTCGTAACAATTAATACACGAATATCCTTAATTTCGTTATTTTTGTAAGTAAAGAGATTGGACAGGTTAATACACTGTATATACACATATCTTTTTTGCTCCAGCAGTCATCTGTGCAACGTAGGCCTACATGTGCCCGGTGGAATTATGAAAATAAAGCTGTTCACATGCTGTTTACGTCGAAGAGGGGCGGGAGAAGTGGGGTGGGAAGGAAGGAAGGAAGGAAGGGCGTATCTTCAAAACGGCTCGCTTCACTGACTGTGGATCTTTCATTATCCTTCTTCATGAAGATCTTCCATTATCCTTCTTCATGAAGATCTTTCATTATCCTTCTTCATGAAGATTCTTCTCTTTCACGACTGTGCAGCAGGTGAATTACGGTCCTACCGGCAACCAGTTGCTAGAAAGGTGACAGAACTCAGTAAATCAGGAAGCCCAATACAAATATGTCTAGTTAGGCTCAAAGACTTCCCCCTACATTTACTACTCGTCAGTTATTGAGTCTATGTTTTAAGCAACAGTTTTCCTTGCAACACTTTCTTCTTGTTTTGCCTTTCTGCCCTTCGTCGGCTGCTTTGAAGTTCTCTGGATTTTGTTTCTAATCACTTGATGGTAAGAATACCATAGAATCATCGGTGTTATATCTTCATTTGATACCAAGGAAGGACCGACACTGTCAGCCAAGATCCAATGATAAATTTGATACAGCAGAGGAAAGTCGACTCTGGACAGACACTATAGACAGTCAATCAAGTTTTAGACAGACACTATAAACAGTTAAGTTTTCAAGATTGTTATAGTCAACCTGCCATCCTAGCGAAAGATTTATTTACATTCCAGTTTTCGTTCTCGCTTTTCCGCCTTACTTGCTTCACCCTCTCCCCCTCCTATCTGTACACACACACACACACACACACACACACACACAATATATATATAAACAAAGTAGGAATGGTGGAAAACCAAACGACACTAATCATTTTTCAGTATCGCACCAGTGCCTTAGCACGATTAAATAAAGAGGGTGGGGGGAGGGGGGAATTTATTTAGGGAGGGGGGAATTTATTTAAGAGAGGCTTTGTGAAACAAAAAAAGGAG
>CM031595.1:21161737-21164237 GCA_018398815.1 Conus ventricosus | reverse complement strand
CTGTTTCTGCTTCCATCTCTCCCACTTTCCTGTGTCTCTGTCTCTCTGTTTCTCTCTGCTCTTCTCTCTCTCTCTCTCTCTCTCTCTCTCTCTCTCCTCCTTCCTCTCTCTCCTCTCCTCTCTCTCTCTCTCTCTCTCTCTCTCTGATCCTTATTTTCGTCTCTCGCATAGCTATGCACGTGCATGTCTGAGTGTCTTTTGTGTCATTTAATATGCTCTTAATTCCCACTCGAAGGCTGCGTTAACGACAGGTGACGTGGTGAGTATCTGATTTTCTGTTTTCGTTTCGACACTGTCCCCCTCTTCACTTCTTTCGGCTCTTCCTTCCCCTCATCCTTCTCTTCTCGAAGTCTCCAAAACTCACCCACTCCACACTCCTCGTCTTCTCTGATGTCTCCAAAATGTGTCAGAGAGAATGTGGGTGTATTTCACAAATCTGTCCCCAGAGGTACAAAAGCAGAGTGGAATACATTAAAGCCATTTACACCACCAAATCTTTCTATAGGGATGGAGAGACGGTGTGGAGAGTCAGGTGAAGAGTGGGGTGGTCTCTATTGCGTTCTTCTTTCTATCTAGTGCGTCTGAATCCCCCCTCTCCTACTTCCTGCCTTTTCCTTCTCAGCCTCCCCCCCCCCCCCCCATCCCCTCTTTACACATCTGAGTGTTTCCATATGAGTGATACCAGAGTTGTAGAGAATCTACCCGCCTGCCTTCCCTCCTCTTTCCCTTTCTCTGTTAATCTGCCCCAATTCCCTTTCCCTTTCTCTCTCTCTCTCTAGACATGGCTCCATGCGTCTCTTCCCACCTTCCTTCATTCGCCCGGCTGCGTCCAGAGCTTAAGTATGTGTACATGTCTGTCTACTGACGTCATCCGTTCTCAATCCGCTGTGCGTCTCCTGTCTCTCCATTTGGACTGAACACAGCAAGTCCTTTCACGATTCTAAAAAACAAACAAAAAACAAACAAACAAAAAAAACAACAACCCAACCTGCTGCCACAGTGTGTCTTCCCCCACAATATCACGACTACTGCAGTGATTGTTCCGGACACCCTATCCACAGACACACCCAAATGTGTCCAATTGCAGACCGAAAACTGGCATCACATGCGGACAATTCAGTTAAGCCTTATAAGCAACCCACCAGAGGAGACTGCACTGCTGCCGGGTTACCTAGACGGTGCCCATCTAACATACACATGACCCCCTCCAACCACCACCGACCGCTTTCCTCTGACCACAACAATGGTTTGGTCTTGGAGTCAGCGTGCTTGGGCACTTTTTCCAGTTCCTTTTTGAATTTTTTGTCTCGCCATTCCCAAGGATACTTTTCCGCCGTGGAGACATGCATCCGTAGACTGCATCTCAGTTTCTATCAGTTTGAGTTTGATTTATTGGTATTTGTTGAGCATTGCTTTGATTATTTTGTTGCACTCCAGAGCATAGTACTTTTTCCTCTCTCTCCATTCAGATTGAACACAGCGAGTCCCATTACGACTCTAGAGAATTATTGCTTCATCGTCTCTGCCCCCTCAATGTCATGACTACTGCAATGATTGTTCCGGCCATCAGCAACCCACCAGAGGAGATTCTGCACTGTCGCCAAGTGACCTAGATCGTGTCCAGTGGTACCTGTTCTCATCCGACATACACAGGTCACCATGGTCTAACCCTCCACCCACCCATCCCCCTGATCCCCTTCCTACTGGCGACAATAACGGTTTGATCTTGGAGTAAGCATAGTGCTAGGCACTTTTTTCCCAGTTCCTTTTGATTAGGATCAACTCTGCCCTGTCATTCCCCAGGAGGCTTTTGCATTCTGAGACGTGCATCAGTGGATTGCTGTCTCCATTTTCATTCAGCTTGATTCTATTTATTGCTCTGTTGTTTATGTCTAGGTGTCATTGCTTTATTGGGTTTTGTTTCACTCCAGTGTTTTGTTACTGATATGTTTTTCACTCTGTTCTTTGGGGGATTGCCATTCTGTTCAAAAGTATAGTTTAAGTACTACAAGAGCAACTTTCTTTCCATATTGTATGGAAAGGAATGCGCGCGCGCGCGCGGCGCGCTGCGCGCGCGCGCGGTGTGTGTGTGGTGTGTGTGTGTGTGTTGTGGTGTGTGTGTGTGTTTGTGTGTGTGTGGTGTGTGTGTGTGTGTGTGTGGTGTGTGTGTGTTGTGTGGGGTGTGTGGTGTGTGTGTTTGTGTGTGTGTGTGTGTGTGTGTGTTGTGTGTGTGTGTGTGTGTGTGTGTGTTGTGGGTGTGTGTGTGTGTGTGGTGTGTTGTGTGTGTGTGTGTGTGTGTGTGGTGGCGCGCGCGCGCGCGCGGTGTGTGTGTGTGTGTGTGTGTGTGTGTGTTGTGTGTGTGTGTGTGTGTGTGTGTGCGTGTGGTGTGTGTGTGTGTTGTGCGTAGGGAGTTGAATTTCAACGTCTCCCGGGAATTCAATCATGAGAAAGTAGCTCAGTCTTGTAGAGACGTGACACAGAAAATGGCTGTTGACCTGTT
>CM031595.1:21151737-21156737 GCA_018398815.1 Conus ventricosus | reverse complement strand
ATGGCGCCTTAAGGCGGATTAAAAAAAAAAGGCATACACGCAAAACTCCACTTTCTGTTTATACGGGGGAGTGTCCGAAAGGGTATCACCTGCTACCAGAAAGAAGAAAGAAAGAAAAAAAGTTTCGACCACTGCGGCCCAAAAATTGGAAATCACATCCTTAAAAGGAAAACCCCCAAGACACACAGCGTGCCACCGATCACCCCAAATGGTGTTCTTGGTCCTTCTCCCCCACCCACAATCAGGACACCACGACCATTTTCCCAACTGATTCAATAAGGGCTCGGTCTCAAGTCAGCATGCTTTGGCACCTTTTTTTTTCCCCCCCCCCAGTTCCGTTTTGTTTTTATTAAATTTTTTGCAACCCCCCGTCCAGGAGATGTGCACAGTACCTGGTTTCTGCAATATTTTCACTTGATGCGTTTTATTGGTCGTTGATGCCTTTTTTGCTTTTTTGTTTTGCCCCAGTTTTTTTTAAAATTATTTTTCACTACTTTTGGGGGGGGGACCCCTTTTTCTCTGCAAAAGACATTTCATTTTGTACAAAGGGAAAACTTTTTTTACAAACTCTGTTGCGCAGTTGTGTGGTGTGGTTGTGTTGTGGTTTTGGGTGGTGGGTGGTTTGGTGTGTGTGGGGGTGTGTGTGTGTGTGTGTTCACTTTTGGTTGGTGTGTGTGGTGTGGTGGGTGTGTGGTGGGGGTGGGTTGTGTGTGTGGGTTTTGGTGGGGGTTGTGTGTTTGGGAAAAGAAAAAGGGATCGTTTGGAGGGTGAGGTAAGGAGATCGAATAAATGTAATCTCTTCCCTCTCCCCTCCTCTCTTCCCCCCCCCCCCCCCCAAATTTTCTTCTGTCGTCTATCTGTCTACTGTCGTCTTCGTCTGTCTGTCTCCCCTCCCCTCTCTCTCTCTCTCCTCTCTCTCTCTCTCTCTCTCCGGCAATGTGTTGTATCTGCATGATCTAGTGTTTTTTGGCTTTTGAATGTCTGCTTGTCTCCCTTAAGAGGAAAATGCCTAAGCAGAATGCGTCAAAAAAATTTGCGAGGGATTCAACCTGGGGGTATTCAGTGGGGGAAGGACTACGCCAGCCCAAACACACCACACTTGCTTACAATCTCATTCATAATCTCATTCCACATCAAACCACTATAAGTCTATAATTTTTACTACACAAATCAGGAAAAAACATCTGCTTTGGGGTCAAAACAAAAAAAAACTTTCCTTTTTCCCTTTTTCCCTTCACAAAACCATTTACTAAACATCATAACAACCCGGTATAAATAGATTTCTACTTTACCTGGCCAGTATCTTAAACTATTCCCAACACTGTCTTTTTCTTTTTTTCTTTTTTTTCCCCTTTCTTTTTTTTTTCACTGTCACTTTCACACCCTAGTCAAAAAAAACTGCTGCAGGGGTCGGGTTTGGCCCGGGCACTGGTCGGGTTGGACTGCGGCACTGGTCAGTTTAGACCGGGCGTGGTCAGGTTGACTCGAAAGGGGGCCCCCAGGTATAGGTCAACCCCGGTTCAGATTGAACAGGACTATCAACTTTTGATCTGTTCCCTCTCTTTCTTCCTGCATTAAAAACAATTGCACTCTCCTCTCTCCCTCTCCCCCCTTTTCTCCCCCCTCCTCTCACTCCCTCCCCCCCCCCTCTCCCCCCTTTTTCCCTAGTCGCACTTAACAATCAGGGGTTCTTTTCTTTTTTTCCCCTTTTTCTTTTTTGTTTCTCTTTTTCATTAGAACTTCTTTTCCCAAAACATCCCCCTATTCCTTCCTCTCAGCTCAATCTATGCTAATGTTTCAACTCGTTCTTTTCCCTTTCCTCTCATCTCTCTGCTCTTCTTCATCAAGCCTACTCCCGAACCTCCCCCCTCTCGTCTGTTCCTTTCTCCCCTCCGGTTCCCTTTTTCTTCCCCCTCCTCACCTCTTATCTCACCAAGATCCAAGGGGTGATACCTTGGTCAGTATTTTTTAACCGCCTTGTACCCAAAGTTACCTCCCCTTAATTTTCCAGGGGACGGTTCAAATCCAAATCACATCTCCCGGGCCTTGCCTCTGTGTGTAAAGGGGTCATTTAATTAATTAGCTTGATTTTAAACCCCCCACCACACAAAAACCTTTCCCCCCCTTCCTCTTAAAACCGCGCGTCGGCTTAACAGGGCGCGGGTCGAAAATTGGCTAGATCATCGACCCGGGTGCCGAACCCGCTGGCCAGCCCTATGGGAACCTCCCCACCATTTTAGCGTCCTCGGGACATCTGTCTCCGTGGGCCTCTCCCTGTGCCTAATTGGCGACGCGACACCTTAGTCGTCTGTTTGGACCCAGGAATTTATTTGGGAGCTGACCAAAACCCCAACGGCGGGCGACTGACCACGAATTCGGTTTTTCTTTTCTGTCTGGAAAAATTTCCCCTTGCAAAAACATGCTCACATTGTCTCAAAACAAGGGTACAAAAAAGACAACACCAATTTGCTGACCCCAGCTAACGTCGGGTTTTGCAAAATATTTACAACAAAGGGTTTAAAAAATTTATAAGAATATCATTAGTGAATACGCCCCAATGGTTATCTTTGACTCTTTTGCTTTTTTTTCACTCATTTTTTCTGATAACCTCTTGGCACCATGCGTTTTCCCCCCCTCCGCGGTTTTGCCATCTTCTCTTTTTCACACACTTTGAAGACACAATCTAATATGCACGACCCTGACCCCCCCTGAGGAATTTCCTCCCACTTTCGCAAACATGTTTACTACACAACGACGTATGCCCAAGCAAAACTACATTTCATGAAAAAGCTCACAAAGAAAATATGAACCAAGCCAAGTGGGAAGAACCCATATCCACTCAACAAAACTGTAATCAACACATAAATCAACAAGTAGCTATGCACCCCCATATGACGACTTCCTTGAGTTCGCTTCTAGACTACACGGGTAAAAGCAGCGCCCATTCTGTCGGCCTGGGGTGTACTGCACCGGTACCTTAGGGCGCAGGCCATTTCCCAGCGCAAACACCCTGCTGTTTTTTTAGCTGGCCCCTGCAGGAAACTTTAGTGGTTTGATTAGCCATCACAACTCTTTCCCCAAAAATATTTGTGAAATTTCGCACACCCACGACAGCCAAACACCCTTCTCTACCCTTGGGGTACCCCTTTTTCACCCCCCTTCGTCAACTTCCCTACAAACCCAGGAAAACGACCCCTTCGGCTCCTCAAAAATACTGCACCCCCCACCACCGATGCGTCCGTCCAACAGAAACGTTTCGACAATCAGGGAGCTTCAAGATGGGACACAACCAGCGTTCTACACCTCGCGTGCTTGCCTCGCGTCTGACCACTCGCCACTGCCGTTTCCCTGCCTTGACCAAACACTGAGAGGGCCGTGATTTCTGCAAATTTGGAAAAAACTCCCGTAAACCAATAAACCTACAACTCCTGACTTCTGTTTTGGTCTTTGTCCCAATTCATCATCTTCCCACCTTCCCCTTTTCTCTGCTTTTTTGTGCCTCCAACAACAAAAACCTAGAACTCCAGGCTTGGGAAAACCAACCTGGCCTTTGTTTGGGCGGCTGTGAGTTTGGCTTGTCTCCCTCTCTAACACTCGCTAGCTGCCTCATAGCCCTCCCATGTCCAGACTACAGAATTTTCCATAAAAATTTACTACCCTTCCAAACCCGTCAATAACTTCCTCATCACCAAAAAAACGCAGGGCTTGACCATACCAAAGGAAATACTCGCCACGGATAGCCCCATAGATGGGAATGCTTGGGCTTCCCCTTAGTCCTCACTCAAGGCAATTGCCAATAACCCTTTCAAACTATCCTGTGAAGTACTTCTCTTGCTCGTGGCGACCGGCGAATAGTCCTCCACGTTCGGGATACTTTTCATCGACCTTGGTGACACTGTTCAAACGCCTATATCAAACAGAATCGATGCTCACCTACTTTTTCCCCCCAGGGCGACGGGGGCACTTAATATTTGGACGGCTCAAACACCCCCAAGGGCCAACACTTTTCCACTCCCCCGATCACTTCCTTGGCTCGGGGCCGGGGAGGCTTCCATGTACGGTTTTTTGCGATTTAACCCACCGACATGTCTCTAGAGTTGTCCTGCCTGTTTAATCAGGACCACTATATGCTTTAGGAGCCCCCCAACTCCCCCCGTCTCCTACCGTCTACCCTTCAAAAGTGACACATCCCTGTATGACTCCCCTCCTGGAAAAACCCGCAACAAAATTTCCCCCTTCTTTCGCGGGGCCCCCTTCACCCCCATCAAGATTTCTGCTGCCCATTGCTGCGTCTCACGCTGAAAAAATTTGCGGGGCAAGTTTGCATGGGAAAATTTTTGGTTTCCCCCCCCATCGATTTGGAATCCTATCTACCTTTTCAAAAATGGGAATGGGCCTTTCCAATGCATCACATTTTGTGACCGGGGAACATAACGGACGATCTCCCAACCCTTGGGGGTTCTTCCTCACCTTCCGTCCATTGTTTCTTCTTTGAAAGACCCAGCCCCGCAAGCTTTTCCCTGCAAACCACAGTCCCTCTAGTCTATTGCGTAGGTCCACCACATACTGATAAATTTTTAACCTCTTCGACCCTGTTCTCCGGCCTACCTTAAATGCACACTGGTCCCCGAACGTCCGCCCCTACAGCAGCTCAAATGGCGAAAAGCCCCGTCTTTTCCCGAGGGGCTTCCCCTTTTGCAACAATGCCCCTGGGAAAGTAACGATCCCCAACGCTGGCTTTCCCACGAGCTTCTTAAGATGCCCTTCAACACACCATTGTCTTTCCCCAAACCATTGCATTGGGGTGGTTGGGGGTTTTAAAGCTGTTGACCTAGCCCTGTTGACCTCCCCCATCACGCCTGAGTAACTGTATCCCCTGTCCTGAAATTTTTACGGGACACCCCCGCGAGAGAAATGTCTACCAGCCCTTTAGCGCCTGTTCTATCTACGCCTTTCAGTGCGACTGCTTTTGGGTATCTGTCGCATAATCCACGAGCGTC
>CM031595.1:21141737-21146737 GCA_018398815.1 Conus ventricosus | reverse complement strand
AGGTTTGATCTCCACCTCTCTCAACCCAGTTTGATCTCCACCTCTCTCAACCAGGTTTGATCTCCACCTCTCTCAACCCGGTTTGATCTCCGCCTCTCTCAACCCAGTTTGATCTCCACTCTCTCAACCAGGTTGATCTCCACCTCTCTCAACCCAGTTTGATCTCCACCTCTCTCAACCAGTTTGATCTCCACCTCTCTCAACCCAGTTTGATCTCCACCTCTCTCAACCAGGTTTGATCTCCACCTCTCTCAACCAGGTTTGATCTCCACCTCTCTCAACCCATTTTGATCTCGGTGACGTAGACTTGGACTGGCTTGGACTGTCCTGGAGTGTATTGTGTTCTTGGGGTTTAAGACCAGCCTCAAGAAAAACCTTGAGAAGGCAGCTGAGACGTGTAGAGGCGCAACAGGAAAAGGTGGTGACGTTGTACGCAGCCTACTGTACAAAATGCCTAGGTTAGGCCATACAGGTTTTGAAAATTCAGTTTCCTGGCTTTATCGAAAAAACGATTCCTCCATATTTTTGTCTTCTGAAACTCAGGGCAGCTCCTTATATCCCTGTAAGACATTGGCTGATCCTTGGGCACAATGTTCTGAGATATACGATAAGAGAAATCTGATGTTGTCATAAATAATTTGATTTGTTAAATTTCATTTTCGTATATCGCACGGACCTGTTTATTGTTTGTGTTTCTTTAAGCCAGAGAAATCTACTTTCATTCGGGCATGATCTCTCTCTCTCTCTCTCTCCTCTCTCTCTCTCTCTCTCTCTCTCTCTCTCCTCTCTCTCTCTCTCTCTCCTTCTCTCTCTCTCTCTCTCTCTCTCTCTCTCTCTCTCACATACCACACAGTTTCGGTCAGATGGACAGTTGCTAAATCTATGCAAATTATTATTTAGAGGAAGTGTCCCGAATCGATTTTGTGACATAGCTACTCTAAAACAATACGTGTCCATAAACGAAATGTATTTTTATTTTTCGAAGATAGTTTTGAAAGACCTGTATGATTCATACCTGTCCTTATCTCGAATAGTACCCGACCATTCTTGAATGAACATATCAATGAGTCTTTGTCTAAATATTTTTACAAATGCACTGGCGTTACCAACCGACAGGCAAAACCATACATAAGAGAATCCTGTTTCACATAAAATGTGTCTTATCTTACTCACCCAACAGTCTTTTCCCTCTGTATCTAAAGAAAGAAGCATTCTGTAAGCTTGTTTGGGAATTCTGTGTTGTTCCATATCCAACCGTCGTATCCAGTACTGACACAGTTAACATTGGAAGTAACAAATATAGGATATCTACCTAAGTCTCAATATACCATCTTGTTTGGTGTTCGACTAGGGACCCCTAAAAATCTTTTACAAGCCATTAGGTGGACCTTTTCTAAGCTATCGAATCTCTGATATCCCCATATTTCAGACGAATACAATAATATTGATCTTATTTTTGCATCAAATATCGTAAAATATCGTAAATATGTTTTGGCAGTCATTTCCTTGTATTTGTTGAAAGCTCTATTCAGAAAGAAAACTGCTTTTTTCCCCTTGGTTGCTAAATGGTCTGTACCTTTTTTGTGACTCAGTTTTGTAGAAAAATTGTAACCCAGATAGCAGTAACTGTTTACAACTTCTAGTTGTGCTCCATCATAAAACCATTGCTCGTGTTTTGCCAGAAAACCACCTTTTCTAAATACCATTACTTTTGTTTTGTCTTTGTTTACATTAAGTGCCATATTGTCGCAGCATGATTTTAAACAGTTCAATTGATTTTGTAAACCTATGGGTGTCGTTGAAATTAAAACCACATCGTCGGCAAAAAGTAAGAATAAACAGATCCATAATATCTGGCATCAAGTGAACTCCGTGTCTTCCCCTTTCAGACATGTACTCTGCTAACTGATTTATGAAAACTGAAAATAAGGTAGGGCTTAATACACAACCTTGTCGGACACCAATTGGACATTGAAAAAACTCAGAATAATCAAAGTTAGCTCTGACACACGACAACAGAGAAGAATACATAACATGTAACGAACAAAAAAACTTTCCTCTGATACCTTGATTCCTCAAACATTCAAGAAGCTTGTCGTGGCGCACAGAATCAAAGGCCTTTTGAAAGTCAACATAAGCAACATATAGTTTTTGGCCTTTTTGCTCATACACTTCTGAACAATAGAGTGAAGATTGAAAATCTGATCCACAGTAGAGTAATTCTTACGAAATCCTGCTTGACTCTCTGAAATCATTTTATTTTCTTCCAACCATTTGTATAACCTTGCATTTAAAATTGAGGAATAACATTTACTGATTGCACTAATAAGTGAAACACCTCTATAATTGTTTGCTTGGTTTCTATCTCCTTTTTTATGAATGGGTATTATGATTGCTTTAGCCCATTCTTTTGGATACACACCTTTACTAAACAAGACATTGAACAATTTAACAAGGAACTTGGTGACGTTATGAGCTCCTGCTTTCAACATCTCGGCGGACACACCATCAATCCCACATGATTTACCTGGCTTGAGGATGAAAATCACTTCATATTTGAATGTCCTTTATACACTGATCTCAGAAAGAAGTTCTTACAACAAATCTCAGCAATGCCTTTGCAGTCGTTACTCCGAGCAGTGAGAAGGACAGATTGTCAATACCTAACCAAGTATATTTTCCATGCTATTAATATGCGAAAACAGTTTCTCGAAGTTGACCACGTAAACGATAATAAATGAGTTGTGTGTATATTTTTTTACTAATGGAGCTAGTAGTTTTTTGCTTGATTTTTGTTTTTTGATCACCCCTGTCCCCCACGACTCCATTCTCCTTTTCCATCTCCCCGCCACCCCTCTTTTTGTGTTTGTATTATGGCCTATGGCTGATGTATAATAAACACTCGGACTCGGACGCGGACTCTCTCTCTCTCTCTCTCTCTCTCTCTCTCTCTCTCTCTCTCTCTCTCTCTCTCTCTCTCTCTCTCTCTCTCTCTCTTATCAAAAAAGCGCGTCAGTGCTTATCTATTATCCTCGTAAATAACGAAATTTGTCTTGTCTTGTCTTGTCTCTCTCTCTCTCTCTTGAGTAGGTGTGTGCATGTGTGTTTATGTGTCCTTTAAAATGCTCTTAATTCCTACTCGAAGTCTGCAACAACTGGACAGGTGACGTGATGAATATCTGATTTTTCTGATTTCGTCTCTATACTCTCCGCTTCCCATCTTCCCCCTCCCCCCCCCCTGCCGTCCGTACCCCCTTTTCCCATCCTCCCACCCCCATCAGCTCCGCACTTCCTTTTCCTTTGCATTCATCTCCTATATTCCCCAAGTGTGTCAGAGATTATTTGATAACATTTTAGAAGTCTGTCACCGCAGTTAAAAAAATAGCTGAATGGAATGTTTTAAGCCATTTAAATGATAAAATCTCTTTATGGGATGGCTTATTTGAGGCAGAGGCTGAGAGAGTGAGGTGGTTACCACTCCCCCTCTTCTCTTTCTGTCTCTAAGTATGTCTGAGTTCCCATCCTGCCCCCTGTCGCCTCCTTCTCACACCCTCCCCCTTTAGCCGTCTGAGTACTCCCATTCACGTTACGGCAATTACAGTTCTAGAGAATATGCCCCCCCCCCCTCCATTCTCCTCTCTCACGTTCTCTGCCCGTCTGTCTCCATTCCACGATCCCTCCTTACCTCCCTTAGTTCACCTTGCTGTGTGCAGAGCTTTGGTGTTTGTAACTGTCTTCTGACGTCACAGGTTCTCAGTCCTCTATACCTCTCCTGTCTCACCATTTTGACTTTACACAGCAAATCCCACCAAGACTCTGGAAATAATTTCTGCCTCATTGTCTCTGCCCACTCAATGTTATGACCACTGTGATGATCGTTTCGGTCACGTCATACATAGATTCGTCCAGTTGCAGTCCAAAAACTGGCATCATGTAATGTACAATCAATATCAAGTCATTATGAGGTAACTCACATGTGGAGACGCAGCTCTGTCGCTGAGTCAGTTGATGATATTCAGTGGTGTCTGTTCATTGATAAAGCCATCATCACCACCACCACTACCCCCTACCCACGTGCTGATGACAGCATTGGATTGGTCTGGGAGTCAGCATCCCTGAACACCTTTTTTTCGAATTCTATTTATATTTTGATCAAATCTACCCTGACATATCTTATCTTCTTCAGCATGACTTCGTTCTACGAGCATCTTATTATGGAATACTTTGTTTATGACTTCATTCTACGAGCATCTTATTATGGAATACTTTGTTTATGACTTTATTCTACGAGCATCTTATTATGGAATACTTTGTTTGCTTTCCTTTCACACGTAAGCAAAAAGAATGAGGGGGTGGGGTAGGACAAGAGGTACACACACACACACACACACACACACACATATATATATATATATATATATATATATATATATATATAATATATCATGAACAATATAAAAGTGTCCTTAAAAAATCTGAAGTGCTCAACCCCTTGGGGAGCAACATCTGTTAAATATATATATATATATATATATATATATACAACAAACTAATAAATTCCAAGGATAAGTACCGAGCACCGTTCCAGCAACTTACAGAGCAGCTTGGTGTTGCAATGACTGCAAGAAATATTGAATTATAAACAAAGCTTGCTCTTATGTCTTAGATTGAAGAAATAGGGGGAGATACGCATTCATACCTGCAGTGGCAGATGATTCTGCCTAACTAACAGTATGTGCTTGAGTGGGTGGATGGGGAAAAAATATAATAAATGCTTCTCAAAATGAGCCTTCAGCAAGCTTATATTCTCCAAGGGGAGGACATCCTCCAATAGGAAGGGAAACTCACTAACATATAACTCCTGGTCATATACCGATATTTCGAAACTTGGTGGTTTCTCCTCAGTGACCGCGGAAAGTGGTAATTTGACTCCTCTGCCTTTTCAGTTTTAAGAAGAATGCAATCCCAGAAAAGGCTGGTGTGCAATACTGTAGTATGTT
>CM031595.1:21131737-21139237 GCA_018398815.1 Conus ventricosus | reverse complement strand
GAGGACGATTGACTTGTGCATTCATGACACTATCGCACTTATATGTTTCTTCTTTCTTTTGGAACAAGGCAGCGTGTTTATGCGTTAGAGAAGAAAACTTAGATCACAGAAACGAAACTTTCCGATGCACCATATTCTCTCCTGAAGCTTTCTCCACCTCTCAGCAAAATGTGAGCTCGACCATCCTAGTGAGATGGACTGTCTTGCTGTGTGTTATTTTCGGTGGGTTGAAATACAAAACGTCTCAAAAAAAAGAAAAACAAAACAAAACACCTGTCATCTTTGAGAAGGCAGCCCCACTGCTAGAGAAGTGACAGGAAATGGAAATGACCTGTTGGCATCCTACTGAACACAATGTCCAGGTCGACTATCTGGGCAGTGGAGGTTCGTTTTCATGGCTTTACCGAGGAAGCATCCATCCATTGTTCGTTATCTGAAACTCAAGATATGTCCTCATTTCCCTGTGAGACGTGGGCTGGTCCTGGACAGAATGTTCTGAGGCACAAGAGAAGATAAATCTGGCACTGCTTTATGTCTGTTTTGTTCTATATTAATCTGTTATATCATGAGTGTCCGTTTGTTTTCATTTTTGTTATTTCAGCCAGAGAAATCGACTTTTCATTCGGACAGGATCTTTCCCTCAGGAAACAGATTCAAAAGAAATGTTGCATAGTATTTCGCTTTATATGTAGGCTACTCCTCTAACAACCCCCTCTCACCTTTTCTCTCTTTTGAATAAAGCCTTTTTGTGAGTATCCACCCTCCCTACATTAAAAAGATTCGTACATTCGTCATTTCTCTCTTCTCTCTCTCTCTCTCTCTCTCTCTCTCTCTCTCTCTCTCTCTCTCTCTCTCTCTCCTCCACACACACACGCACGCACGCGCGCGCGCGCGCGCACGCACGCACGCACGCACGCACGCACACACACACACACACACACACACACACACACACACACACAACACACACACACACACACACACACACACACACACACACACAAGACCACCCCTATCTTTTCTTTCAAATATGCATACGCCTGCATGTTTAAGTGTTGTTTGTGTCTTTTAATGTTCTTGTAATTCCCACTTGACGGCTTCAGTGACTGGACGGGTGACGCGATGAGTATCTGGTTTTCTGGTTTTATCTCTCAAACCCCTCCGATCCCTGAGACCCCTTTCTGTGTAACCACCAACCGCACACTTCCTTTCCCTTTCCATCCTTTACTGATATCTCCCAAGCGTGTCAGAGAATATGTCATAATAATTTCACAAATCTGTCTCCAGAGGCTAAAAGAGAGGAATGTTTTAAACCATTTACAACCACTGCATCTTCCTGTGAGGATTGTGGTGATGGTCAGATGGAAATAGAGGCTGGAATGAAATGTGGGGTGCTCTCCACTCTCTTCTAATCGTTCTGTCTATGAGTGTGTCTGAGTCTAACCACCTCACCCCCTAACTCCGCCCCTTCCTTCTCAGCCCCATTTTCCTTCATCCGTCTGAGTGTTTCCATTCGAGCGACAGCAGAGTTCTAGAGAATGTGCTTCGCCATCGTCCCCTTCCCTTCTCTTTCCCGTTCTCTGTCAGTTTGCCTCCATTTTCTTTCCCCACCCTACCTCCCCTCGTTCACTTCGCTCTGTCCGGAGCTTTAGTGTTCGTACCTGTCTGTGTAATGAACTCACCCGTTCTCAGTCCTCTGTACCTCCTCTGTCTCTCATTTCGGACCAAGAACAGCAACGCCCACCATAACTCATAACTGCCTCATTGTCTCTGTCTGCTT
This sequence comes from Conus ventricosus, assembly GCA_018398815.1. Lineage (NCBI taxonomy): Eukaryota > Metazoa > Mollusca > Gastropoda > Neogastropoda > Conidae > Conus > Conus ventricosus. The sequence goes on along the minus strand of CM031595.1, from coordinate 21,137,457 downwards.
AATGTCATGACGACTATGATGATCGTTCCTGCCACGCCAAACCTAGATTTGTCCAGTTACAGCAATCAATGTAAAGTGATTATGACGCAACCCACCAGGGGATACGCTGTACTATTGCTGAGTCAGTTGACGTTGCCTGCTCACTGAGGAAGCCACTGCCACCATCCAAACTGCTCACGATAATAATAACTTGGGCAAGCGGGCGTGTGCACCATTTTGTGGTCCATTTGATTTTGATGAGATGTGCCTTTACATTCCCAAGTAGACTTTTCCACTCCAGAGACTTGTATCTGAAGGGTCACATGTCTAATTTTATTCAGCTTGACTCTGTTTCACTGGTATTTTGATGTGAATTGCTTTGTTTGGTTTTGTGTTATTCCAGTATGTTTTATATTAGTTTGTTTGAGGTCACATTGCCCATTAGGGGATTGGTCTTCTATGTAAAAGTTCTATTCATGTAATACAAATGGAACAATATTTACATGATGCATGTAAAGGAGCGCTCATACGTGTGTGTGTGTGTGTGTGTGTGTGTGTGTGTGTGTGTGTGTGTGTGTGTGTGTGTGTGTGTGTGGTTTGTGTGTGTGTGTGTGTGTGTTTTGTGTGTTGTGTGTTGTGTGCGTGTGTGTGTACGTGCGTGCGTGCCTGCGTGCGAGCGTGCATGCGTGCAAGTGTGCGAGTGTGCGTGTGTGCGTGCGTGCGTGCATGTGTGTGTGTGTGTGTGGTGTGTGTGTGTGTGTGTGTGTGTGTGTGTGTGTGTGTGTGTGTGTGTGTGTGGTGTGTGTTTGCGAAGCTTTGTGTGTTTTTCAGAGAGAGGCAGCAAAGAGAAAGGCTGGAGGTGTGTGTGCCTGCATATAATGAATGTGCTTGAATCTCTCCCTCCCCCCTCTCTCTATCTCTCTTTCTCTCAAGCTCTCTCTCTCTGTCTGTCTGTCTCTCTTTCACACACACTCTCTCTCTCCCTTTCTCTCTCTCTCTCTCTCTCTCTCCTCTCTCTCTCTCTCTCTCCTCTCTGTGCATGCATGTACATGTTCAAGTGTGTTTTGAGCCTTTTAATGCGTTCGTGTCTCCCACTCCATCCCTTGAGGAGCCGGACAGGTTAAGGGTGAAGCGGCGATTTGATTTTCCTCCTCTACTCTGTGGCATCCCCTAACTCCCACCACCACCCTATCTGCATTTTTCCCCCTCACCAGCACCCCCCCCCCCCCCTCCAGACCGAATTGCCGGGATGGAAGATGGGTGAAGGAGGGTTAGTGGCGTGTCCTTCCCTCGCTTGATCATCCTCTGTTCCCCATTTCCATGTCTACCCTTCCGTCTCCCTATTCATCCACTTCCCACACTCCTTTTCCCTCCCTCTCCACACGCACCTCCTGCACACTGTTCCGTCTGTGTGTCCCCCCCCCCCCCTACCCTGTGGCGTGCTCATGCATTAGAGATGGAAACTTTGATCAGAGAGACGGAAGTCTCCGAGGCCATAATGCATCGCCCTAGTCCAGAACTCACCATAATACTATCTCTAAAGTTAGCCTGGTCTTACCTTCATTTGTAACTTGTGCCTCAGTTTGGGGCAGTGGAGGCGTCTTCTCTTTTTCTCCATTGATGAAGGAAAAACGTCTACCACTGGGCAGAGTTCGCAGTTAGTGCAGGCTAGATAGTACCTGTACCGTTTGAATGATGGAAATCGCCTTGCTTTTCTGATTTTTCTTTTTTTGATCTGAAAAATGTACACTTTGTGCCAGTGTTCGAGGTTAAAAGTTGGTGCAGTGCCGTAAGTCAGTCAATGTGTATGACTTATGGATTCCTTGTATATACTACACTATGGTAGAGCAGAAGGATTTGGGCGTTAACATTACAGCAGATGACAGAAACATTGGAATTATATTGACTGGTTTTGGGTACCACATATGTGTGTGCGTGCGTGCGTGCATGCGTGCGTGTGCGTGTGTGTGTGTGTGTGTGTGTGTGTGTGTGTGTGTGTGTGTGTGCGTGCGTGTGTGTGTGTGTGTGTGTGTGTGTGTGTGTGTGTGTGTGTGTGTGTGTGTGTGTGTGTGTGTGTGTGTGTGTGTGTGCGTGTGTGTGTGTGTGTGATCTTGATTTTTTTTCTGTTTCTCCCAGCCTCCCCTCTCTTTGTCCTTCCCTGATCTGCACCCTCCACACCCTCCACACCCTCCACAAGGAACGCAAGGGGGAACAGGAGGGTATGGGGATGGGGATGGAAGGGAAAAGAGTTGTCCTTTCTGGGTAGGTCTGTCTCTATCCTTGTCAGTGCCTTATTTCCATGTTTACACCCCCCCCCCTCCCCCCATCCCGCTTTCCTTTCTTCCCTTTCTTCACCTGTTGCATATGCATTCCTCCAGTCCTCAGAGTCTGCGATGGTCTGTTCAGTGACGTCATCTGAACTGGATGCTCTGTCCTTTCCTGTCCTGCTCTCTGTCTGTCTCCCTGTGGGACTGGGCACAGCCGGTCTGTCTGACTGGATCAGATCGGTCTTCTTGCCTGTGCCTCAGTGGGCTGTTGCAATTTCAGGCATGTAGAGCAGCAGACCACTTTGTCTGACAGATTTTTTCCCCCCAATCCTTTTCCTCTGTTTGTTCGTTATGAGAGGGAGGAAGTGAGAGGGAAGCATGCTATCCCTGATACAAATGACAGTCAGACATGCATAGTCTATAGATCAAGCAATATTTATATTTTGCAAGTACATGGTAAAAATAAATGTCTCTCGTCTCTCTCTGTTTGTGCATGTGTGTGTGTGTGTGTGCGTCCGTGCGTGCGTGCGTGCGTGCGTGCGTGTGTGTGTGTGTGGTGTGTGTGTGTGTGTGTGTGTGTGTGTGTGTGTGTGTGTGTGTGTGTGTGTGTGTGTGTGTGTGTGTGTGTGTTGAAAACAGAGAGAGCAGCAAACAGAAAGCAGAAGTGTGTGTGTTGTGTGTGTGTTGTGTGTGTGTGTGTGTGTGTGTGTGTGTGTGTGTGTGTGTGTGTGTGTGTGTGTGTGTGTGTCTGTGTGTGTGTGTGTGTGTGCCTGCTTATAATGAATGTTTGAATCTCTCTCTCCCTGCCTCTCTCTCTCTTTGTCTCTGTCATCTGTTTCTCTCGCTCTCTGTCTCCCCCTCTCTCTCACTCTCTCTCTGTATGCACGCGCATGTTCAAGTGTGTTTTGAGCCTTTTAATGCCTTCGTATCTCCCACTCCATCCCTTGATGGAGCTGGACAGGTTAGGGGTGAAGTGGCGATTCGATTTTTCTCTTCTACACTGCAGCTTCCCCTGACTCCCACCACTACCACCCCATCTTCATTTCCCCTTCACCTGCATCCTTACCACCACAGCCCTCCCCGCAAGACCGAATCGCTGGGATCGAAGAAGGGCGAAGGAGGGTCAGTGGCGTGCCCTTCCTTCTCCTTATCATCCTCACTTCCCCATTTCCATGTCTACCCGTCCGTCTCCCTAACCATCCTTCTCCGATACTCTCATTGCTCCCCCCCCCCCACTCTCCACACACACCTCCTGCACACTGTTCCGTCTGTGTGTTTGCCTCCCTCCTGTGGATCAAGGTGGCGTGTTCATGCATTAGAGATGGAAACTTTGATCAGAGAGATGGAAGGTTTCTACGATGTAGTACAGAACTCTAATCCAGAACTGACCATAAGAAAGCTAGCCTGACCTCTCTCATTTATTTATTTATTTTTGTCTGTTCCATCTTCTGTGCCACACCAGTGGCACCCAAGCTGTTCATTCTGAGCCCCCACCCCCCTCCCCACCCCCCGACCACAGCCACAGCCTGGCCTGTCCCATCGCAGCCCTAGCACTGGAAATACACAGGGAGCAGTCAATGCCAAGTCATGAGGAGGCAACACCCCACCACAGGAGGCAGTGTACTGCTGCAGGGTCACTTTGGTGGTGTTCAGCAGTGTCTGTTCTGATCCAGCATTTCAACAGGACACCACCTACTAAGCCCCCTACTGACGACAATAACTGCTAAGTTGCAGAGCGTGCGTGCGTGAACTCCCCTTCCAGAGGGCGCCACCACGTTTGTCCAGTGACCGCCCATGAAGTTGCTGATACCGGTGACCCCGACGGAATCAAACCAAGGCCACAGACAACTAGCTGGATCTTACCCTGACGTTACAATCCTGACCAAAACCTTCATTAATGAACTATGCCACAGTATGGGGCAGTTGAGTTATCTTCCTTGTCCTCAACTGGTAAGGGAAAGAATGTCTGCCATTGGGCACAGTTCATGATTAGAGTGCCGTTTGAAAAGACGGAAAATCACCTGGCTTTTCTGATTTTTTTTTCTGTTTCTGAAATAGTAGACTTTGTCCAGGGGTTTCAGGTTAAAATTTGGTGTAGTACTAGAAGTCAGCTAGAATACTGTCGATGTGAGCGTAACTTATGGACTCCTTGTGTACCCTACGCCATGGTGGAGAAGAAGGATTTGGGCGTGGAAGTTATAGCAGATGACAGAAAAAAGGGGATGATGTAGACTGTTCTTGGGCACCACATATCACGTGTGTGTGGTGTGCGTGCGTGCGTGCGTGTGAAAAGAGCGAAGGGGTTGGGGTTAGCTTGTGAGAACAAGAGGTGCAATTGCATATGGTATATGTGCTAAACGTTTCTCACATTCTCTCTCTCTCTCTCTCTCTCTCCTCTCTCTCTTCTCCTCTCTCTCTCTCTCTCTCTCTCTCTCTCTGCCGCCTAAGCATGTGTGTAATGCATGTGCATGATCAAGAGTGTTTTTGTACCTTTGAATACGTACTTGTCTCGCACTCAGTATCTTGCAGGGATGGATGCATTAAGAGAGAGCGTGCGTGGAAGGGGTCTGCAAAGGAAAATTGGGGTAGGGGTAATCTTGATTTTTTTTCCTGAAACTCTCCAGCTTCTCCTCTCCTCTTCGATCCTTCCCTCATCTGCTGCAGTTTCCACAAGGAGTGCAGGGAGAAGTGTTGTGTGTGTTGGTGGGGGGGGGGGGGGGGGGGGGGGGGGGGGGTGGGGGGGGGGGGGGGGGGGGGGGGGGGAGGGGGGGGGAGGGGGGCACAAGGATGGGGGGGGGGGGAAACAATCGTAGTTGCCCTTTTAGGCTGGTGGTCCTCCTGTCTTGGCTCCTTATTTCCATATTTTCATATATGCCTTCTCCACCCCCTGCCTCCTTTCTTCCTTCTTCACCCATCACATCTGCATTCCTCCAGTCCTCAAGTCTGTGATGGTCTGTTCACTGATGTCATCCGGTCTGGATGCTCTGTGCCTTTCCTGCCCTCCTCTCTGTCTGTCTCCCTGTGGGACTGGGCACAGCGGGTCTGTCTGACTGGATCAGATCGACCTTCCTCCCTGTGCATCAGTAGGCTGACCCACTTCTTGGCACGTGCAACAGTAGACCACTGTCTCTGACTGAGTTTGCTTTTATTCCATTCCGTTTCCTTTGTTTGTTTGTTAGGAGAGGGAGGAGGTGAGTGGGGGGGGGGGGGGGGGGGGCTTTGTAGGCTGTAGATCAAACAATATTTGCATTTTGCAAGTAAAAGGTAAGGTGTGTATGTGTGTGTGGGGTGGTGGTCGTGGCTTTGTGTGTTTAAAAGAGAGAGAGGCAGCAGAGACAGGCAGGAGGTGAGTGTGCCTGCCAGTGATAAATGTACTTACATCTCTCTCTCTCTCTCTCTCTCTCTCTCTCTCTCTCTCTCTCTCTCTTACTCTCTCTCTCTTCTCTCTCTCTCTCTCTCTCTCTCTCTCTTTCT
>CM031595.1:21124237-21129237 GCA_018398815.1 Conus ventricosus | reverse complement strand
TTTATTTATAAAAACAGATTAGCAATCAACGACGGAATAATAGCAATATGTATGCTCAACGGTGTCTTTAATCACTATACGCATTGCAGCCATCATTTTGATTTATCTTCTGTTCCTACGTTTCAACCGCCCCCCCCCCCCCCCCTAATTTTCGAACCTTTGCCTATGTCCATACTTTTGGTACCCTCGCCTATTTTTCTCAACCTTTCTTTTTATTTCTTGCTTATCTTTCCTCCTGTCTTACCGAGTCCCCAGCCCCTCCCTTTGCTTTCCCTTCTCTTATCTCCTCAACCAACTCCTTCCAGTTTTTCTCCACCATTTCCACCCCTACAGGCTTCCTATTTTCCCTATCTGTCTCCTGTCTTTACTCCTGTTTTTTTTTCCGCCACATTTTTATACTTTTTTCACCAAGTACCCCTACTTCCTTTTCTCTACTTCCTCCTTTTTTTTAACTACCTCCACCCCACCTCCCTCCTCTAATCATTCCCTACCTTTCCCGTATTATTTTTGCCTTACTTTCCCCCACCCCTCGCTACGTTTCTCAACGTGTACTCAACATATACTTTTCACACCTTTTCTCTACTTGTCTCATACTTTTGCCCTTTTCTCCTTATCTTTTACCGAATTTTCCTACCTTCTTCCCACAACTTCTCTTTAGATTTCCCGTTTTTTTCTCCTACATTTTCCCCTACTTTTGCTTACCTTTTCCTAAGTTTTCCAGCGGTTTACAACAGTCCCATATTTTAGCCCCTCCCAATTTTTTCAGCTTCTTAGCAAACTTCCCTTCGTTTACCTTATTTTGTTTACCCTTTGTGTAGCATATGTCTTGTATTTTTCCGACGTTTTTCCCCGACACTTTTCTTACACTCTCCTGCCTGTCTCCTATCTTTTTCATACCTTTTCCCGTGTTCTGTGCCACCTTTTCCTTATTGTTTTAATTCCTTTTTCTTACTTACTTACTTAGGCCCATTGCTCTTGCCAGAGCATAGGTCATCAACAACTGCCGCCAACGACCACGGTCCTGGGCAATCTTTTCTAATTCGCTCCAGCTGTAACCCATCTGTCTGGTGTCCGCTTCCAGGTCCCGCCTCCAGGTGTTTCTTGGTCTTCCTCGCTTCCTTTTGCCTTAGGGATTCCAGGTCAGGGCTTTTCTGGTGGTGTTGTGCCCTTTTTTTACCCTTTCTACTTATTTCCACATTTCGTTTTGTTTGGCTTTTCTACTTTTCTGTACCCCCTCCCCCCCCCCCTGTTCCCTTCCTTAGCATTGTCATGAAATGTTGTAGTCTAAAAGACAGACAAGACAGGCGACACATTCGCTGTGCATGTTGCAGTGAAGGTGTGTAACCAGGGTTTATTGACATCCCTGGCCATTTTAGAGATGTCCCAAAACTACTGATATAAACAAATCACGGGATTTGATTAAAGTACTGGATTATGCAGAATCAATACCATAGGATGTTACAATGTATAGTGCATTGGAAAAAAACGCTATGGCAGCGGTTTGTAATAAAAAAAACATTTTCTGTCTAATTTCTAACCTATGCTGGGATAATGTATCTACTTTTTATTGAAGATCAAACGGATTATAACTGGAAGCAAGCTTAATTAGAGACTAGCTTGTTTCAACTTGTTTACAAAGTCCCTTAAAGAAACGCATGACGAGGTTCATAGCCTGAGTGACTCACGTGCCAGAGCTGTGGAGGAAAGTACGGACAATGATGACTGCCTGCCGCTCACCAACTGTGTCATTCGATTAGCCCCCTTGACTGTATCCCGTTCCCCGCATCCACCGCCGGGGCTTTTGTTCCCCTCTCACGCCATCCACCCTTTCAAGCTGGCAATTAGCTTCTCATCAGTCACCGATCGATTGCTGACACCCCCTCTCCCGCCCGTCCCCCTCCCCCTCCCACACACACAACACATCAATGCCCCGCCATCGCACGCAGACGCATACATACACACACGGAGGGAAAGCTGGGAGGCAGTGGTCTCTTTCTGCTCTCTGCACTAGACCTGAACTGGCTTGAACTAGACCTGCACTCGACTTGCACAAGACCCGCTGGCCACTCGTCGTCTGTGAGGGGGTCAGGGAACGGTCCTGGGACACTGAGGACTCTGAGGTGACCGAGAACATGTTTGGAAGGATGTTTTGTTGATGAGTTGTTGGTTGGCTGGTTCGTTTAGCTTGCTGATTCTTTGGGTTGTCTGCTTCGCTTATTACCTGGTTCGTTAGTTGGCTGATTTATAGTTGGCGGATTCGTGCTTTAGCTAGCTCGTTGATTGACTGGTTAATTAGTTGGCCACTTCGTTCTTTGGCTAATTCGTTGCTTGCCTGGTTCTTCCGTCGGCTGATTCGTTCGATTGGTAGGTTGCCTGGTTTGTAAGCTGGCTGACTCGTTCTGTGGGTCGTTTGTCAGTTGGCTGGTTCGTTCTTTGCAAGTTCATTGGTTGATTATTTTTGTGTGTGTTTGTTTTGGCTAGTTCGTTGTCCGCCTGCTTCATTGGTTGGCAGATTCGTTATTTGGCTTGTCCCTTTGTCGGCTGATTCGTTCTTTGGCTGGTTCGTTGAATGCGGGCTCGTCCTTTAGCTAAATCGTTGGCTGTCTTTTTAATTGGTTTGCAGATGCGCTCTTTAGTTTGTTTCTTGCTCGGCAGGTGCGTTCTTTTGTTAGTTTGTTAGTTGCCTGGTTCCTTGGATGGCTGATTCGTTTACTGACTGGTTTACTGGTTGCCTCATTTGTTCGTTGGCTAGTTCGTAGGTAGGCAGGATTTTTAATTTTAATTTTAGCTAGTTCGTTGTTTGCCTAGTTCGTTGATTGGCTGACTTGTTTACTGTCTGGGTTTATTGGTTGGTGTATTCGTTCATTAGCTTCTTCCTTCTTCATTAGCTTCTTCCTTCTTCATTAGCTTCTTCCTTCTTCATTAGCTTGTTCATTCGTTGTCTGGCCGTTTGTTGGCTGGTTCTTTGATTGTCGGGTTCTTGGATTGGTTGCTTGCTTGCTGAGCAGATCGGTGCTTTGTTAAGCGGCTTTGCTGATCATTTTAAACATTCCGGTTAAACAAAAGCAAATTTAACTCTAAGTCTGTGAGTCACAAATGCGAGACAGATTTTTGAAAAATTATTTCCTATGTCAATCTTTGTACAGATTGCTTATTGGTGATTCGACGCCCGTCTTGTATATACGCACACAGATCAGACACGCACGTTCAAAATGCAGTGTTATTCACGTCAGTGTGCCGTAGGCTTAACCGGGGCATAAGAAATACCACCATGTACCAGCATTCTTGGACATTATTAGATCAGCGTCACTAAGCTCCCTCTCCTTCCCCATCCCCCACACACTCCTCACTCTTCCCCACCCCAAAACAACTGAAATGTCCTGACGAACACTACATACAGAATGGCAGCAACATGGTTGCTCATGTATCTGTCGCACATCATTTATGGCTCAATGGAGTGATTTTTCCCCTTCTATCTCCAACCATGTAAACAGGTCTTTAACAGTTTCACGTGGCTCAATGGGCTGATTTCTTCCGTCTATCCCAGACATAAAGAAGAAATTCTGTGTAATGTCCCCTTATATATACAGGTGATGGTTGACATGTAGTTAGGATAATGTGCGCAATGTTAGAATGTTATCATTACAAAAGATAAAGAAAAGTGGGGAGAAGAGGTCGATAGATAGAAGAAGAGGAAGTAACCGAATTGCGTTTTTTTGGAGGGGTGGGGGTGGGGGGTGGGGTGGTGGTGGTGTATGTGGTGGGGGGTTCTGACAGACAATGGAGGACCGAAGATGAACAACTAAGTGATCTAAGGTACAGTTTAAAGAATATCTCAACGGACTCTGCAAAAGGTTAGTTGCCAAATCATCAAGAGAATCAAAAAATCAAAAAGTCAACAATTCTAGTATTTGTAAACGGCACAATTTGTGTGAGACAGTAGAAAATAATCTGCTGAACAGTGATATAACTATTTGGTCCTTAATGAATCGCATAAAAGTCTGAAAGTCAGACTTGCAACATGTCTGCAGATCAAAATAATTTTTAAAGAATCCTTTGACGATGTTTTTTAAGATGAACGGAGGGATCTTAAAGGGGCTCTTTAAAATATTTTACTCATTTCGTGTAATGAGAAACGGTAAAGTGACGCATTTAGTACATGAAACATTCCTTGTTCCCGTTCTTGCTGCTCTGTCTGCTTGAGCATTGAAACGAAAGTTGGTGTAGGATAGTATCTAAGAGAAAAGAAATCAACATCTGTACCTTTGATAGAAAGAGAATGTATCAGACACTTAATCTGAAATAATAACCCCTCCTTCTGATCATTCTCATAAAGAAGCAGACATCTCAAAAGCCGAAATTTTGACACAAAACAGGATATTAGGTAAGATAACTAGACAATTTAATGCCATTGAAAAAAACCCAACAACAACAGAAAAGCAACCAACTCATTTGAACAAAAAGCTGTCCCCAGCCGAACAGTCAAGTCTCGACCAATTGAACGTGGCTCGGTGGAGAGAAAACATGTCCTGCTCACTGATCCTATTAACAGCCCTTAACTCCTGCTGAGAAGAGGCAGACTGACCATCCTTGCCCCATGGCGACGACTTCAACCTCCCACCCCCCATCCCACCCCCCTCCCTCCAGGGTCGCTTTCCATTACAGTCCCCAGTGTCGATGTGTCGCCCGGGAGGGATCCCTCTGTCTGTCTGGGGGACCGATAATGGGTCACTGGATGTCTGTCCAGCTGTCTGTCTGTCTGTCTGTCTGTCTGTCTGTTTGTCAGTCGCTGAGGCGAATGCTGGCAAAACAGGCCATCCATCTCCGGGACTTAGCAAGGTGGAAGAAGACAAATTGGAGAGAGAAGAAGGGGGGAACGATAGGTGGACTTTCCGGGATTTCTCTCTTTGTCTGTCTGTCTCTGTCTCTGTCTCTATCTCCAGCTGTCTGTTTGTCTCTGTCTCTCTGTTTCTGTCAGTCTGTTTGTCTGTCTGTCTGTC
>CM031595.1:21109237-21119237 GCA_018398815.1 Conus ventricosus | reverse complement strand
ATTCCCCGGGCGCTGGACGTGTCTGTCACAAAGAGAAATCCTTCGTCTGTCGGTTGGCAGGAGGGCGGAGAACACCGGGCCGGCCCACTGTGTAAAGACGGCCAAGTACCCGGCTGTCTAAGGAACGGTCGTGGGCACAAAGAAGATGGAGGGAGAGGTGAAAGAGGAGGAGAAGGAGGAGGCGAAGAGGAGGAGGAGGAGGGGGAGGTGAAAGAGGAGGAGAAGGAGGAGGAGGAAGAGGAGGAGGTGAAGAAGAGGAGGAGCAGGGGCAGGAGGACGAGGAGAAGAAGGAGGGGGGAGGGGGAGGAGGAGGCGAGGAGGAGGAGAATCAGGAGGAGGAGAAAGAGGAGAGGGAGCAGTAACAGTAGCAGGAGAAGAAGATAAGAAGAAGAAGAAGAAGAAGAAGAAGAAAAAGAGAAGAAGAAGAAGAAGAAGAAGAAGAAGAAAAAAAGAAGAAGAAGAAAAAGAAGAAGAAGAAAAAGGAGGAGGAGGGAGGAGGAGGAGGAGGAACAGGAGAAGAAATTGGGTACGTTTTGACTTCACACACACACACACACACACACACACACACACACACACACACACACACACACACACACACACACGCACGCGCGCGCGCGCGCGCGCACGCACGCACGCACGTAAACACACACATATCACACACACACACACACATACGCACACACGCACACACACAAACACACGCACACACACACACACACACACACACACACACACACACACACACACACACACACACACACACACATACACACACACACACACACACCACACACACACACACACACACACACAAACACAAGCACACACACAAACACATACACACACATACTTCCCACTCTCTCTCTCTCTCTCTCTCTCTCCTCTCTCTCTCTCTCTCTCTCTCTCTCTCTCTCTCTCTCACCTCCAATCTCTCTCTCTCAAAAGAAGCACTGTAATGAGATAATGGTTCCTTCCGTTCCTTCTCTGTTGTTGTTTTTTAAACTAAAGAAATATTTCCTTTTGGTCAGCGAAACCATTGAAATGTTATTCCTCTGCAGGAAGGCCTAGCGCGTTTAAGATGTGTGTTTTTGAAATAATGTGTATGTGCTTGCATGGCCTGGTGCGATGTGAAATAATGTGTATGTGCTTGCATGGCCTGGTGCGATGTGAAATAATGTGTATGTGCTTGCATGGCCTGGTGCGATGTGAATAATGTGTATGTGCTTGCATGGCCTGGTGCGGTGTGAAATAATGTGTATGTGCTTGCATGGCCTGGTGCGATGTGAAATAATGTGTATGTGCTTGCATGGCCTGGTGCGATGTGAAATAATGTGTATGTGCTTGCATGGCCTTGGTGCGATGTGAAATAATGTGTATGTGCTTGCATGGCCTGGTGCGATGAGGGTTCATCTTTACTGCCTGGAAATCAAATAGATTGGAAAATCGTTCCCATCCTGAATGCAGACAGAGCTAAAATGGTAAAAGTAATTCAAATTGTTTAGATGTTTTCAACACTGCTGTTTTTTTTTCTGATGATGTAACTGTTCTGATGCATCTGAAGTTGAAATTTATTTGTCTATGGGAATGGCCTCATTGTCATTATCCATAATATTACCCCCCCCCCCCCAAAATAAAAAAAAAAAAAAAAAAAAAAAGGGGTGGGGGTGGGGTGGGGGTGGGTGGGGGAAGGTTGGCGTGTGTGAAAGAAGATAATAAAGATTGTTCGTTGCTGCTTGTTCATTACTCAGAATGAAACTGCCACACTGAACACTCAGCAACACGCTGTTGACCACTGCTGGACGGCGGGATGACTATGATGGTATGCTGATGGGAATCCACATGAAGTGCGTTCGAACAGTGCTTAGTCCTCTTCTTCTCTTCTCTTCTTCTCTTTACCCTTAACTCCACAAAGAGTCACTGGGGCACCGTACTGAAGAACTGTTCACTACGTGCTTCCAGCTCTGTCGGATGTGTGCCCAGGCCTGGATCTCTGCAAATAGTTTCCCCATTCTGCAATGTTGTCATTCCATTTATCCCCACCCCCCCTCCCCGGCTTCTCTTCCGTTACCCTCCTCAGAAGTTCCCCAGAGGACCTTTAGACCTTCTTTCGTGACCATACTTATGAAGTATTCCTTCTAAACTGATGTCAACAGATCTTCATATGGTCTAATGTGCGCTGGATGAGTTGACGCAATAATTTAATCAGTATATTTGATGTTTAGTGGTTTGGGGTAACACAGTACGTGTCCCCGCAAGCTATCAATTTATATACACGTTGTTAAAGCATCTTACTCAATCCTCTGAGTTTAGTGAATATCCCCTCGAAGAACTTCTTAACAAACTGCTTAAGATTTAAAACTGAATACATATCATTTTGGAAACAAACTTATGAACGAAAGAATATGTCTATTGACGGCGGAAGATGAAAGAAGAAGAAGAAAAAAGACTGTATATTCTGGACAAGCAAACACAAGAAAAAAAAACAGAATCTTTGTCACTGCGCCTACCGAATCCTGGCGACATTGCATTGTCTGATCATGACAGTCTCATTAAGGGTGTAATCACACCCCATCCCGCCCATTGATGTCTTGCAGCCTGTCAGGTGTTCCTGTGTGCTCCGCTCCTTCTGTCTGCCGGAGCAGGCACTGACAGGACGGTCTGTGGGTCAGTGTGATGGGAAGGCTGAATACTGGACGCTGACAGGACGGTCTGTGGGTCAGCGTGATAGGAAGGCTAAATACTGGACGCTGAGAGGACTGTCTGTTGGTTAGTCTAATAGGAAGGCTAAATACTGGACGCTGACATGACTGTCTGTTGGTCAGTCTAATAGGAAGGCTAAATACTGGACGCTGGCAGGATGGTCTGTGGGTGAGGCTGATAGGAAGGCTGAATACTGGACGGGTGAAAATGTTCAGCATCAGCAAAGAAGAAGCTGAAGAGGAGGACAAGAAGGAGAAGTGAGTCGACAAGGTTTCAGAACTGTCTGTGTGTCTGTGTGTTTCTGTGTTTGTCTGTCTGTCTGTCTGTCTATCTGTCTATCTGTCTGTCTGTTTCACTCTCTCTCTCTGCATTTGTCTCTGTCTCTCTCTTTCTGTCTCACTCTCTCTCTCTCTCTCTCTCTCTCTCTCTCTCTCTCTCTCTCTCTCTCTCTGTCTCATCTGTGTGTGTGTGTGTGTGTGTGTGTGTGTGTGTGTGTGTGTGTGTGTGTGTGTGTGTGTGTGTGCATGTGTGTGTGTGTGTGTGTATGTGTGTGTGTGCGCGCTTGTGTTTGCATGCGTAAGTACGTGTGCTTGTGTGTGCATGCGTACGTGCGTGTGTGTGAGCTCGCAAGCGTGCGCGCGCGCGTGTGTATGTTGGGGTATTTAGCTGATCGAAACAAATTGCAGTAGTTCCTCTCAAGTGGCGTAATATACATGCCAGCTCACGACGTTCTTTTCATCGTATGCACGTGTTGTCAACGCTCTTCCTCCCCCATTCGCTGTTTCCGCTCGGAAATTACGTGGGATAAGTGCTTACATGCATATGCCCTATAGTATAAATGCACGTGTCTACGTTTGTTTTGTATGTATGTATGTATGTATGTATGTATGTATGTATGTATGTATGTATGTATGTATGCATGCATGTATGTATGTATGTATGTATGTATGTATGTATGTATTAATGTTGTATGTATACATGTATGTATATATGTCTGTACGTACGCCTCTTTGTATATATATATATATATGGATGGATGGGGGATGGATGGATGGGGCGTGCGTGCGTGCGTGCGTGTGTGCGTGCGAGCGTGCGAGCGTGCGAGCGCGCGAGTGTGCGTATGTATGTATGTCTGTCTGTCTGCCTGCCTGTCTGTCTGTCTGTCTGTTGTCTGTCTGTCTGTCTGTATGTATGTATGTATGTATGTATGTATGTATGTATGTCTGTCTGTATGTATGTGTGTATGCATGCATGTATGCATGTATGTACGTACGTATATATGTATCTCTTTAGCTCGCTAATATTTCATCCATCCATCCATCCATCCATCCATCCATCCATCCATCCATCCATCCATCCATCCATCCATCCATCCATCCATCCATCTCTCTATTTCTCTCTCCTCTCGCTCTCGCTCTCTCACTCTCTGTCTATCTGTCTCACATCAAACATCTGTGGCGTATACATAGACTTAAGTAAACTTATCGTGTACAAAATGTCTCGACAGCGTGAATTACTTCTCAAAGGATTTTTGTGTGGAGATACTATGGACACTGATCTTAAGCCTAACATTCTTCAGAGCAAAAACTGGACTTAAGGATATGAAGAACATTGACACAGATATAATAATGCACAGACATCGTGACACATACACACAGGAACACATAGACAAAGAAGCACATAGGCACCGCAACTCAGTGGAATATTATACAATGGACCCAAAGTCGTTGAAACTCAAGCTTGTGTACACTGAAACGCAGCAACGATCATTTGACACAGACACAGAATACCACTTAAACAAAGTGAGAAACAGACATGATGACACACAAATACAACGAAACACGGACATATGTCACACACACACACACACACACACACACACACACAACACACACACACACACACACACACACTCACACGCACGCACGCACGCACGCACGCACGCACACACCAAAACACCACACACACACACACACACACACACACACACATACACACGCACACACACAATGAATCACAGACATAATGACACACAGACACAATGAATTACAGACATAATGACACACAGACACAGCGAATTGCAGACATAATGACACACTGGGACATGAATCACATACATATTCATGGACATAATGACACACATATGCAATGAATCACATATATAGTGACACAGATAGATGTCTGACACGCAGACACGATAATAGATACAGTGAAACACATATATGATGTGATGACACAATCACATCGAAACACAGACAAGATGAAAACACACACACATGAAACATACCTAGCACATGAACACACACACACACACACACACACACACACACACCTCTCTCTCTCTCTCTCTCTCTCCTCTCTCTCCTCTCTTTCTCTCTCTCTCTCTCTCTCTCTCTCTCTCTCTCTTTCTCTCTCTCTCTCTCTCTCTCTCTCTCTCTCTCTCTCTCTCTCCTCTCTCTCTCTCTCTCTCTCAGTGATACACAGATATGATGACGCACACAGTGAAATGCAGACGTAAGTACACACAGATACAATAAAACATAGACATGATCACACACACACACACACACACACACAACACACACACACACCACACCACACACACACACACACACACACTCATGACACGTCACATCCACGCAATAAAACACAGACATGACAAGATGACAGACAACACATTAGAACGCAAACATTAACACACAGACAAAATTGGACACAGACATGATGACATACACGCTTGATGACACACAAACACAATGAAGCAAAGATTTTTTTACAACACACAAACATTCATCAACCACAAACATGACGATCACACAAAAAAGACACATGGAATCACACGCATAATGATGACACACAGACACACTAAAACACAGACATGACGACTCGAACACATACTGACACAGCAAACCAACAGCTGCACCATAAGCAGCAGCGAACAGCTCCCCTTCCCCCCTCTCCCTATCTCCCCCCCCCCCCCCCCCCCCCCCCCCCCCCCAACTCCACCCTCCGTCCCTGATGCATGACCAATGAGCAAGCAACGGAAGTGAGACCGAGCAGGCACGCCAACGAACGGAATGTCAATTATTCAGTGCGGGGGACAGGAAGCGAGGCATCACCGGAAGTGGAAAGGTGCAGAAAGGAAGTGGCGTGACGCAAATGGAGGGCTACCTACTGACACAGCTCAGCTGATTCATGACACGAAGCATCGCTACATCTTCATGCCGGGCTCTCTTTGAAACTCTCTCTCTCTTTCTCTCTCCCCCCCTCTCTCTCCCCTCTCTCTCCTACTCTCTCTCTCTTCCTCCTCTCTCTCTCCTCTCTCTCTCTCTCTTCTCTCTCGTGTCACCCATCTGTGCGTGCGTGCGTGCGTGCGTGCGTGTGTGGTGGGGTGTGTGTGTGTGTGTGTGTGTGTGTGTGTGTGTGTGTGTGTGTGTGTGTGTGTGTGTGTGTACGTGCGTGCGTGCGTTCGTGCGGGCTTGCGTGCGTATGCTCTCTCGCACGCGCCTCTGTGTGTGTGTGAGTGTGTGTGTGTGTGTATGTGTGTGTGTGTGGTGTGTGTGTGTGGTGTGTGTGTGTGTGTGTGTGTTGTGTGTGTGTTGTGTGTTGTGTGCATGTCCGTGCGATTCTCTCTCTCTCATCCTCTCCTCTCACTCTCTCTCTCTCTCTCTCTCTCTCTCTCTCTCTCTCTCTCTCCTCTCTCTCTCTCTTCTCTCCTCTCTCTCTCCCCTCTCTCTCTCTCTCTCTCTCTCTCTCTCCTCTCTCTCTCTCTCTGTGCACTTGAAAACCTTGTTGCGATAACACATGAGCAAATACAAGTTCACATTTGCAGTTTTCTTACTTCAACATCCACTCTGTTTTTTTTTCCCCCATTCATATGAAAACCATACGACATAGTTGTGCGTTCTGCGTAATCTCGGTTTAAACAGTTTTTTGTTTTTTAAAACACTGAAATTTTATTTTGTGACATATTTAAATAGGAGCCCATTGGAAAACCTCTTCCGCCCCCGGGGGTAGGGGGGGGTGGGGGGGAAGGTTGGGTGTGTGATAGAAGATAATAAAGATTGTTCGTTTGCTGCTTGTTCAGTATCAGAATGAAACTGCCACACTGAACACTCAGCAACACGTGTTGACCTCCTGCTGGGTCGCCGGGAGATGGATATGATGGTATCTATATGCTGACTAATGCGGGATGGGACTCCCACATTGATGTCCGCGTTCGAACAGTGCTTTGTACTCTCTTCTTCTTCTTCTCTCTTTTCCTTTACCCTTTAACTCACACAAAGTGTCAGGGGGGCCACCGTACTGAAGGTAAACTGTTCACTACGTGCTTCCAGCTCTGTCGGGTTTGTGCCAAGGCCTGGGATCTCTGCAAATTAGTTTACCCATTCTGCAATCGCTTTGCCTGCTCTTCCCATTCCCCAGTCCATACCCCCCCTCCCCGGCCTTCTCTTCAGTTACCCTTCTCAGAAGGTTCCCAGAGGACTTTAGAACCTTCTTTGTGACCATCTTATGAAGTATTCTTTCTAAACTGATGTCACAGATCTTCATATGGTCTTCTAATGTGCTGGCTGGATGAGTTGACGCCCACAAATATTTTAATCAGTATATTTGATGTTTAGTGGGTTTGGGGTAAACACAGTACGTGTCCCAGCAAGCTATCAATTTATATCACGTTGTTAAAGCTTCTTACTCAATCCTCTGAGTTTAGTGAATATCCCTCGAAGAACTTCTTAACAAATGCTTAAGATTTTAAAACTGAATACATATCATTTTGGAAACAAAACTTATGAACGAAAGAATATGTCTATTGACGCGGAAGAGGAAAGAAGAGAAGAAAAAAGACTGTATACTTCTGGACAAGCAAACACAAGAGAAAACAGAATCTTTGTCCATGCGCCTACCGATTCCTGGCGAATTGCATTGTCTGTCATGACAGTCTCATTAAGGGTGTAAATCCACCCATCCCGCCCATTGATGTCTTGCAGCCTGTCAAGGTTGTTCCTGTGTGCTCGCTCCTTCTGTCTGCCGTGCGCAGGCACTGACAGGACGGTCTGTGGGTCAGATGTGGATGGGGAAGGCTGGAAATACTGGACGCTGACCAGGACGGTCTGTGGGTCAGACGTGATAGGAAGGCTAAAATACTGGACGCTGAGAGGGACTGTCTGTTGGTTAGTTCTATAGGAAGGCTATAGACTGGTCGCGCATGACTGTCTGATTGGTCAGTCTAATAGGAAGGGTAAAAATTACTGGACGCTGGCAGGATGGTCTGGTGGTGTGGAGGCTGATAGGAAGGCTGATACTGGACGGCCGTTTGAAAATGTTCAGCATCACAAGAAGAAGCTGAAGGAGGAGGACAAGAAGGGAGAAGTGAGTCGACAAGGTTTCAGAACTGTCTCTGTGTGTCGGTGTGTTTCTGTGTTTGTTCTGTCTGTTTTTTTTTCTGTTTTTATTTCTGTCTATATGTCTATTGTTCTGTCTGTTTCATACTCTCTTCTTGCATTTGTCTCTGTCTCTCTCTTTCTGTCTCACTCTCTCTCTCTCTCTCTCTCTCTCTCTCTCTCTCTCTCTCTCTCTCCTCTCTGTCTCATCTGTGTGTGTGTTTGTGTGTGTGTGTGTGTGTGGTGTGTGTGTAGTGTGTGTGTGTGTGTGTGTGTGCATGTGTGTGTGTGTGTGTGTATGTGTGTGTGTGCGCGCTTTGTGTTTGCATGCGGAAAGTACGTGTGTGTGTGTGCATGCGTACCCGTGCGTGTGTGTGAGCTCGCAAGCGTGCGCCGCGCGCGTGTGTTTGTTGGGGTATTTAGCTGATCGAAACAAATTGCTGTAGGTCCTCTCAAGTGGCGTATATACATGCCAGCTCACTTAACGTTCTTTTTTTGTATGCCGTGTTGTCATCGCTCTTCCTCCCATTCGCTGTTTCCGCTCGGAAATTACGTTTGGGCTAAGTGCTTAAATGCTTATGTCCCTATGTATTAAATGCACGTGTCTACGTTTGTTTTGTAAGGTATGTATTGTATGTATGTATGTATGTATGGTATGTTATGTATGTATGTATGTATGCATGCATGTATGTATGTTGTATGTATGTTGTATGTATGTTTATATGTATGTATGTATACATGTATTGTATATATGTCTGTACGTACGCCTCTTTGTAATATTTTATATATGGATGGATGGGTGGGATGGATGGGTGGTAGTGGCGTGCGGGCGTGGCGTGCGTGTGTGCGTGCGAGCGTGCGAGCGTGCGAGCGCGCGATGTGTGCGTTATGTATGTATGTTCTGTCTGTCTGCCTGCCTGTCTGTCTGTCTGTCTGTATGTCTGTTCTGTCTGTCTGTTTGTAGGTATGTATGTATGTATGTATGTATGTATGTCTGTGGCTGTATGTATGTGTGTATGCATGCATGTATGCATGTATGTACGTAAGTATTTATGTAATCTCTTTAGCTCGCGAATATTTCATCCATCCTCCATCCATCCATCCATCATCATCCAATCCATCCATCCATCATCCATATCCATCCATCCATCCATCTCTCTATTTACTATCTCTTCGCTATCGCTCTCTCACTCTCTGTATATCTGTCTCACATCAAACATCTGTGGCGTATACATAGACTTAAGTAACTTATCGTGTACAAATGTCTCGACAGCGTGGAATTACTTCTCAAGGATTTTTTTGTCGGAGATACATTGGACACTGATCTAAAGCCTAACATTCTTAGAGCAAACTGGATCTTAAGGATATGAAGACACATTGACACAGATATAATAAGCACAGACATGTGACCACATACCACAGGAACACATAGACAAAAAAGAAGGCACATAGGCACGCAACTCAGTGGAATATTATACAATGGACCCAAGTCGTTGAAACTCAAGCTTGTGTACACTGAAAACGCAGCTACGATCATTTTGACACTGACACAGAATACCACTTAAACAAAGTGAGTAACAGACATGCTGACACACAAATACAACGAAACACGGACATATGTCACACAACACACACACACACAACACTCACACACACACACACACACACATCACACACACACACTCACACCGCACGCACGCACGCACGCACGCACGGCACACACACACACCACACACACACACACAACACACACACACACCATACACACGCACACACTCAATGATGTCACAGACATAATGACACACAGACACAATGAATTACAGACTAATGACACACAGACACAGCGAATTGCCAGACATAATGACCAATGGGAATGAATCACATACATCTTTCATGGACTTAATGGTACACACTTA
>CM031595.1:21094237-21106737 GCA_018398815.1 Conus ventricosus | reverse complement strand
CACCTCCAAGAATAAGTACAACTTCAACATTGAAATTGATACATAAGGCAAGCAAATTCGAATCGACAACAACAACCACAAAAATAATAAGCAACACGAAATAGGCATATATGGTCTGGTATGGTATGGTATGGTATGGTATTGGTATGGTTATGGCATGGTATGGTATGGAATGGTATAGTTTGTGTTATGGTTTGTATGGTATGGTTTCGGCATGGTATGTTCCCGCCCCCCCCCCGGCGAGGTGTTTGGGTTGGGTTGGTTTGGTATGGTTTGGTAGGTTGGGGTGGGGGGATGGCGGATGGTTGGGTGGTGGGGTATGGGAGGGGTGGGGCGGTGGGTGGGGTTGATCTAGCGGTCTTGGACAAGGGCACATGGGGATGGGGCTTGTTTTTGTTTGTTGGGACGTGCTGGGTTGACCACAGTTGCCGCTTTACGATCGCGTGGGGTAAGGATAGATGGCTGTGTGGCTTCGCCTGATTATCCTTCTGAACGTATGGGTTGCGGTGGTGGCTTTCTTGGGGCTGGTGCGGCAGGGCCGCTTTGTTCTGTGGAGGAACCCAGGACAGGGAGGGGTTCGTGCGATTATGGAGGATGTAAGTAGATGCATGTATTTGTACTATGATAACATTATGAATTATTACAATGGTATGGTATGGTATGGTATTGTTTTGGTATGGTATGGTCTTGTATGGTCTATGGAAATGGAATGGTATGGTTTGGTATGGTCTGGTATGGTCTGGAAACACTAATGGATATGGCTATGGTATGGTATGGTATGGTATGGTATGGGAGGTATGGTTTGGTATGGTATGTATGGTATGGATATGGTATGTATAAATACGGAAATGGAATGGTATAGTATGGTATGGTATGGTATGGTAAGGAATGGAATGTAGGGTCATGGTATTGGTTTGATTATGGTCACTATGGTATGGTATGGCCATGGCATGGTATGGTATGGTTGGTATGGTATGGCCATGGTATGGTATGGTTTTGGGTATGGTATGGTATGGTATGGTATGAAATGGTTTGGTATGGGATATGGTATGGTATGAGTTTGGTATGGTATGGTATGGTATGTATGGTTCTTTGGTTAAGTTGTATGGTATGGTATGGTATGGTAATGGAATGGAATGGTTATAGTTATGGTATGGTATGGTATGGAATGGAACTGGTATGGTTATGGTATGGTCTGGTATGGTATGGCATGGCATGGTTTGGGTATGGCATTGGTATGGTATGGCATGGTATGGTATGTTTTGTATGGTATGGTTATGGTATGGTTGGAATGGAATGGAATGGAAGAGTATGGTATGCGTATGGTATGGTATGGTATGTATGTATGGCATGGCATGGTATGGTATGGTAGGGTATGGTATGGTATGGATGGTATGGTATTGTTTGGTATTGGTATGTATTGGTATGTCGTGGTTTGGTATGGTTTGGTATGGGGGGGGGAAAAAATTGGCATGGTTGGTATGGTATGGTATGGTATGGGATTTGGCATGGTATGGTATGGTATGGGTATGGTATGGTTATGGCATGGTATGGTAGGGTATGGTTTTGGTATGGTTATGGTTTGGTATGGTATGGCATGGTATGCTATGGTATGCTATAGTATGCTATAGTATGACGGTATGGTTACAGTGTGGTATGGTTATACATGGGGTGGTATGGTATGGTATGGTATGGTATGGTATGGTATGGTATGGTATGTATGGTGCGGTACGGATATGGTATGGCATGGAACGGTATGGTTCGGTACGGTTATGGTATGGTATGGTATGGTATGTATGGTATGGTGTGGGGATGGATGTATGGTATGGTATGGTGCGGTAGGTATGGTATGGCATGATATGATATGGTATGTATGGTTATGGTATGCAATGGCTTGGCCATGGTATGGTATAGGGTATGGCATAGTTTGGTATGGTATGTATTGTATGGCACGGTTGGTATGGTATGATATGGTATGGCATGATACAGTCGAGAGAGAGAGAGAAAGAGAGAGAGAGAGCGAGAGAGAGATGAGAGGACGAAAGAGAGAGAGGCGAGAAGAGATGACGAGAGAGAGAGGAGAGAGAGAGAGAGAGGAGAGAGAGAGAGAGTGAAGAAGCGAGAGAGAAGAAGAAGAACAGAAGAAAAGGAAGAGGAAGAGAAGAAGAAGAGGTAGACAGATGCCAGGACAGACTGACAAACAGGCAGACAAAGGTAAACAAGAGAACACTACAGGATAAAGAAAAAACAAAACAAAAAGAGATGTAATGCTACAAGAATGATAACAAGAAGAAGTATCGAATGATGGTGAAGACAAAAACTCCCACGCGGTCTAACTGGTCTGTTCTCCAGCCGTCATCTCCGTTCCAAATGTTTACAGATCGATTGTATTAGATGTAACGATCGGGACCTGGCGACCTCCCTCCTCTGCTCCTCCCTTCTTCTTCCTACCCCCCCCCACTTGGCCTCAAAGTCCCCTTCTCCTCCCCTCCCTCCCCCCCCTCTCTCCACCCACTGACAAGTACAATTCCACTGACACTGTGAGAGCACGTGACTAATGAATCATTTGGTGCTTCCTTCCTGCCCGACACGTCCGGCGTCTTACTTTAGTAGTGATAAGGCAATCATTCTGTGCACTCCTCTCCTCTCTCACCTATCCCTCCCTTCCCCCCCCCCCCCCCCCCCCCACCCCGCCCCCCCCCCGCCGTTCTCACAAAAACTCTTCCCTGTTTCCCCTCCCACTATCCCTCACAAATCGTTACGTCCCTTTCTTGCTGTCTAAAGTCAAACTTCCACATCTAAAAATCGAAAATTCTGAAGTGCTGGGTAAGAAAGTATGTGAGGAGCGTGTGTGAATGCTGTGGTACGCCTGTATGTCCTTTTTCTTTTACCTCTTCAAACCATTTCGTTTTTCGTTTCTCGCCATTCATTCATTCATTCAGTCAGTTCAGTCAGTGCAGTCGGGAGTCAGTCAGTCAGTCAGTCAGTCAGTCACTCGTCAGTCAGTCAGTTCAGTCAGTAGTCCAATCCGTCAATAGTCTCTCGTTATCATTCGAGCACATTTGTTTCGCTCGATTAGTTTGATCTTTACTACTAATCTGGTAAGAGACATCGTGAAGGACATCATCATCGTCATCATGCATCTCATCATCATCATATCAACATCATCATCATCATCATCATCATCATCGTCATTTCATCATCATCATCATCGTCTTCATCAGCATCTCATCGTCATCTCATCGTCATCATCGTCATGTCATCATCTCGTCATCATCGTCGTATCATCA
The DNA here is from genome assembly GCA_018398815.1 of Conus ventricosus. Lineage (NCBI taxonomy): Eukaryota > Metazoa > Mollusca > Gastropoda > Neogastropoda > Conidae > Conus > Conus ventricosus. Next base: position 21,103,447 of record CM031595.1, on the reverse strand, counting down.
TCGTAATATCATCGTCAATCATCTTCATTTCATCATCATCATCATCGTCCATAGATCATCATCATCGTCATCATCATCATCATCATAATCGTCATCGTATCGTCATCGTCATATTATCATCATCATCATCATTCATCGTCATCGTCATCGTCCCATCATCATATCATCATCATCGTTCATCTTCATGTCGTCGTCGTCGTCGTCGTCGTCGTCGTCGTCGTGTCGTCGTCATCATCATCGTCATCATCATCACAGTTACCTTACCCACCATACATACCATACATACCATACCATCATACCATACCATACCATACCATACCTACCCTACCCTACCCTACCTACCCTACACCTACCACACCATCCATACCATACTATACATACTATACCATACCGTTCTGTACTACCATTATACTATTTTCTGTGTTGTACTATGTTCTATGCTACGTTACGCCTTTAAGGCTAACTATGTTATGCCCGTCTATTCTCGCTTTTGTGTATATACAATTTTACCTAAACAATTCTGTACTGTACTATACGTTCTGTCTACACTACACTACACTACACTACACTACACTACACTTACACTACATACATACACTCCACCACACCACACCACCCCACACCACACGACACACACCACACCACACCACACAAACCACAACACCACCACCACACCTCAGGACGCCACACCACACGGTGCGCCAGTCCTCGGCAAGGAGATGGACATCAGGCAATTTGAAAGTAGACCTGCTAAACTCTCGTGGAGAAGCTGGAACTGCAGCATAAACAAAGCCATTAGCACAAGTTCGCCAAAAAATGCCAAAAGTGACAGGTTAAATGGAACGCAATGCAGTCTCTTGCAATATCTGTTGGTTGAGAAGCCTCAAATAACGGTGAAACAGAGCGATATCATATTCGCATGCTGTTAGTACCTTTTTAGGTTAGCATTTCATTTGAATTGTGGGGTTATTTAGATCATATATTTTTATCGCTAACTAAAAAAGGCAGATCGTGGGACAATCAAAGGGATTACATGATAATCAAAATTCAACGTTTTCTTATTTTGAATATCAAGCCCGCTCATGCATGCACTCAATTGTTTGCTCTCTCTCTCTCTCTCTCTTCTCCTCTCTCTTTCTCTCTCTCTCTCTTCTCTCTCTCTCTGCGTACTTGTAGAAGTGCATCTTAAAAACCGAAAAAACATTTTTGTTTATGTACTGCGCATGTGGACAAACGTAAAGCTGCATGCAGTCTGCTGGAATTTTTTGTATACGCCCAATCAGCTCAGGTGTTGCTATGCTGTTGTACTCATCATTAATGAACGTGTTGGTAAAGGTTCTGGCTAAATATATAGCTGGTGCCTGCCATAATGTGACAAAAAAAGACCATTGAACATAGAACCGGTTGATTTCAGCATAATCCCCAATGTATGTGTGTTTCTCTGTCTGTGTCGTGTGTGTGGTTGTGTGTGTGTGTGTGTGTGTGCTCGTGTGTGAAGTGGGAAAGGAGGGGGAGGGAGGAAGAAGGGGAGGAGTGGCAAGATAGGAACGGAGTGTGAAGGGGACGGGGTGGAAGAGAAAGGATGGTGGGGTAGGTTAGTGTTTTGAGTGAGAGAGTGTTCATATGAACGGTCAGCTTTGTGTATCGGTGACTACGATGGTTATCTCCATAGACTATAGGGCTCATGTGCCTGCACAGACAATACAAAAACTGGACAGTGTCGCAGTGTAAGTCAGTTTCTTCTCTTCTTCTCTCTCTTTCTCTCTCTCTCTCTCTTCTCTCTCTCTCTGCTCTCTCTACCATTATCATCCGTTCTTTTCTCTCTCTCTGCTTTATCATCCGTTCTCTCTCTCTCTGTCTCCCTTTACCATCCGCTCTCTCTCTCTCTCTCTCTCTCTCTCTCTCTCTCTCTCTCTCTCTCTCTATCTACTCGACTAAGCGATTCACTTTTCGTTTCTTTTAAATTCCAGCGTCTGCAGAGTCTGGCGGAAACGGGAAGGATTCCCAGCAAGACTGCACAGTGACATTTCCCTAGATCACCCCTAAGCCTGTGAATGAAAAAGACTTGATGTGACAGAGGCATCCCCAAAACCCCCATCTCTACCCTACCCAACCCCAATCATCACCCAACCACCTCCGCGCATCTTCCCCCACTACCCACTCCTTCACCTCCACCCCCATACCGTAAAAATAAAAAACCCACAAGCATCGTCTTTCATTTCCGTGGTTCATCAAAAAAAGCAGCCATGCTGTTGCACTGACATGACGTAAGGAAGGGGGCGAGGTCAGTTGCGACGCCCGGGTGAAAAGAAGCCCTCTGTTTTTGTCTTTGCTGCAGAAGAGCGCCATACCCACGAATCTCTGGAGCTGAAAGGATTAAAGATCTGCGAATTCTTGCTATGTTTAGAAGGGAGAATTCGGGAGAGAGAGAGGAGAGGAAGAGAAAGAGAGAGAGAGAGGGAGAGACGAGAGTGGAGAGAGAGAGAGAGAGAGACAGAGAGAGAGAGAGAATGGAATGAATGAATGAATTCTTTAATCAGAAGGCCATTGGCCCATTCTGTATGGTGCCTCAATTCAAAATTCAGTTACCAAAACGAGTAATCATACAGTGTAATAAATGTCTACCAGTGCAATGCTAAATAGATGGTAACCACAGTGTAAATACATGTCTACAGTACAATGCAAAATAGTGGCTCACACAGTGTAAAATACATGTTTCTACAGTGCAATGCAAAATAGTGGCTCACACAGTGTAATACATGTCTACAGTGACAATGCAAAATAGTGGCTTCACACAGTGTTGTAAATACATGTCTACCAGTGTAATGAAAATAGTGGCCTCACACAGTGTAAATACATGTCTACCAGTACAATGCAAAATAGATGCGCTCACACAGTGTATATACATGTTACCAGTACAAGGCAAAATAAGGGCTCACACAGTGTTATACCATGTCTCCCAGTACAATTCAAAAGAAGTGGCTCACACACTGTAAATAACATGTCTTCCAGTACATTTGCAAAATAGTTGCTCACACTCAGTGTAATACATGTCTACCTAGTACAATGGCAAAAATAGTGGCTCACACACCATAGTGTAAATACATGTTACCAGTACCAATGCAATTGGGGTTGGCTCACACAGGGTAAATTCATGTCTACCTGTGCAATGCAAAATAGTGGCTCACACAGTGTAAATACATGTCTACCAGTACAATGAAAATAGAAATGGCCTTAACATTGTCGTAAATACTTGTCAACCAGTTACATGCAAAATAGTGCTCACACAGTGTAATTGCATGTCGACCAGTACATTCAAAATAGTGGCTCACACAGTGTAAATACATGGTCTACAGTACAATGCAAATTAGTGGCTCACACAGTGGGTAAATACATGTCTACAGTGCAATGCAAATAGTGGCTCGCACAGTTGTAAATACATGTCTACCAGGTACAATGCAATATAGTGGGCTACCACACAGTGTATAATACCATGTTTACCAGTGCAATGCAAAATAGTGGCTCACACAGTGTAAATACATGTCTAACCAGTACAATGGCAAAATAGTGGCTCACAGTTGTAAATACATGACTACCAGTACAATGAAAATAGTGGCCTCACACAGTGTAAATACATGTATACCGGTACAATGCAAAATTAGTGGCTCTCAACAGTGGAAATACATGTCTACAGGTACAATGCAAATAGTGGCTCACACAGTGAATTAAATGTCCTACCAGGAACAATGCAAAATAGTGGCTCACACAGTTATGTAATGCAGGTCTACCAGTTACAATGCAAAATATGGCTCACACAGTGCTAAAATACATGTCTTACCAGTGCAATGCAAAATAGTGGCTCACACAGTGTAAATTACTTGTCTACCAGTTACAATGCAAAATAGTGGCCCACAGTGTAAATACATGTCATCCAGTACCCCCTTCCAAAATAGTGGCTCACACAGTGTAAATACATGTCTACCTGTTGCAATGCAATATTAGTGGCTCACACTAGTGTAAATAATGTCTACCAGTTAATGCAAATTAGTGGCTTCACACTGTGTAAATACATGTCTACCAGTGCAATGAAAATATGGCTCCAACAGTTGGTTAATACATGTCTACCAGTACAATGCAAAATAGTTGCGCATGAGCTAATGATTACAGCACGGTCTAGCAAAGGCTTTAATATAAGTTACAATGACAAGTTTCGCTTCGTTCAATGTTAGACGATGAAAGTAAAAGACATAACCTGAACATATCCATGGATTTAAGGTAGTATTTTTTGGGAAGGATTCTTTTCTTAAATCACTATAAGCTGGACACGTAAAGACAAAATGGGTCTCATCTTCCTCAGCAGCATGAACATATTGGTGCATAACTCGTGACTTCTGTGGTCTGGTATACCTTAAAGAATGTGTTCAATTATAGGTGAAACTCCAATTCTAAAATTTACTTAGGGCATTCTTTATCAAATTTGGTTTATATTCATAGACACATAGGGCTCCCTTAGATAACTACTTTTAATCGCTCTGTAAAAACTGTATCTCTCACTTGTTTGCGTAGGTGAGTGTCCCATTCCTGCCACCTTTTGCCAATCAAATATTCTCTGTCTAAATTCTTTAATGAACATTGAAAACAGACTCTACACCCTGTTATCCCAAACATAGGAAATCCATTATTTGTTAAAGCTGTTACGAAATGTGTAACCCACGTTATACGTCCCTTCTGCGCAAGACAACGTAAAATTTCTATATGCCTTATGTGGTTAATCTTGTTTCCCATACGGGTCAGCTTGTTACCAGAATTAAATACAACGTACATAAAGAGTTTAAAATAATATAGGATATATCCGAGATCGCCATACAAGAAAGCGTTCGGTGTTTCTTATTATCTACACCTTAAGAACTTTTTAGTCCATATGTGTGCACCTTTTCTATTTCTAAGCCGCCTTATCCAAAGCCCATATTTCAGCGCCATATGTACAATGGCTGAACTTGGGCATCGAATAGCGTAAAAAACAGTTCAGCCTGTGGATTTATTCTCAAGTTTTTACATTGTTTCTCTGAATGGGATATAATGCTCGTTTAGCTTTATCTTACCATTCATAACTTTGCTGGTGTAGAAATAAGTGTGGTTGAAAAGCACACAACTTGATACGTATAACTGTTTTACAACTTTCAATTCTGTTGTACCATATATCCATTTTTCCCTTGAAGCTAAGTAACACCTTTCCTGAACACATAATATTACTTTTATTCATATTTCACCGTCAATTCAGTATAACTGGATGCTGTATACAAAAACTATTCAAAATGAGTTTGTAGTCCACCCACTGTTTCTGACATTCAAAATAATATCATCTGCAAATAATAAAATAAACAACTCAGAGAAATCAGGCCGGAAAATGTCATTCCATGCCTTCATTTTCAATTATTTCTAAAGCAATTCGTTAATAAACAAGAAAACAAAACTGGGACATGCAACACATCACCTTGTTATTACCCTCTCTTGAAACAAGTAATAAATTCTGTCAATCTGACCTTATTCTTATTGCTTGCTTCTAACTTTATCATACATACTTCTTATACAGGGCATACATTATCCCCCTCTATTCCATTTTTAAATGTATTGGCCACTAAAGTTTTTTGATATGGAATCGAAAGCTTTTTCAAAATCTATGAAAGCAAACATACAAACTTTCTATTGTTCACTAACTGCTTTTGTAACGGACGCCATAGTGTGATTAATATGATATATGTTGAATAATTCTTTGGTTTAAAATCCAGCCTGATACTAACCAGTAGTATTATTTTCTTCAATCCATTTTTTGACAGTCTAACTTTAATTATTGAACTGTAAAGTTTTACTGCTCAATTGCCTCAGTGATATGCCTGTAATTATTCGGGTCATCTAAATCTCCCTTTTTATGTAATGTCCCCCTTCTGGTTCCTGTCATTGTCAGGTTATACACTTTATCAAACAGAGCATTTAAACATACTTAACCAAAAATCATTCAGATATACAACTTGATCATTGGAAATACTTTTAAAATTCACTATTTATACATTGGACGTGATTTTGAATTCTTTAATTTCCCCAATGCACGAATAACCTCTTTCTTTCATAATTGGCTGAATTAAACCATCTCTCTTCATTGTCTTCAACTGAATAGTCATTACTCCTCTTCTAGTTTGTATTATCTAACCTGCTTGTCAAGAATATTTTTTAAATGCAAAAACCAGTCTTCGGTACTAAATGTTTTGATGTACCACGTCGTTTGGGAAATTTTGTGCACTGCTTCCCAAAACTTGTATGTTTACCTACAGAAGACACCGTTCATTAAGTTGCAATTTCTATATTCCTTTTCTTTTCTTTCTAAGAGATTTTTGTATTCCTTCGAGCCTTTTACAATACTCGGTCCTGTCATTATCTTTTAAGTTCTACAAACCTTCGAAATGTAATCATTCTCACGTTTTTTCTTCCAATTTTACATTCTTCATCAAACCATTTAGTACTCTTCTTGTCTGATCTCTCATCGAAATAAAATCTTTTTCTTTTCATAATCAGCGTGTTGCAAAAATGCAGTCATTATTAAATAAATTCCAGAGCTCCATCTAGGTCTGCATCCATCAATTTGAGCTGCACACTTAAGGTGTCTTGAAAACTCCTGAATGACTCATGGGCTTCATTAATTGTTTCAGCACAGTCTACTTTCCATCTATCCTCTCAATGAAGCATGTTTCCTTGGACTCTACAGTTTAACAAATGCAGATCTATTCTTATTCTGTGGTTTAATACATAATTCTAAAGGGAGGTTGATCAGATTCTATACTTTCCACCACATGAATTTCACAACATGAATGCAAACAGAGAAAAAGTCATCACATGCCGGGGGGGGACAAAAAATAATCATCACACTACGGTCAGTATAGAAATGTATAGTAAATGAACAATCTTTGTTCTCCATCACAAACAACCATTCAGCATTACATATTCCTAGGAATTACAAAGGTTTAAGAGTTCCTTCCTTATGAATTTTTACTTTATCTTGCGAATTTCGAATCATTCTGCCTTCGTTGATTTCTTTCATCTACCGCTGTGTTGCAAAAACACCATTTCCTTGGAAATGTATCTCTTATTTACTGTTTAAGTCCCCATACACACCAAAATATACATATCATCCACTTAGTACGGTTATCGTAAGAATATCTACATGTAATCCACATCGCTCTGTCTATACTACTGTGTTATAATAGGAAGAATGCTCTGGCGGATATAACAACAAATAAAAGGACTATCTTTAACCCCCCCCCCCCCCCCCAGATCCAAACAATGCTTTATTGATAGAAAACAAAGGAAAATTCCCGCGTTCAACTGTTCTTTCCGTCTACATAATTAACAATTCCGTTTTTAATGAGACAAAGAAACCCCCCCAGAACGTTTCCCTGTTTGGAACAGCTTAACTGCTGTTACAATATGCTGTGTAATTTCGGAAAAGCTAGTGGATTCAAAGCTATCAAACAAATGTCTCTACTAACAAATAAAGTCAAAAGATGAAAGATAGGAAGTGAAAGATATTGTCATTCAATTTGGACAAATACAGATATGTTTCAATGCAAAAATGAATATTCTTGTTCATATTTACATGTGTATTCTTTGGGCCATTCTTTTTATTGTTAACATTTTTTTCAAAAACACTTTCAATACGGCCCCCTAATGAATGTGACCCATTTTCTTCAAACCCCACGGATTTCTGCGACACGCTAGCAGGTTCGCCAACGACGGAAAGCACATGTTTGCACGATCTGTTTTTGACACAAACTCGACCGGTGTAACTTGTTCAGTGATCCCCTGTGTAAATTCTGCAAAGTTGAAATCATAATCACTAGAGGCTAAATTTCTTTTGAACACATTCGGCCGGCCTAATCCCTATTTCGTCTGAACAAGATTTCCATTAGCACTGAGGTAAAATTTGGTTCCGTCGATAATAAGGTGATCAAAGACCATACGGCTCTTTTCCCAGCCTCTCTTGCCTCTTTTAAATAAGGACCAAGTTTTTTCCTAATGTCTCTGACTCTTCTACTGAAGTCCTCTCCAACGAAAACAGATGTGCCTTTCAGCTTACCTTTAGCTCTCAGAATGTCTTCTTTGTCTTTGAAAAATGTACACCTAGCCACAATCGGAGAGTCCTTCTTGGAGGATACACGGTGCACACGGTCGAATTGACACTCTCCTGTCAGTTCCAGTTGGTCCACAATCAGTTCCCTGACACTGTCTTCACAATCCTTCCACGTTTCATTGTCTTTGCGAGGTATTCCATGGAATATGAGGTTGTTCCGTTTCGATCTGTCTTCAAGTTCATCAGTTCTGCGCTCAAGATTTTCACATCTAGTTTTTAACACTTCATTTTCACTTTGCAGGGCTTTCTTTGCTTGGCTTAACGTCAAAACCTCCTCCTCGAGTGTCGCCATTTTGTATTTCAGACTTCTAAATTCGTCTTTCAATTCCCTGATGTCACTCTGCATTACGTCGAACTTTGTATTTAAGTCATGGTTCATTTTTAACAAAGTGTCCATCACCTCATTGACAGTGTGGTCAGCTTTTCCGTCTGTAGATTGGCGTCCAGGGGAATCCACGTTGTCCTTGCTGTTCATCTTCCCAGCAGAGGTCAGTCGTGACTGTCGGGTTTCCTTGCCTTGAAGTGGTCCGGGGTTCTTTTCAACGTCACCACACCGTGTTAAAAGGTCCCCCCAGAACAGAAGTGTCAGCAACACTCCCACGACGACACCGGTTGACCTGTGTTGAACTCTCAAGGTCAGCAAAAACATGGCCTTCTTCCGTTTTGCTCTCAGGTACATGAAGCCGACAAACACAGCGGCAAAACTCCCACATACCGCTCTAAAGGTGAGTGGAGCTACTGGCATGGCTTGACTGGTATTATCATCCACGTGTGCGCAGAATGTTAAACTTTAACAGTTGAATGGGCAACCGTAATTCCAATTAATCTGCGGAGCTCAGAATGTAGGCCCTTTCTCTGTGACATCCGCGCATGCCGAGAGAGAGAGAGAGAGAGAGAGAGAGAGAGAGAGAGAGAGAGATTATGATAATGATGATGACAATGATGATGATGAGGATGAGGATGAGGATGAGGATGATGATGATGATGATGATGATGATGAAAAACCCATGCAATGTTATGATTATTCT
>CM031595.1:21084237-21086737 GCA_018398815.1 Conus ventricosus | reverse complement strand
ATTCCTTCAGAGAATAAGTACCGTTTAAGTAAACACCCTGGGTCCTGCTTTCAAGATATGACTGAAGAAGGTGCTACTGCCGGATTTTGAACATATGCAGTCATTTTTTTAAAATAATATGTTGTGGTCTACAAAATCAAACGCTTTCTTAAAATCGAGAAAACAGTTCCATGATTTTCAGAGAAGAGAGAGAGAGAGAGAGAGATGAGAAGAATGAGAGAGAGAGAGAGAGTAAGAAGAACAGACAGACAGCAAAAAAAACAACAATAAAACAAACAATCAAAAATCAGGTACACAGACAGACCGATTGACAGACAAGCTGCCAAACAGAGATCCTTTGGCATTGTATTGTAAATACCTGGAAGATTTGTTGACATTAGATAAACATTTGGTATGTGCAACACAAGAATTAAACATAAGAACACGACTGAAAATCAAAACAAATAGACAGACAAGGTAAAAAAAAAAAGAAAACAAAAGAAAATTGAGACTGACATCCGCGTGACTGAGACAGGAGATGACTGAAGAAGCGCTAGCTGGCAGCCCCTCAGTTGGCTCTACCTTGGTAAACGTCATGTCAGCGCGACCTGGAATTGTAAAATGTATACACTTGGTTTCTAACCGAGCATCGGCGCTACATAATACTCTCATCAACACGAACAACAACAGCAACAACAAGAAAAACAACAACAATAATGGAAAAAAATAGATAATAACATAACAATAACAATAATTATCATAACACAGTCGCTCTCAACCACCTGTTCAAGTAACTAAATGTTAATTTCTTTCAAAACATTACACACCGGAAGAGCTCAGTTGTAGAGCGCCGGACTCGTAATCTTGGTGATCCTGGGGTGCGGTTCGAACCTCCGCCGGGCGTTTCGTACAGGGATATTTCCCTCGGAGTTAACATTGGATCGAATCCATTCCCATACAGTCCTTCGAATAGACTATAAACCAGGTTCCGTGTGAGCGCACGCATAACATCTTGCACACACGTAAAAATCCCATCACCAACTTTCGGAAGAGTAGCATTTGGCCGTGGTATGGATGACACGTTACACATACATGCACTCTGCGTGAGAAATGGAAAGAATGAAGGAAGGAAAGAAAATGAGTGATCGATATTGAACGAAACTGACTGGATGACACGGAAACGATTGAATGAAGCGCCAGCTGGCAGCTCTTCAGTCGGCACTACCCAGTAGGCAGCCCGTTGTGTAAACGAGTGTTGATTGTAAAGCGCTTTAGAGCTTGCCTCTAGCCGAGAATAGGCTATATAAGTATTCATTATTATTATTATTATTATTATTACACATGATATCTTATCCTTAATTGTCGCCTCTTGACCTGTTACTATATCGATGAAGTCAAAATAAAAAAAGAAAATTAATGTCAGGCATCCAACCCATGAAGTGTGTGAGTGTACTCAACTCTATGTTCATTAATAGAATATTTGCAGCGACATAGACGGCAGTGTCAGCTTAACCCTTTAAGATAAAAACATAATGATCATAAATTTCAACAAAATAGTTAATTTGTGACAAAAAGCAAGCAAAATTCAAAAACATCAGTGAATTTGAGAGTATTTGCTTTAAAAGATAACAGACAGGTCTGTTTCCATACTAACTCTGCAAAAGGGGCATAACTTACTTCAATCATCACTACTTTTTATTGCAAATATACTAGAGTTCAGCGGAGATAAAGGCTGAACGTTAACAAATGCTCGTAGTGAGAACAAACAGACCTAAACATTCATGGAACTATAGAGAAATAGTACAATGGATCACTGTTATTGAGAGAGAGAGAGAGAGAAGAGAGAGAGAAGAGAGAGAGAGAGAGAGAGAGAAGAATGTCTTACCGCGTTGAATTATCATTTTGTTATCAAGAAATAAATAAAGACCTTCCTGAATCGTTGTCATTTATTTCTGTTTACGGTTAGTTTTAAATCTTTTATTCACTTCTTTTCTTCTTTCTATCACTCTCTCCCAGCCGTTTCGGCCTTCTTTCTTCTTCCTTTCTTTCTTCTTTCTCTGTTTACATCCCTGCTGATGCCTTCTTGTCGGTTGCCGAATAAACAACATCAACATGACCTAGCCTCTTTCTCCATCTTATTCAAACGTGTTTCTAGCCATAGACCTTTTTTTTACCTCTGTTTCTTACCTATATCTGCCTGTGGTTTTTCACTTTTGGTTTGTATTACAATTACTTTGTTTTTGCTCTCTGTCTGTCTGTCTGTCTGTCTGTCTGTCTGTACTTCTCTGTCGTCCTGTCTCTCTCTCTCTCTCTCCTCTCTCTCTCTTCTCTCTCTCTCTCTCTCTCTATTTTCTCTCTCCAGCTTTCCTGTCTCTATATCAATCTGTCGACCTGTCGTCTGGCCGTTGATCTGTCTGCCTGTCTGTCTGCCTGTCTCTTGTACAAAGAACACAACGTGAAGGCTCTCTCTGTCTGTCTGTCTGTCTGTCTCCCCCCCCCCTCTCTCTCTCTCTCTCTCCTC
>CM031595.1:21081958-21083237 GCA_018398815.1 Conus ventricosus | reverse complement strand
CTTTCCGTTACCCTTCCTCAAAGTTCCCAGAGGACCTTTAGACCTTCTTTCGTGACCATACTTATGAAGTATTCTTTCTAAACTGATGTCAGCAGATCTTCATATGGTCTAATGTGCTGGCTGATGAGTTTATGTTTTGATGGTTTGGGGTAACACAGTACGTGTTACCACAAGCTATCAATTTATATACATGTTGTTAAAGCACGTTACTCAATCCTCTGAGAAGTTTAGTGAATATCCCTCGAAAATTCTTAACAAATGCTAAGATTTAAAACTGAATCAATCATTTTGGAAGCAAACTTATGAACGAAAGATTATGTCTATTGACAGCGGAAGATGAAAAACGAAGAAGAAAAATAGACTATATTCTGGACAAGCAAGCACAAGAAGAAAAACAGAATCTTTGTCACTGCGCCTACCGAATCCTGGCGACGTTGCATTGTCTGATCATGACAGTCTCATTAAGGGTGTAATCACACCCCATCCCGCCCATTGATGTCTTGCAGCCTGTCAGGTGTTCCTGTGTGCTCCGCTCCTTCTGTCTGCCGGAGCAGGCACTGACAGGACGGTCTGTGGGTCAGTGTGATGGGAAGGCTGAATACTGGACGCTGACAGGAGTTGGTCAGTCTAATAGGAAGGCTAAATACTGGACGCCGACAGGACGGTCAGTGAGTCAGTGTGATAGGAAGGCTAAATACTGGACGCTGACATGACTGTCTGTTGGTCAGTCTAATAGGAAGGCTGAATACTGGACGCTGACAGGATGGTCTGTGGGTGAGGCTGATAGGAAGGCTGAATACTGGACGGGGTGAAAATGTTCAGCGTCAGCAAAGAAGAAGCTGAAGAGGACGACAAGAAGGAGAAGTGAGTCGACAAGGTTTCAGAACTGTCTGTGTGTCTGTGTGTTTCTGTGTTTTTCTGTCTGTCTGTCTGTCTATCTGTCTGTCTGTTTCACTCTCTCTCTCTGCATTTGTCTCTGTCTCTCTCTTTCTGTCTCACTCTCTCTCTCTCTCTCTCTCTCTCTCTCTCTCTCTCTCTCTCTCTCTCTCTCTATCCCTCTCTGTCTCATCTGTGTGTGTGTTGTGTGTGTGTGTGTGTGTGTGTGTGTGTGTGTGTGTGTGTGTGTGTGTGTGTGTGTGTGTGTGTGTGCGCGCGCTTGTGTTTGCATGCGTAAGTACGTGTGCTTGTGTGTGCATGCGTACGTGCGTGTGTGTGAGCTCGCAAGCGTGCGCGCGTGCGTGTGTATGTTGGGGTATTTAGCTGATCGAAACAAATTGCA
>CM031595.1:21071958-21074458 GCA_018398815.1 Conus ventricosus | reverse complement strand
TACAGTTTGGGCACAACTAGATGGGAACAAGACGTCACAATACTATTAACTATAGTTTACGATTTCTGACCATTGATATGAAAACGAGTTTTGCTATTTTGGACCATCTGTTTTGGAACCCTCTTTCTGTGCCAGTTTGGGTAGGTCGGTTATTGCAGTCTTTGAGATGACACACACAGAACCTGCTATTAAAGGAATGAATATTGCAGATAGTGACCGTATTTCTAAAATGAATCTCTCTCTCTCTCTCTCTCTCTCTCTCTCGCTCGCTCTCTCTCTCTCTCTTGTTCACAAAACACACACACACACACACACACACACACACACACACACACACACACACACACACACACACACACACACACACACACAGAGGTAAACGATACGAAATTGTCAATATGACCCCACCACCATCATCGTCCGTTCTCTCTCTCTCTCTTCTCTCTCTCTCTCTCTCCCCTCCTCCTCTCTCTCTCTCTCTCTCTTCTTTTCTCTCTCTCTCTCTCTCTCTCTCCTCTCTCCTCTCTCTTCTCTCTCTCTCTCTCTCTCTCTCTCTCTCTTCCGCGAGATTGCTATTGATTGCATGTTATGTGGTACCAGAGGAGGGCCAGTATATAATAACCATGCAATTAAAGATGGAATCTTGATTCTTGAAGACATTATGTAGAAATTACAGAAAATAAGGATGTAAATATCATGTTATGTGGTGATTTGAATGCAAGGACTGGACGCCAACAGCCGAAAGTGGAGAATATGTTAAATTTCACTTCGGAGATGATAGTGAGGATGAAGAAGATTGTGATGTTGAGGAGGATGGTGTTTATAATGTTGATATCTGTGATGGTGATAATTCTTATGATGAAGATTTTGTATTGAAGATGATAATGAAAATGATGATGCAAATGATGTTTTTAAAGCGCTGTTCTAAAGACTCATGTGTAAATAAGTTTGGCAAATCTTTGTTAGATCTGTGTTTCATGTTTGACCTGGAAATTCTAAAGGGTACATGTTGGGACGATTCGAAAGGAGAGTTTACATTTGTGTCACCTAATGGCAGTAGCATAATTGATTATTTCATTGTCACTAAAGAGTTACTAAGTAACTGCAGAATGAAAGTGGGCGATTGTTTGTTCTCCTGGCATCTACCGCTAGATTTTAAAAATGGAAAACAGGTAACGCTAACGTAAAACAAGAACTTCCAGTATTTTGTACAGAAGAATGCATTATTTGGTCGGATGAACACGCCGTGATCTACAAAGGGGAACTAGATTCAGATGAGTTTAAACAGTGCTGTAACGAAGCTACAGAGTGTCTTAATGTGGATATAAACACTGGTGTAGAATGTTTTGTGAAAGTTTTGCACAGTGCCGCTGCATGTATGGTAAGGACTAAGGGAAAACGGAAGAAAGAAGAGAGCGATTGGTTTTGATTATGAGTGCGATAACAAGAAGAAAGTTGTGAAAAGGTGTCTGAAACGATATCAAAGAAACCAAAACCAAAGAATTGAAGAAAGAACATAAAGCAACCTACGTCAGGGAAAGGAAAGACTAAAAATTCACTGAAAAAAGATAAAAGAAAAGACTTTGATGAAAAACGAATTAATAAGTTAAAAACATCTGTTCACGACCCTAAATTGTTCTGGTCCACCATTCGATCGATTAGTAGAAAATCGGTAATTTATAATGAAATCAGCTCGCAACAATGGTATGAACATTTCTATAGTGTATTTAATGGATGTAATAACAATTTTGAAGATTTTCATGCAGATATAGATAGCGAAGAACAAAGTATCCAAATACTGATGAACCACTGTTTAATGATCAGATAACAAGAGATGAGGTCTTGACAGTATAAAACACATCAAATGTGGAAAAAGTGCTGGACCTGACAAAGTAGTTGGAGAAATGTTCAAATGTGCTAACTCTGTTGTAGTTGATTTCTTGGTTAATCTTTTTAACTTGGTGTTTGATAAGGGAATCTTTCCAGAATCTTGGTCCAAATCCATAATTGTTCCTCTCATAAGAAAGGTGATTGTAACAATCCTGATAACTATCGAGGCGTTGCACTGACAAGTGTTATTAGTAAAATGTATACGCATATACTCAACAAAAGATTAAAAGTATGGGCAGAGAGAGAGAAGAAAATAATAGAAGAACAGGCTGGATTTCGATCCAAATATAGTACAGTAGACCACATATTCACTCTGTACGCCTTATACAAAAATATTTACTAACAAAATCTAAATTGTATGTTGCATTTATTGATTTCCAGAAAGCTTTCGATTCAGTAAACAGAAATGTTCTGGGGTATATTCTGAGGAAAAATGGTGTAAATGGGAAGTTGTATGCAGCTGTTCATGGAATGTATGAGTCTGTTCTTGCATGTGTCCGAGAGAAAGGAGCTTATACCGATTATTTCAGCTGCCCCCTGGGAGTGAAACAAGGGTGTCTGCTTAGCCCACTGTTGTTTACATTCTTCATAAATGAATTAGCGATAGAGA
>CM031595.1:21030341-21052841 GCA_018398815.1 Conus ventricosus | reverse complement strand
GGTCCCAGCCAAACACAGCAAATTGCCTCCCTTAGTTTTCAGCAAGCAGCAAAGCAAGGTGCCAGCGTGAGATCAGCTATTTCCACACGTTCCTTTTCCAGAGCTGGGTAGGGGAAATGGGTGTAGGGAAAGTGGGGAAGGGGGTGGGAACGGGTAATAGGGCGCTGGGGGTGGGGAGGGGTGAAGGGGAGAGGAGAGGCTTAGAGGGTGGAGGGGATGACGTTAGGGGCAGGGAGTTGGGGGCAGGGAGGAGGATAGGATATTGAGGGGGCATGCGTCAGTGCATGCCTCCGAGCAGAACGTAGAGAAAATAAACAGGGTGCAGTACAAACGATACAGCAGGGAAAATGCGATTGAGAATGATGCTGATTTGATTCACTTTGGAGGGAAGGGGGAGCAGGACAGGAGGTGGAGAAGGAAGGGGAGGGGGGAGGAGAGCAATATTTAATCTCAGTCTCTCCTTGTCACGACCGACCCCTGGAGGTCTGCCCTGACAGGATCGGTCTAGGTGGGAGTGAAGGGAGTGACTGACCTCACACGCCCGCAAGAGACCACACAATAAAGATTACGATACAACACCCCATTTATTCCACCAGCAAAATAAACATTCCAACACACACACCATGCACAATCTCAACCAAGCACTCAACGCACCAACATGCACAATCGCAATCAAGCACTCCGACACCACAACATGCACGATTATAAATAAACATTTCACCATACGACGTTTCACAATCACAATTACAGCATTCCAGCACATGTAATATATACACAATTATAAAGAAACATTTCCAGCATCGATCCCTTCTAACACCCTGCCGTGCGTCCACACCCCTGCCTCTGTCGGGCCTACTGGGGCACCCTGTCGCACTAGGTGCTCCGAACCGGGTCGGTTTTCTCGCAGGGAGTCGCTCAAAGCCGACACCCTCGACTCACAAGCGGGCAGTGAAGAGCGTGTCCCGGGGGGGGGGGGGGGGGGGGGGGGAGGGAACGTGGCGCTGTTACTGGAGGTCCTGGACGGGGTCAGGGCCGGGCCAGTCAAGAGGGCGGGTCCTCTACCAGTCCACGGTCCCGACCAAGGGCGTGGCCTCGACCAGCGCGTGGCACCATCCAGTCCGTGGTCTCAGCCAGCACGTGGCACCATCCAGGTCCGTGGTCTCAGCCAGAGCGTGGCCTCAACCAGCACGTGGCACCATCCAGTCGTGGCCCTCAGCCAGCACGTGGCACCATCCAGTCCGTGGTCTCAGCCAGGGCGTGGCCTCAACCAGCACGTGGCACCATCCAGTCCGTACTCCGGGTGAAGCCCCCGAAAGGGGGGAGGGAAACGTAGTTTGGGAGGAGAGGAGAAAGGGAGGGAAGGAAAAAGGGAAAGGGAGGAAGAAGAAGGGTACTGGAACCCGCCGTCATACAGTCTGACCCATGCTGTCAAATCTTAACAGCCACTCGCATGATGGGCGAGGGGAAGTCTATTAAACCCACACAGTAAAACCCATCGAATCAAGTCTTCTCACACGATGCAGGTAAAAGACTGCATTAAATCAACAGGTTATAAAACAAATATGAATTATTTTCCCACCCTTCTCTCACTCACGTTTAACATTTTTCCCTTCTTAGGAAATAAACCAACACAGCGACCATCGCTTAATAACTGTCACAACATTTGCAAATTAATAATTAAATGGCCTAATTGTCACATTTTTAAAACACATTTCAAAAAAAACACAAATCTCCAACCACGCATCCGAACGACAATCATGCGTACGCACGCTCGCGAACATAAAACTCGTTCTCCTTGCACACACCAAACAAACGGTGGCCGAAAGATAAGAGTCCGGCGAATGGGGACAGGGGCGGACGAGCGAGACCAAGCAATTTCCCAACCTGAATCACCAGGTTCTCTCCCATCCCCACCGACTACCGCATCACCAGATGCATAAACAGGAGAAAGAATTTTGGAAAAAAATTTAGAATGGCCCAGGTTAAAGATTGAATTAACCAGAGAAAAGGTCTCAAAACAATATTTCTCTTACAATTTCGAAAACAAAAGAAAATTGGGAAAAAGAGGAGATTTAACCGACTAAACAACAAAACCAAAAAAAAACAAACCACGAAACTGATGCTTACCAGCTACCCGTGGGTGACCCGGGAAGAGGCGGGTCAAACGACCCCCTCTTGCCCTCTGTCCAGTCGAGAGGACAGAGGCACAGGTGCGGAAAAAGAAGAAGTGATGTCCCCCTCCTACAGGCCGACTGCAGGAATTGAAGATACAGACTGTACCTCGATGATACGGTGAAGAACAAGAATGGAGCAGGCGCCCCCAGAGACATCTTCCGCTTGAGTCAAGAGCTAACCTCCCTCAGCAATGGCGGCCAACATGCCATGTGCGTCACAGAGTGAGCATACTTCAAACTAAAAGAAATGAAGCCGTGCGACAGGTAAAAAGACAGGCGAGAGGCCGATAGACAGCAAGTTCGAGAGAAAGGTACCAGCCACCCGTGAACCTACAGGATGAATAGCACGGCAGTGGAATAAGAGAGAGAGAGAGAGAAAGCAACCGAAGTTGAGCTGAACTACACAAGGTGCAACCGCACCACAAGCCACATTAAGGGACGGATACACGACAACAGCAACGACAATAAACAAATGAATAATTCCGCACCCTAGATGGGGCAAACGTCGTAGGCCTCGTGACAAACTCGTGACAAACCCCCCTTCTAAAAGCATCTGTTTCTCTGAGATACAGTGCTCCTTTGAACCTTGACGCATGTGCAAATTCACAACAATGGGACCGAACCAAAATCTCTGTGATCGACAGAGTACGACAAATCCAATACAAACATTCCACGATTTGAATCACACCGAGGAATACATAATTACTACATTTATCAAACAACTAAAAGCAAAACCTTCCAACCATGAAAGTAACAATCCGAACCACTGGTGATTCACTACCCTTAAACATCACTGAAGTGAAAACTGTCACTACACCTGATACAGAGACCAAAAGGGGATATGACCCTGGTTTAGGGGAAGTGTCCCCCTGACTGATTTCCAATGTGCTGACTACGGAGCTCGGCTAAGATAGTCAGCATCCTATTACAGGAAACCCCTTTATACGACGGAAATGACTGCATGACTCTGCAGTTCCGCTGCCTAACTTGAGTCGATGACTGACTAGCCGGGTCCGGTTCCAAGCACTGGAGAGGATGATGATCGCTCTCCCGTACAAACTTTCCCCGGGCCCTACTTCTTCTTGGGCACGCCAGTGCGCGTCCAAATCTGCCTGAGAGATTCAGCAACAGTAGGGGCATCGATAGTCCTAAGCGGGACAGCCTCTGGGGATCGACTCGCAGATTCTAAACCCCTACCGAAGTGTAGCGGTGACCGCGACCGGATGGAGGATTAATGGGTTCACCAGGGCGACCCCAACCTTGCTGAATGGTTCCCCAACCCGTGGCACTGGGTCCCAGGGAACAAAGCCTCAAGCGCCCTTAGGCGTTGTCCGTTGGCAGGTATCGCAACTGCGGCAGTATTGCCTAACCTGTGAGTTCATCCCTGGCCAGAGAAAAAACCTGCCTAAATCGCTCGAGAGTCCGCTTGGAGCCCATATGACCCCCCATGGGGGGAATCGTGGGCCTGCCGGAGGAAAAGACTCTCTCAGGCTTTGGGGAACCACAAGCGTTTGGGGCCCCACGATCTGCCTGAGTGGAAACCCCAAAGAGGGTCCCCTTGTGGAGCTTTAAGCTCACCTTGGCGTGTGTGGCCGACTGAGCGGGACGACCACAAGTTGTCGTAGGCGTTGGACATCCAAGTCCCTGGCCTGAAGACGGAATAATGCTAGCAGGATCGGCCCTTGCCAGAACCTCGTTAGAAAATCGGCTGAGAACGGGACGCAATTCCTGTTTCCTGCTTCTTAGCTTGGCGCGTGTGGTGACTCCCACACACGCCGTACGGGCAGATCCGTAGACACGGACTGACTGCGTCCGTCTGCGAAGGTGATAGTAATTTCCCCATGATAAGGGAAATACAGAGGTCGCTCCACCGCGATGGCCCATTACTTTGCCACAGAAGTAGGGGTGGAGAAGAAACGAGTACTGAAGGACGGGTGGAGGTAAAACCAGCCTCCAACCCGCACACATCGTAACTGGCGCCCCGCCCGGGCCCTTTGGGAAAACTAAACCTTATCCACAAAGAGTGTTGATGCTCCCGAATCCCTGATGGTGTCGACCAAGGATGAACCAACAACAGAAAGAAAAAACTGGACACTCTGTTTCCACCAGAAGCTTGGATGGACCCCACGTTAGCCGAGGCGCGAGGATGCTGGAAAGGACTAGCCCATGCCTACCAGCGGCTCTAGGGCAATCTTTCCTTATGTGGCCAGGACGACCACAAAGACAACAAAATCGGAGGTGCTGAGGTTCCCGATGGACTGCTGCCTTGTTCACCCCGCTAGCAGTTGTCGGGCGCCTTATCGCACTAAATCCTGTGGAGGGCTTCCTCTCCGTATCTGGGCGATGCCCATAAGCCCTGCGAGCTTCGCAAACACTCAGCTGTGTGAATCGCAGTCCGCCGAAATCCTGAGGTGCTGGCTCGCCTATCCGGATCCTCAACTCTGGTGACACATGTTGTTGAGCAGTTCAATGAGGATCAGATCCTCCAGCTCCAACTAGCTAACTGAGCCAGTACCTAGCGTTTTTGCGCAGCCTATCACACGAAACTGCACGAAGGTCTCGTCATAATTCTTCTTCATGGCCTAAACTTCCTCCTGTACGTTCTTCTGGGCGTAAGGTGGAAAACTCTTAAGCAGAGCCAACTGATGTCTGCAAAAGACGCGCCTTCATTTAGAGTGTGCACACACTCCCTTGCAGCACCAGATAACCCAGAAAAAAAGGTGATAGCCTTCTGTTCCTCAGACAATTGATATGAACTAGCAACCTTTTCAAAATGTCTAGGAACTTATCAATGTCCTCACTGGGTTGAAACTCTGGAAGCTTTAACTTTGGGCCTCTAACTCTCTCACCTGCCTGGTGTTAACCCCCTGGTTACAGAAGCGGAGAGGCCGCAAAAGAAATTGTTCCATCTCTTTCCCTGCGTAGAGCTTCCTGTCTGGCGCCCCTCTCTACGCTGATCAGCTCTTCCCGCGGAGGGCTTCCAGGCTGGAGCCCCTCTCTACGCAGAATAGCCTCTTCCCTATGCAGAATCTCCTGTCTGTCAGTCTCCTCTCTACGCAGAGCCTCCATCCTGTCTAGCTCTTCCCTCCGGAGCCTTGCCTCTTCCCTACGAAGGGCTTCCTGCCTATGCAGCCTCTTTCTCCCTACGCTGCCGCCCAGTAATCATAAGGACAGAGGTGATATCACTGAAGCGGGAGTTCACCACTCCCGACCCGGGAGGATGATCGTCTGTCGTCACCTTGGGTCTCGGACTTTACCATAAGTAAAGTCTTCTGGGGCATGCCCCTACGAGGGGGAAGCCTGGAGAGGAGAAGTTTTCGGTACTCTGCGACCCAACAGAACCCACAGTTGCTTCGCTATGCTCTGACCGCTTCGAGCGGAATAGTGCCAGTCGGGGTCTCAACAGGTTGACCCCCCAGCGAAGAGGTAGTAATAGTACCCACTGGACCTACCTGCTACAGCCTGGAAATAAGTAGAAGTTACCGTAGTCGAGTACTGGTACTAAAATGTAGGGATCAGTAACATTTTGGATACCCTTTTCTTGACGCACGCGTCGCCACACCACAGCGCCGGAGTCGCCATGACAACTCAATATCTACGGTTTTCAAATACAGGGGAAGACAATTCCACTAGAAAAAAAAAAAAAAAACAAAAAAAATTTTCGGGGGTGTTGTATTGTGTGTATGTGTGCTGTGTGCGTGTGTGCGGACAAGTTCGGCAGGCTCCCACTCTGGCAACACCGCGCTTACAGCACGAGAACCAGTGCGGTGGGGCTCACGAAAAAAAAAACAAAACCAAAAACTAGGTCGGCTGCCCCACTCTGGCAACACCGCGCTTCCACAGCACGAGCAAAACAGTGCGGTGGGGCTGGCGGAAAAAGAAACCCCCCCCCCCCCCCCAAAACTGACAGACAGATCCGGAGAGAGGAAAAAAAAACAAAGGGACATACGTCCGAATCAACCCCTCTGTACTCAATAACCCGGTAGAGAAAAAAAACAAGATAACTGGCTAAATACAAAAAGGAATGGAAGACTGGAGCGGCAACAGAAAGGCAAAGACTTACGGACCGTACCTGCGTGAGGTACCCGGCCGGAAGGTGGTCTGGGACGCGGTCGGACTCCCCTTCGGTTCACCTCGGACTCCGAGTCACGCCGGATGTTCCATCCCAGGCCACAAAAAGACCTCCCTTCACGCTAGAGTCACCCAGCCATCACCACGAACAAACACGACAAACTGATCTAAACATATACAAAACAGTCAAAACTAAACAGGTACTCCGCGAAAAACGTGAGGAGGACAGCCAGAGCCCTTACATCCCGGACGAGGCCCCCACAATCTGTCACGGGACCGACCCCGGAGGTCTGCCTGACAGGACGGTCTTGGTGGGAGTGAATGGAGAGTCTGACATCACACGCCCCGCAAGAGACACACAATAATGATTACGATACATAACACCCCATTTATTCACACCAGCAAAATAAACATTCCAACACACACACCATGCACAATCTCAACCAAGCACTCCAACGCACACAACATGCACAATCGCAATCAAGCACTCCGACACCCACAACATGCACGATTATAATAAACATTTCACCATACGACGTACACAATCACAATTACAGCATTCCAGCACATGTAATATATACACAATTATAAAGAAACATTTCCAGCATCGATCCCTTCTAACACCCTGCCGTGCGTCCACACCCTCCCTCTGTCGGGCCTACTGGGAGCACCCTGTCGCACTAGGTGCTCCGAACCGGGCGGTTCTCGCAGGGAGTCGCTCAAAGCCGACACCCTCGACTCACAAGCGGGCAGTGAAGAGGTGTCCCGGGGGGGGGGGGGGGGGGGGGGGGGGGTGGGAACGTGGCGCTGTTATGGAGGTCCTGGACGGGGGTCAGGGCCGGCCAGTCAAGACGGCGGGCTCCTCTACCAGTCCACGGTCCCGACCAAGGCGTGGCCTCGACCAGCGCGTGGCACCAAGAGAACAGTATTTTACCAATTTAACTCACTTGCTCCACCACTAAGTTTTTGGGCGAAAGTGGCCTAAAAGCCGCCTTTTCCTGTGGCGGAAAGAGAGAGAGAGAGAGAGGGGAGAATCACCGGCAGACAGACAGACAGACAGAGAAGAGAGAGACAGAGAGAGAGACAGACAGACAGACAGAGAGGCGGGCAGACAGACACACACACACACACACACACACACACACACACACACTCTTTCTCTTCTCTCTCTCAGTTAAATGTCATAAAATCCGCACACTTCTTCTGACTAATTTCCACCCACAAACTTTGTACACAGACAGGCAGACACGGGCTGAAACCTAATCACTTAATTTACGGCTCGCGGCCTTCGTTTACACAGCACAGGCTAGGCGCTTTTGGGGGTTCGTGGGGGGAACTGCTGCGAGACCACGGGGCGTCGAAACACCTGAGACGGGGAAAGCTTGGGCCAGTGTTGTGCCCCCCAAACAAAAGCCGCCCCCCTTTTTTCTTCGCCGGGGGCTGAAAAAGCTTTTCAGAGAGAAAAATTGGGTGTGTTAAAAACATGGCGAGTCGGGGAAGGGGATTTTTCCCAAATCCCTTTCTGTCATGCTGGAAGGGGACAAATATTAACCAAAAAATTGGCTAAAGTTTTGTTATTTTCGCAGGAAAAAACTTTCCCGATAACAGACCAAACTTGTGAAAAAAAACATTGTTTTTTAAAGGGGGCCAGGGCCCAAATTTTTTGACAAAAAAATTTGAGTGGGGGACCCTTTTGTTCCCCCCTTCAAACCCAAAGGAACTTTTCTTTTTTTTTTTCCTCAAAAAAAAGGGAACTCTCATTTTGGAAAAGATTTTAAAAAATATTTGAAAAACATGTTTTGTGAGCTCCCTTTCCGATCCATTTGTTAAAACCCAAAAACCTTTGAAACTTTTTCAAAAAATTTTGCCCCCCACCCTTAAAACCCGGGTTTTTCCCTCAGTGAAAGATATGAAAAAAAATTCTCTTTCTCAGGCTTTTTTTTTTTGGGGCATTGGGTTTCAAACCCAAAGAAAAATTTTTGAAACAGTCAAAAAAAAAAAAATGGATTCCATCTGAAAGAAGTTTTTGCTTTTTGAGCCCCCTCGTGTAAAAAAGACAAAATTGAATGCATTTTTTTTCCCTTTTTAATTCAAAATTTCAAAAAATTGCGATTTTTTTTAAACGATTTATACAGCAAACGAAAATTCATTCTGAAATACATACTTTCCAAAACCCCAATTTAAAGCATTCGGGAAATGTACAAAGACGTTTTAAACCTGCATGGCGGGGAGAAAATTGACCCCATTTTCCACACCCGGAAATTTTTTACTAGGGGCCCAAAAAAAAACTGGCCCAAATGGCAGACTTTGCGATTGACCTACAAACCCCCACTTCCCCCCGCCTACTGGACGTGGGGTTGGTTTAGAGGCAGGGTTGTGGGGCGTTTTAGAAAACAGGCCCCGCGGCGGGTAAGGCCACTGCGGGCCCTACCCCCCTGAGTGGTTTTAAAATTTTATAGTAACGATCATGCATTTTGGTTTAAAAAAATAGTAAATGAGGGGGCTCAAATATAGTAAAAACATGATGTCGGTTTGCTGCCATAGGGACATTTGGCCTTTTCCTCCCTTCCCGGTTTTGGGATTTTTTAAAAAAAAAGCATTTGTCCCCTTTTTTGCAACGGGAAATAACGATTTTTGAATTTTTTTTGGCAAACAAATTTAATAGGGTTAGGGCAGGCCTTAGTACATTTTTACCATTTATGGAGAGGGTAGTGTTGGCCAGCACTTCTTCATAAAAAATGCCCCAAAAATACAAGGGTTTACTACTAGGGGCGATTAGAGCCCCCAAAAAAAGCTTTGGCTACAGCAATTCCCGCGGTAACTCTGCCAAACCCCGGGTTGAAAAGCCGGGGTTAAAAAAAAAGGGAACAGCAAACTAGGCCAATTTCTTACAAGAAACTGCCCCTGCCCAATTTTTGTTTTTTGTTTTTTTGTTTTTTTTGTGTTTGTTTTGTCCTCCCCCACGCACGCACGTCCCCCCAAACCCCCACCCCAGCCGCCGCCCCCCACCCCCCCCCCCAAAGCATGGGGTCCCCCCCTCCCCACCCCCTGTGTACCCCCAAAACACCCCTACCCCAAGTCGCCCCAAGTTTTTTTTAAAAAATTTTTTTAATTAGTCCCCCAAGTTTTAATTAGTTTTAATTAAGTTACTTCAAGTTCCTAATAATTTCTTGTTTCAAGTAATTTCTAAGTTCTTGTTTAAAAGTCCCCCTAAAATCAAAACTAAGTCATCCTTTAAGTATTCAATTAAACTTATAATTTAAAAAAAAATACAAGCTTTTTTTTAACTTAAATAAAATTTGTTAATATAGTACCACAGGGCCTCAAAAAACGCGCCCAACGTTGGGGTTTTGTCTTCTCGCGTTCTCTCCCTAGACCCCTTAAAAAAGTTCAAAACATCCTAAGAAACCCGCTTTGATTACAATTCTGGCAGGAAATTTTCCTTTTTTTAGACCCCAATGTCTTTTTTTGACTTATCTTTTTATAATAGCCATGATCTTTTTTTTTAAAAATTTTAAAAATTAAAGGGTTTTTAAAAATATTATTGCATTAAAAGGGGAATCAAAATGAGCTTTGCTTTTGGGGGTTTTGGCGTGCTGTTTGTCTTTTTCTGTTTTTAAGGGTTTTCAGATTTTTTTGATTGTTTTTTTTTGGGTTCCATTGTGAATATATTTTATAGCCTTTAATAACTCCCCCCAACGCACCCAATGGCCCCAAAAATGGAAAAACAGTTTAATTTTCAATTTTCCATGAAAAATTTTGGGGGGCCCTTGTATCACATGGGTTTTTATAGTTTGGATTGAATCAACTTGTTCGGGCCTTTGGGCGGTGTTATTTTTCATAAAGAGTTAAAATTCTGTAACATTAATTTTTTTTGTCTGTTTTCCACTCAAAAAATTTTTTTTCCTGCTTTAAAACGCCCGGGATGGGGATTTTTTCATGGCCCCCACCTGATTCAGGTTTTCTTCTGGTTTTTCTGGCTTGGTTCTTTCTCCCACCTAAATTCAATGTTTCCGGGTTTTTTTGATGATTTTCCAGCCGTTTTTTTGAAGGGAAACAAAATCAATTGTTTAAAAATTATTAATCCCAGGGATTAATGGCATAAAAAAATGTTCCAAAATCTTTTTAGTTTAGATCACACCCAGAGACTCAAATTGACTTTTTTAAAAACAGGATCTTGCGTTAAATCTAATTAAGATCTTGTTCAAAAATCAATGGGGGGAAACCCTCCCGGGGAATAGTTTATGTAAAAACCCTTAAAACCGTTTGCCCCACATTTTCACCATTCTAGACCCCGCTGCGCTTCATACCTGTTATGATTTTTTAAAAAAATGTTTTTTGGGGCGCCCTCTGTTGAATTGTTCAATGCTGTTTTCATTTCCCGAAAAACTTTTTTTGTTTTCCCACATGTGCAAAAGAATACAGCCTCCCCCTTTTTTTTGGGCCCATAATAGTTTGGGGTCTTCAACTTGGTCATTCTTAATTTTCGGGAAAAGGTTTTGGCTGCCTTGTACCCTGTAGGAAAATCATCACTTTTCCCATTTTTTTTTAAAAAATTAAATTTAAATTTTATTTTATAAAAATGGCACCAAAAAAAAATGTTGCAAACCTTGTATCCCATTCTGCGGTTTTTGGGAGGCCTAAGGGAGGATACTAAATTTTTTGGGAAAAAGGGCTTGTTAAGAATTTTAAACCACAGATTTTTGGAAAAACTGGGACTTTGAGGTTTCAGAAAAGCTAATTGCTATCTTTGAAAGCTTCGTTTCCCAAACAAAAAATTTTTAGTTAAGCAAGGAATAATTCCGGAAAAATTAAAAATGAAAAGAAAAAAAATACATTTATAAAAATGGTTTCACTCGTAAGTGATAGGGCGCTGGGGTTAAAATTGCGTTTCGCTTTTAATGGAAGAAATTTTACGATTTAGTAAACTGCAAAGATAAAGGGGGGAAAAAAAGACCTTAACAAAGCTGGGGGAAAAACTAGCGGCGGGCACAAGTTTCGCTAAAAAAAACCAGAAAAATTGAGCATTTAGTTTTTTTTTATAACAAACTGAAAAAAAAAGGGACATGCAGCTTACACTTTAAAATGTTGATCAAGCAATAAAAAATATTATCTTGTAACGGGCCCAAACCCAATCGAGACTTACCCCCCCCAAAAAATTTTAACCCGACTTTTTCATACCTAAAAAAACAAAAGTGCAAAAAAATCGCTTTTTAATCCCTTTTTGGTATAAACCCGTCGTGAATTTTTTTTTGCGCAAATTTTGGGCTGAAAAAAAAAGGGAACAAAATCTTTTAAATTCCCCAAAAGGATTTTTTGGGGGGATCACGAAATTCAAAAAGTAAGCGAAGCAGCGGAGTCGTGAACAAACAGCAAAAAAATTGGTTATCTAAACAAGCGATTTGGCAAATTTATTTTCCTGCCCCTGGCGAATACAAAACCCAAAACCCCTTTGTGAAAAAATTACCGAACCCCAACCCCCCAAATGGACCTTCTTTATTTACCCTTGTTTGGGATTGGGACGAAAAAAAATTTAAGTACGCATCACAGTCTTTGACAGGGCTTCAAATACAAAAAAGGCGGGGCCATTAAAAACCAAAAAGTGCTTCTGCTGTTGCTGTCGCTATCCAACGGTTTTATCCCAAACGGGGGCCCCACAAAACCTTATCCTCGAAAGGGATTCAATTTTGACGAGGGGAAAAAAATTTAAAAGGGCCAAAGTGAATCAATTATTGTTAAAACATAGAGAACCATTAAAAAGGGGCATTCCGGGAGTTCACAAAATCACGGCTTTAGTTGAAAACTTTAACAAACAGTTGCTAAAAGCTTTTCTCCTACCATATCACAGAAAATATTGAAAATTTCCGGGGCAACACAGAAGGGGTTTTTGAAGACTCCCCTCAGTTTTGGCGCAATAAAATAATAAAAGAATTTAAAGGCCAAAAACCAGTAAAAAGAAATAAAAAAGAAAAACAAAAAAATGCTGTTGAAGGAGATTTCCTTTACCGGAAAATATTACCTTTTGGGTTTGAAAGAAAGGGTACCTTTTTTTACCGGGGGAACAAAAAGGGACACTCGCACCCGGGAAACCGATCCGGGTTTGGGGAGTGTCGACCCTATAAAATAAAAAGAAAAGTAAAGATAAATCCGCCCTTGAAATTATTTAGGGAAAAAACGACACAACAAAAAACCAGTCCTCAAAGAATTTTTTGGGGGAAAGGGAAGGGAACTGCAAAAAATCCCACCAGACACAGCCCCCCTTTTTTTTTTTTTAATTTTTTACTAAATTTTTTTGGGATTTTAAAAAAGGAAAGGGCTCAAAAGGGAAAGTGCAAAAACGAAACAAGAATGGAAAAGGGAAGAGCCCTTGAAAAAGATAGGGGAATAAATTTCATGGGGTGAAATCCCAATTAAAAAAAATTTTTCGGGGTTTAAAATCAATGCATGCAAAATTCATCCAGATCGCCGAAAACTAAAACCCCCCCAAATTGGGAAAAAGAATATCTTGAAATAAAAAAAAAAATTCGAAGGGCATCAAGCAAACTGAGAAAAAAATTTAAAAAAATTTTGGATGAACCCCAAATATTGT
The DNA here is from genome assembly GCA_018398815.1 of Conus ventricosus. NCBI lineage: Eukaryota > Metazoa > Mollusca > Gastropoda > Neogastropoda > Conidae > Conus > Conus ventricosus. Next base: position 21,040,007 of record CM031595.1, on the reverse strand, counting down.
CTTAAAAAAAATTTTAAAAAAATAAAAACCCCCCCCCTGTTTTTGGGTCCCCCCCGGGCCCCATTTGGCTTTATAAAACTTGGATTAAAAACCCAAAACCGTTTTTGGGGTTTTTTCCCTTCTAATGCCTTTTTTGGGTTCCCAACTTTTTGTGTTGATTTTCCATTAGTTTTAGATCGCTTTTTACTTTGTCATAAAGGAAATCAAAAGGGAAAAAACAATGCCCCTTTTGTGGATCATTGAAAAATGTTTGGATTTGCACAACGCTGGAAAAATTTTTCCCTTTGCTTTTTTAAATTTTGTTTTTTCCTCCTGGCTCAAAATTTCTGTACTTTTTTGCCCTTTAAACCCCACATACTCCTTGATTCCCTTTTTCCGATAATTATCCTTCTTTTTCCCAAAAACCCTTTCTTGTTGGGAAATTTGGGAATGAAAAGGCGAGCCCCTTTTGGAAATTTTGGGGAACGGGTTTTCAAAACCATCCGCATGCCCTTTAGCCCCCCTTGGGTTTCCTGTTTTAAATTGATGTCTTCAGTAGGGATACCTAAAACCAAAACTGTCGTATTGTGAAAAAGGAAACTCTGGACCGGGGTTTCGAGGGTTTAAAGTGTCAAAAAGAAATTCTAACATAAAAAAGCTTTGAAAAATTCTAAAAAGAAAAACCCAATAAAAACAGGTTTGCCCAATTTAAATTTCTTTTTTTTTCAAAAATTATCCCCAAAAAGGTGATCAGGGAAAATTTAAAAAGGGTCCTGAAAAATTTGGGTTTTTAAAGTCGTTTAATTGTTCTTTTCTCTTTGGGACTAATCTGAAATCTTTGCGCTTGTGGGGTTTCCCTCCATAGTTTTTTCCCAAAAGCTGTTTTTTTCATCAGCTTAAAAAAAGTTTTTTTCCCTGGGGCCCATCTTTTTGGATTTAGTTCAAAGTTCAGTGTCTTCTGATGTAGGGTTTTTCATGAACTTTTTCTTGGCAAAAGCAATTATCATAAACTGCCTGTTAACTTTAAACCATGTCTTAAAAAAAAATTGTAGAAGCCTGAAAATGACGGGACAAAATTTTTTTTTGCCTCGAAGTTTTAGGCACAATTTTTGGGCCCCCGGCTCTCTTGGATCCATCTTTAGACTTTCGCTGCAAATGGAAAGTTTATGCAGGTAATGGATTCCATGAGGATATTCTAAGTAAAACCCTTTTAAATGTAACCCCCCTTTTTAAAATTTGGGGGTTAAAACGCCCCAACCACTTTAATCCCCTTTTTAAAATATTTTTCGGACCCCTCCTTCTGGTACTTTTTAAATTTTTGCGTAATGGAAGTGATTGCCCCAAATTGCCCATCCATACAAATTTTTGCGTCAAAAATTACTTAAATTATTTTGACCTTTTACTTGGATCATAATCGCCCCAAGTTTTGTTGTTTTTTTTCAGAAATGGTGCGACCCCAAACTAATTCCTCCACGCAATCCGTTTTTTAAACTCTGAATCATTGGCAGGGAGACAATAAAACAATCCCGTACTCCCCGTTAAAATTTAAGAAAGCGTCCCAAACCCCATCCCCGGGCGCAGAAATGTAATGCGCGGACCGGCCCATAATGTTTAAAGCGGTCTTTCTATAATTTTCAAAGAAGTCCCCCCAACAAACCCTACTTAACCACAAGTAAGGGGTCAAGATGTCCCCCCAACGTTTTACAATCTAACTTCCCCGCCACGCTTCTTGAGCCCTGGGTGGTAAACGGGTCGCTGATTTCCTTTCCTCTAAGGGCTAGAAAAGAAAGCGCCTTTAGGAGGGAAATTTTCTCTTCGTCAAACCTTTCCCCCAACCAAAAGGGGAAAAGGGGGGGGGGGGGGGGGGGCCCCCGGGGGGGGGGGGGGGGGGGGGGGGGGGGGGGGGGGGGGGGTTGGGGGGGGAGGGGGGGGGGGGGGGGGGAAAAAGGGGGAAAACCCAAAAATGGGTTTTTTCCCCTTTTCCTTTGGAAAGGATGTGCCCCCCTTTTCAAAAGTAAAAAATGAAAAGGGAAATCGTCCATGCCCCCTTTCTTTATTTTAAAGGGGGGGGTCGAAAACCTCGCAAGTTTTTTAAAAAATTTAAAGGGAGCTTCCATGTCTTTGGATCAAAAATTTTGTTTAAGATTGCCCTTTGGGAAACGCCGCTCCTTTTGGAAATTTCCCCTAATTGATCATGGTCCTTATTTTTTGGGTTTTCTGCGTCTGTTTTGGGGGGCCCAAACCAAAACCCAAAAAATGTTGGCTGAGGGCAAAACTGTTGGGTTGGGGCTTCAGGGGTCCCTTTGAAATTTTAGATAAGTTTTTTTTTAAATTTGAACAGTCATTGCGCACTTGCTGCTGCGTTTCCCAAGAAGTTTTCTGCAGCATTTGGGGCCCCCTATAAAATTTTGGCTTTGAATAAACGCCATTTCCCACCTGACAACGATTTAAAGCCCAAAAGAACAAATTTGATGATTACTCATTAAAACTGTTTTTCGAAAATTTTTTGTGGGGCTGGGCCCCTTTATAAAAGGGGGCAATGAGTGATTCAAAGGGCTGGGGGTAAACAAAAAATGGACCCTTTTTTGCATCCGTTTTCCCGTTCTTAAAAAAAAAAATTCAACCAGTTGGGGGGGTTTAAATTTTTCTGTAATTTCAGACAAGGACCAATACATTTTTTCTTATGTTTCGCTTTCGCGGATTGAACAGATGGCATTCTTGTTAAACTTTTTTTACAGATTTTTGTTTGTGCCCATCTTTTTTAAAATGTGCATTAAATTTACTCATTGTTCGTAAATTTAAGGGTAAAGCGGTAGCCCCGCGGTGAAAAATCAGTAGTAAGTCAACTGATTTTTGTCTGGTTTTGCCAAATTTTTGGGCTGTTCTTAAAACACTTTAATCGGCAGTTTGATTTGTTTCCTCATCCCAGTGTATACATTAACTTTTATTGGTTTTTTTGTTCCCTTTAAAAACCCATCAAAATTTGGGGCACACTAACAGGGAAAAGGCACCCCCCTAAAATTAAGATCATTTATGTAAGGACGATTTTAGACACTCTCTCTGCGTTTTTGGGGGATATAATGCAGCCTTGCGAGAACACCACCTTAAACCCTTTTTTGTCTGAATTCTTTAGGGTTTTGAACTGCCTTTTTTGCTACCAACCTCGAGGCAGTTGGAATGTAAAATTTCCAAAAACGGTGCATACTTTGCCTGTTTTTAAACTAAACCTAAAACTTCCCCCTCTTTCCAAACAGAGCCCTCATTTTGGCTTCTTCACGGCAGCTTTAAACTGTGGGAAGCAGTTCCCTCTGCCCAACCGGGGTTTAAATCGTTATGAGAAAGGAAAAGTCGGGTTTTTATTTTAGACCCAAAACTTTTAGATTTTCTTCATTTATTGTTTATATAGTCGATTAAAAAAAGTAACTTTTTTTAACTGGGGGTCTATTGTTTGTTTTTCTTGGAACTTTTAAAAAATAGCATGTACCAAAAGCTTGCCTGTACGTTTGTTGGGGCAATGACTTTTAAAAACAATATCTTTAAATGCTCTTGATTAAAAGCTCTCTCTCAAGCCTTCCTTTTAAAAAATTCGTCTTGCCCCCTTATTTTTCTTTGCCCTGTTGAGCTTCTTTTCTAAATCAAAATATTTATTTAAAATTAAAAAAAAAAAATTTAAAACAGAATTTAATATCCCCCGGTCTTTTTTTGGGTTGGACTCATAAACTAAAGTATTTTAAAAAACCCCTTTGGTTTTTGTTACTGTGGCTGTTTAGAACAGGTTTAATGTCTCGTTTACTTTTTTTAAACAATTTCCCTTTTTTTTTGCTCGGCGTCTGGTGTTTAGAAAAACTTTCCTTTCCTTTTTTTGAAGATCAAACTTTTTTCTTTTTTGGGCATCAAAAACGGCCTGTAAAACGATTAAATTTTCATTTCCCTGAGGGTTTTAGTCCCAAATAGCGCTTTTTTTATTGTTTAGTTTAAACGAACCCAAATTTTGCCGTTATTAGGTTTAACCATTTGTGTGTGCCTTTTTTTAGTTTAGTTTTTTTAATTTTTTTTTCCAGCCGCCTTACAGCAATGAACACAGACCCAGAGCTAAAACAAACCCCCAAAGGTAAAGCTGCGGGGGCGCCTTGCCCCTTTTCTAAAAGACCAACCCCGTTCCTGGTGATAGGGGCACTTAAAAGGGCGATTTCCCAGTATTAAAAAAGTAACCCGCATTAAAAGGGCAGTACCTTCGTTTTGGGTTTTTTTTTAAAATTTAAAAGGGCTTGCTCTAGTTTTTGTTGAAATTTTCGTAATGGGGTTTGGGTTTAAACTTTTAAGGTTTTTTTTTGTTGGGGGTTTTTTAAATATCTCTTCTTTTGGGGGCCCCTGTAGGCACATTTTTGGGTAAACCCCCGAACAGACTTCTTTTTAAAAAAAATAATTTTGTATTGTATTTTCTTTTAATCTGTTTTTTTCAAAAATTCAGGGTCGCTTTAAAATATTAAAAAACAAATGACAAAAAAGCGGTTTTTTCGGCTTCTTTTTTCTTTTTTAATTTGAATGTTTATTAAGTTTTCTCCCCAGTTTTTTTTCACCCTTCCATGCAACGTTTTTCCCCTGTTGACCTTGGTCAAAACCAAAACCTTAAATTTTGTTGTTAAATAATCATCAAGCCTAACTTGTGAAGATGTAAAAACTTTAGACACCCAAAGGCAACTGTTGGGTTTCTTAACCCCCCGCCTCCAAAACATTTTTTTTATTTCATCAAAATGCTGATAAGGTTTAAGCCCCTAGCTAAATTTTGGGTTTGGACAACCCCCAATCAAACATTGTACCCTTTTTTATTTTTGGGTTAAAAAAATTTTCACCCCCTTTTTTTGGAAAGGTTTTCATCTTCGCACAGCAATAAAATACCCTTTTTGCGATTTTTGCTGCGACACTAAAACTAAAATTCCATTAGGGTTGGCCCCGGGTTCTGGAAATGTTTTTATATGAATCACTCTTTTTGTAATATATTTCTAAATTTTTTTTGTTTTTGATGCTCCAACAGCCTTTCTAAATTTTTGGTTTTCTAACAAAGTCCAAAAAATCGAACGAGATTTTCATAAATGCGTACTTTGCTTCCGGGGTCTGGGGGGTTTTTATAACGCGGTTTTTTATTCATTAAAATTAGTTTTATATGGGCCAAACTGTCTTTTAAAAAGCTCCCTTTAAAGTACGGGCATGCGCTTTTAACAACTCAAAAAATAAGGGGATGGAAAAAAACGAATTTTTCCCTACGCAAAATTTAAACTGAAAACTTTTTTTTCCGTCTTTTGTATCTGCGGGGCCTATTCAAAGTTTTAGTTCTTCTTTATTTTTTATTCCTTGAAACGCAAGTTTAGCCCTTTCATTCCCGGGTTTGCCAAAAGATCAGAATAGGTTTTTAAAAAAATGTCGGGATTGGGGTAAAGAAATATTTCTTGCCCCTTTAAGTTTTATAGAAATTTTCTTAAAAAATTGCCCCCCCCCCAAATTCTGGACAACTGCCTGTTGGGGTTTTGTTTTTGAATCAGTACTATTTTGAAAAATTTAAAGGAAAGCGCAGAAACCTGGGACCCAACACTTCATCGTCCTAGGTTTCCGGAAAATTTTACAGTAAGAATTTTATCTGCAATTTAATTTTAGGTTTGGGTTATTTGGGGGAAAAGTAATATTCCGTTTTTTTTCCCTTTACGCCCAAAGGGGTTTTTTTCAGTCTTTTTGGGGGGAAAATCGAGCCCCAAAAGCATGTTTAAAATTTTTTTTATAAAACAAAATAAAAAATTAAATTTTTAAAGAAAAATGGGAGGCAAATTTAAGATGAAGATTATGATGATTTTTGTCCTGGGGGACGACATGAATGTGAAATGACTCCTTTGGGGGCAACATCGCTCGGGGGGTCTCTTTGCGGCGTGAATTTTAAAAAAAAGTAAGGTCGATCATTATACCAAAGTTTTGGCCAAAAAAAACCTCCCCAAATTTTAGACCCTAAGGGTTTTTTAAGTAAAAAAAGGGCCCTTTGTTTGTGAGGACGACCAAGGACAAATTGGTTTACTTACAACTAAAAAAACCCCTCAAAGGGGGGGGGGGGGGCCCCGGGGGTTTAATTTTGAAAAAGACCCCCTGCGGCGACAAAACGCCCTTTGGCCCTTTTTAGGCAAAAATTTAAAGGGGGGAGGGGTTTCAAAATTCAAAACACACGGGAAGAACTCCCCCAAAAGATAACCAAATGCAAAACATGGGAAAATTAAAGGGAAAAAAACAATCGGGAAAGGGAATTAATAAATTGTTTTTAGAAGCAAACCGTTTTTCAGAAAAACAGGGGTTTAAAAACTATACACGACCGCCGCTACCCCGCGAGAACTAACGGCCCCTTTATTTATGCTTTAAGAACCATCAAAAAACGAATTTTAAAAACAATTTACAAAAAAGGTGAACTAGATGAGCAAAAAAAAAGAGAAAAAAAAAAAACTCGTTGAGGCCCGATGGGCGCCAAATTAGGGCCCCGAAAATTTAAAAAAAGAATAAACCCCAAAGGGCTAAAAATCTTTAACAAGAAAGTCAGCAAGGGCTAGGTGCGAATACTAACCGGGACCAATTACGAAAATCAAGTGAAAGGGAAAAAGAAAAACTTTCGAAAAAAAAAAATTTTATGAAACACGACACAAACGAACGAAAACGAACACTGTTTAAGAGCAAAGGGGCACATTAGAAGCGTTTTTAACAGCCTTAGGATTTGCAATAAACACACTGGTGTTGGCTATTCAGGCGGCGGCCGGGGGTCAAAGTCCAGTGCCTCCGCCGCCACCGCCATCGCCTCCACCTATAAATCATTAAAAAAAAAAAAGCTTGATCATCTTGCAAGTTTATTTAAAAAAAAATTTGGTGGTTTAAAACCGTGGGGGCTTTTTCCAGGGAAAATTGGGGGGGTTTTGGGCCCCGCTGGCTTTTTTTACTGCAAGCAAAGTTTGTTTTGGGTTTTTTGGCCGGGCCCCTTAGGGCATTAGTTCTCTTATTTTTTTTGGGGTTTCTATTTAGTAAAAATAAAACCAAGTAATCCTAGGCCGGTTTTAAACCCCAAAAACAAGCCTGTCTTTTTCATATTCCCTGGGCCCTCGCGAACAGAGTCCCCCGGGGCTTTGGGTTATCTTCAAAGGCCTTGGGGTTTGGACTTTTGGGGTTGGGTGATTTTTCTTGGGGGGGGCCCTTGTTTTTTTATGGGGGGGGGGGCAATTTTTTCTGGTCAGAATTTATGTCGTTTTTTCCGACCTTTTGTTCATTTCCCGCAACGAAATTTCATTGTTGAAGTTTTATTTTGGTTTTTTTTTTTTTTTAATTCCCGGGGGCCTGAGGTCGAAGGCCCGCAAGTTTAAAAACCGTGCCAACAGCAAAAGTCTACTTTCGATCTTGCGTATTGTAAAACATTTTTGGGACCTTTTTAATACTTTAAGGCAAATCAACAGTAGAATTAAAGGCGTCCTCCCAAATTTTTAAATATTGTTTTTGTGGGGTCAAAAACCCGTAGAAGGATCTGTTATGTTCCCATCTTGGGCTGTGCTTGTGGGAATAGCAACACCCAAAAGTAAGTGCGAAAAGAGTCGTTTTTGTTCATTCCCGCTTTAGTTGGCCCTTAAAGTGGGCCCAAGATTTAAAAATTTTTTCCATTTCTTTTTATGCCCCTTGCTCTATGGACCCCAAAGGGGAACAGCTGTGCCTGAAGAGAAAGATTTGGGAAGGAGGAATTTCCCGTCATAGTTAAAATTTTCCCGGGGCACGCCCCAAAATAAGGGGTCCTAAAACCATGATTGCGGGCCAACTTTTTCCTAAAGTCTTTTTGGTTTAAATTTAATTCGTTTTTCAAACCTTTCAAAAGCCTTCATGCTATTCTGTTGCCGAATGGATTTTAAAAAGGGTTTTTCTTAGGTAAAGGCGCTTGCAGTTTTAGTCAAAATACGTTTTGGGGGTGTAATAAAAAGAAATCTGTAAACTGAACCCCACCAAAGGGTCAGGTGATTTAAATGATCACAACGACACCCCCACCCCCGTTGAAGCACAAAACACGACAAAGTTTTAATGGGTTTTGTAAAACTGTTCGGATGACTGAAACCCCCCTTTTTCGATGTGTCTTTTTTAAAAAGGGGGGTTAAAAATTTTTCTGTTAATGGAGTTAAATCACCCTTTAATTTAAAAATTTTCATTCCCGGGTCACAGAAATGTCGGGGTGGTTTAGTTGTTTATTTTTTAAAATTGTTTGTGCGGGCCCAACAGATTATTTTGCATCAGTATATTTGAATGCACTCATTTTTATTCTGTTTTTAAAAAATGTTTGTAACAATAACCAACCCAGACCTTCCTTCGTTTTTTTGAACATGCTGTTTGAAAACAAATGCGGGGCCAAAAAGGTTTCGCTTCAGGGAAAAATTTTTACAAAAAATTGTATGGTTTAATATTTGTGAATTTAAAGAAAATTAAAAAAAGATTCAAAAAATTGAAAAAGGGAAAAGGGGGAAAGTTAGCCAGTTTAAAAAATTAAAACCCGATGGTTTTTTACGGGTTTTGCTCACTTAAAAAAAAGCATTGAGTAACTTTTAAAACACTCTCAAACTTAAACCCCCAAAGCCCCCCCCTAAAAAAAAATATTAAAATTTTTAAAACCCGAAAAAGAAAAAAACTTTTTTGTAAAGAGCTAGCTAAAAAATGTTAGGCCCTTTGAAGCTAACACTCGGGCACCAAAGATTTATTGGGTTAAAACCAGACAAAACAAATTATGAGGGGGAAAACCCTCGTTTTTTGCATTAATTCATTACTCTTTTTCATTTAGAGAGCTTGGGGCCCCTGATGGAAAAATTTTTATGGGTGGAGGCCCCCCAACTGTTTTTTTAAAAAGGGTCTTTTTCCCTAGGGAAAGCTGCATATTGCGATTAAGAAATTATACAATTCCTAATTACCCGTTTAAAAAAATTAAATTTGTGGGGGGTTGGGTCAAATTTAAAAATAAAAATCACAGGGGGAAAACGGGGAAAAATTGTGAAATCTGATAACCTTCAAAATTTTTTTTAAAAATAAAATTTTAATTTTTTTTGTAAAAAAAACATGTCGGTGGGCCAGAAGAACCGGGAGTTACATTAGCGCCTGTGAGGTGTATAAAACCTTGAATTTTAAAAGACCTTGCAGTTGTTGCGAGGCTTTGTAACAGGAACGGTGAGATAGGCGCTGTGTATGGGTTTTGAGTACACTTATAGATGGTTGATTATAAAACGCAAAGAGGTTGGCCGACAGCAATAGTTTCCTAAACTAGAACACTGCGCAATCTAGAGGCAAATAATGGTTGGCCCAGTTTGAATATAAAATAGTTCGAAAACCTGACCCTCAAAATGGCTCTTAGAACCATATTGGGAATGGGACATATAATTTGAATTCATATGCCCATATACATATTTTTGGCCGTCAATAAGGTTTCAGAATAAGCATTCAACTCGGGCCTTTACATGTAAGTCTTATGCCGGACGACAATAGTCGGAAAGAAAAGAAATGAAATAACGCCGTATGGGAAAAACAGTACATCCCTCCACAGAAAAGAAACGTTGTAAAAAAAGCTTCTCACAACACTTACAGGTTCTTTCAAGGGAAAATTAGGAGACACAGTGCACAATGATATTTGAAATTTCTGTCTTTAAAGAT
>CM031595.1:21010341-21012841 GCA_018398815.1 Conus ventricosus | reverse complement strand
CGTGTGTGTTTGTGTATGTGTGTGTGCGTGAGTGCGTGCGAGCGTACGTGCATGCGTGCGTGCGTGCGTGTGTGTGTGTGTGTGCATGCGTGCGTGCGTGTGGTGTGTGTGTGTGTGTGTGGTGTGTGTGTGTGTGTGTGTGTGTGTGTGTGTGTGTGTGTGTGTGTGTGTGTGTGTGTGTGTGTGTGTGTGTGTTTGCGCGCGCGTATTGTCAGAACAACCATGAGTTAATCTGACAATAAATTGGTTTCAGTCAGTCAGTGCGTGTGTGCGCGCGCACATATTTGTGTTAACATTTCTCTCCAACTTCACATACCTCACAACCCCAAAACTTTCGGATGAAGCAATAAACGGATGTGCCCCCACTACTCAGTATGAACTGAGCGCACTTAGAAACCCTCACCACAACAGGGAAATCGTTCCAAGCAAAAATGTGTAGAAAAATAGATATGGACAGGTGAAAGATACACCGAGGACAGGATGAGTGTTTCGCCTCCCTTCACCACCATTCGCCTTTGCTGTTGGAGTCCCATTCGCTCACACAGGTCACTAGCCACTTCCTGCTTGTCAGGAGAGAACGGTTCAGCTGACCGGGCTGCCCTCTCAGGGAAACCACTCATGCTAGCTTCTCTTTGGCCACTTTTTTTGCAGGGTCGGTCGATCGCCTGCGCGTAGCGTTTGCGAACCACCGTGTGTGTGTGTGTGTGTGTGTGTGTGTGTGTGTGTGTGTGTGTGTGTGTGTGTGTGTGTGTGTGTGTGTGTGTGTGTGTGTGTGTGTGTGCGTGCGTGCGTGCGCGCGTGCGTGCGAGCCTCTGTGGTGTGTGTGTGGTGTGTGTGTGTGTGTGTGTGTGTGTGTGTGGTGTGTGTGTGTGTGTGTGTGTGTGTGTGTGTTTCAAACTTGACAGGAACATGACAGCGTGACACTATCAGCAACGAAGTGTGGCCAACAGCCAGCCACCCTGTGAGCAGGAGGCAGACACAGAGCCAACCAGACCAACAGGAAGTGGTGAATGCCTTCAATACATGCAATGAAACTCCATTTAAAAAGACTAAGAAATCCCCCCCCCCTTCCCCCTCCTTGCAGTAACTCTGAACAGGTTATTAAAAAATAAAAAGCATGGGTAGCGGTGTACTGTGACGACGAACGTTCTCTCTTCGAAAAGCAAGCCAATTTCTTGAAATACGTGGAGGACTTTTTAATTGTTTTTTTTTTATCTGCTTCGTTTTTTTCTCCAACTTTTTCAGAGTGGACATGTCTTCCTCTACGTCAATCATCCAAAAGTGTAAAGAGAAGAAGAAGAAGAAGAAGAAGGAGGAGGAGGAGGAGGAGGAGGAGGAGGAGCAGAAGAAGAAGAAGAAGAAAGAACGAACCAGAAAAGAATGTTAACTTGCAGGTTGTGAAATACAGATGGCGATGCTAGGAATATGACCCAAATGTCCTGGATCAGTCCAAAATATGACATCACATCGACGTTCCGGAATTGATTTAATGAATATCCCCATAGAACAAGACTGAAATCCTCAACGCCTGCCACAGACCAGGTACTGAATTTGATAATGAAGAGAATTATATAATGATAAACATAAGAATTTTTGTAAGGCACAGTCCTAGTTGTAAGTTATACACCGTTCCATTTTTTTTCTTGACATCATCTGAGCAAATAACTGACTTATCGTTATATAGGCTGTATCTATGTAGAAAGCAGAATGATTTGGAATATATGCTTTCAAAACCAAACGAACAAGCAAAAAGACATAAAAACACAGGTCTAGTTATACTTGAAACCGGGAAAGATAGGCAGGTCCTGGCAAAGTTGGAGACAGCGAGTTCCAAACTCTTCGGATTGTGAAGATGCCGAAACTCTCACCAAACAATTGGAGGTTTTGCCTTGGAATCTTTCAAATATGATGGAAGAGAGCCATCGAAACAACGGACAGCAAAAGAAGCCAAATTGTATTGGCAACGACATATCACAGGCAGCCAGTGGAGTTCTCTCACCAGTACGCGATCTCTTTTTCTTTGTTTAGTGCCAGACACGCAGTGCTCTTTTTCGTTCAGACGATATTCGGGAAAGAGTATGTGACTCGGGGACAAGCAAATTATTACTCTTCAGTACTGCACGAACCGTCAGCGTGAATATTGCACATGTTTATTGATTTTTTTTTCACACCCACATATACACGCGCTAGCATGCGTGCGAATGGCGTTCTCTTGTATTACTTGATCAGAAGCAGCTGTTTGTTCCACTCTCAAGGTTTTTAGAACACCTGCTCGCTGTAGCTGGGATTTGTGGGCAAACCGCACTGCATTGAATATCAGTAATTAAGCTGAGATATGATCAGTAAACAGACGAGTCTTCTTCTCGCGTCTGCTGAAAGCTATTGATCATCAGCATAAGTTGAAAGCCCTTTAAGACTGACGAAAAAAAAAGCTTTGAAATCGACCATCTGTGTTCTTTTTTTTCAGTAGCGTTCTTTCGCGTTCATTTATCATCCTTTG
>CM031595.1:20996991-21001991 GCA_018398815.1 Conus ventricosus | reverse complement strand
GCCAATGCGAATGGTGACAATAAAACGCCTGCCTACCTGCCAGACTCATCATGATGCTAATGCCAAAGGTGATGGCAGAGCCACTACACCTCTGTGGGCCGTTACAGCTCAACAGACATGGTTCATCTCCACTAACTCGTCAAGTAGTCCCCCCCCCCCCCTCTCCTCTCTACCCTCAGCGTTACTCATCAAAGCGAGGGAGCGCAGAAGGCGGAAAGGGAGACAAGTATTGCATGGAGGTACCGTGAAGCTATCGTGAGCCCCATGCGCATGTAAACGCCACGTCTAGCAGGGATCAGTCGACAGAAAGTTTACAGCGCTCTTGAAGTCTGAGACATGTGATCATCAAAACGAGGTCGATGGGGAATAGAGCGGGGGCTGAGAGAAAGAGAGAGAGAGAGAGAGACTCAACTCAACTCAACATTTTTATTGCCATTAGCATAAGCCCTGATGGCAAGGGGGGAAAAAGGGTACATGTAACCACATGATATAGCGGCAACAAAGTAATAATACAAATTGTTCCAGACTTGCTTTCACACACGCGCGGGCGCACGCGCCCGACACACACACACACACACACACACACACACACACACACACACACACACACACACACACACACACACACACATACACTCACACTCACGCTCACATGCACGTGCTATCAGCACGAAAAGTTAGTTCACTGACCATCAAGAATCTAAACACTGTAGACCAACATCTTGAGAACTAGATATATATAGGGTCACAAATACACAAAAATAACAAAACGTGTTAACTGGTATTTTTCTTTCGGTATTCAGAAGCTTCAGCAATATATCTAGCAAAGCGTGCAACGAGGTTTACATTATGGCTCGATAAGATTGCTATAAGATCTTTTCTCTGTGCGACTGGCTCGTTAAATATTTCGCATTTACTCCGTATAGTGTTATAGGGGACAATCAAACACAAAATGCATTTCATTTTCTACATTATTGTCATCTGTACACATAAGACACGTGCTATTGGCTGATGTTTCAAACCATTTTTTGTTGGCATTAAGGCCTAGTGTTCTTGTTCGGAATTTTGCCAAATGGTATTTATGCCAGTTATTAGTAATATGTATAAAATACTTTTCTACTTCTAATGTGCTTTTAAAGGAAAGAAACCAGTTATATTTATCGTTATCAATCATACTAGCATGCCAGGTTTGTTTGTAAGAGCATATTAAACGATCTTTTAACTCTGAAAGAAATTGTCTATAATTACCTACACTTGGCAAAGCCAAACAATACCAAAACCATTCTCGGTCAACAATTTTTTTACACGAGAGACCCAGTTGAATTTACCTGACTCATGTTGCAAAATCAACATTTTATAAGCTTGTCTGCATAATCTAGTTTCTTCTAAATTGACTAACTTTAGCCAATATTTAACAGATCTGACACAGGTTACAATATGTAATGGATAGCGCCCAGTCTCACCGTATATCATTTTGTTAGACGCATGCAACGGTACATGCAAAATGCGCTTTAACGCATAGGTGTGTACCTTTTCCATATAAACATTATCTAGCAAACCCCAGATCTCTGATGAATATGTTAAAATAGGTTGTATTTGCGTATCAAATAATTTCCAGAAGAGACAGAAATCAGATGAGTTCAATTTTTCATTGTTTTCAATATTTCAATAACACCTCTCTTTCCCTTCTTATATGTTTCTAACCAGCATCTGTTTAAACTTAATTTTGTTGTAAAGAACATACCAAGATATTTGTAACTATTTGTTACTTGCACTTCCGTAGATCAAAAAAACCATCGTTCATGTTGAGCTAAATATCCCCCGTTTCTAAACACCATGATGTTAGTTTTACTTAGGTTAACTGTTAATTGTAGTTTGTCTGATTCTCTTTTTAAAGCGTTTAATTGGTTTTGTAGACCAATAGGCGTATCAGAAAGAAGAATAATATCATCTGCAAAAAGCATCAAAAATAATTCTATAGCCCCTGGTAACATTTGGATTCCATGTCTCCCACTTTTTGATATTTCTATAGCAAGTTCGTTTATGAAGAAAGAAAAAAGCATCGGGCTGAGTAAACAGCCCTGTTTCACCCCACGTTGGCAATCGAAATAATCCGAGAAAACACCTTTGTCACGGACACACGCACTGACCGAATCATACATTCCTCGAAGGACTGCATACAACTTTCCATTTACACCATTCTTTCTCAAAATATTCCATAAAATGTTTCTGTTTACACAATCGAAAGCCTTTTGAAATCCACGAAGGCGACATACAATTTAGATTTTCTTAATAGGTATTTTTGGACAATGGCATACAAGGTAAATATATGGTCGGTAGTGCTGTAGCCAGATCTGAATCCAGCTTGTTCTTCTATTATTTTATTTTCTTTATCAGCCCATGCTGTCAATCTTTTATTCATAATATGCGTATACATTTTACTTAATATGCTAGTCAAAGCAATGCCACGATAATTATCAGGGTTATTGGAATTACCCTTTTTATAAAGGGAATTATTATGGATTTAGACCATGGTTCAGGGAAGATTCCTTTATCGAACAAAGAATTAAAAAGTGTTACTAAGAAATCAATAATAACAGAGTTACCATTTTTAAACATTTCACTAATTATTCTGTCGGACCTGCACTCTAAGGAGAGAGAGAGAGAGAGAGAGAGAGAGAGAGAGAGAGAGAGAGAGAGAGAGAGAGAGAGAGATATAAACCAGTTTCTGAGTCAATCCCTTTCTGTTTATAATCCACTTCATATTCGATAAAGAATGGCGTGGTTAGCGGTAATGCACCAAACGTTGCGAGTTTGAGCTACGAATAAAACAAAAACTAAACCAAAAACACGACCTGGCCATTTTCACAGCCGATCGTAATGTTCTATGGTGTTAAGAGTATCAGTATAACATTAATTGTTCGTTTCGTTGGAGGAGGACGTAGTCAAATGTCTAGGGAGGACGTGGTCAAATGTCTAGGGAGGACGTGGTCAAATGTCTAGGGCGTTTGTCTTTGGAGCTGACGGTCATGAGTTCAAACCATGCGTGAAGTCAGGATTTTTTTCCCGCTTGAAACCCTCTCTGTCCACCTAGCAGTCAATGGGTACGCGATTCAGGCGAGGGAAGGTTATAGGCAATGCAACGAGAGGGATGAGCCCTAGCTTTCTATCATGCCACGCCCTAAACACAGTAAGCCTCTGACAGCTTTGTACCCCTAAGGCTGTTACGCTCATTGGTCCTTGATCATTTCAGAATTTTTTAATTTTTTTTTATCTTTTAACGCGCGGTCTCCTAAAATGGTTATCTCATGTGCCATATCCTCTTTTTGTGTGTGGACATTAAATCAGAGTTAAACCTAAACAAACAAGTCAACAACAACTACAAAAAATGTTAACAAGACTGAGTGGTCAGAAGAGATGTCTTTTTCCCCCACTGTTTTAATTTTGTTGGTTTACTGCTCTATTTTTTCGCTTCCAAGTGCACAAACAGACGTAATTTCTGGTTGCTACACATGTTTTGTAAACTTTTCACAAATCCGATGCTTAAGAATGATTTGATGAAGACACGTGACAACGTTGTTTGCATATGTTACGCAAGGTTGCAGACGTTTGGTTAGGACAATTTTGAAGGGGAAAAAATAGTGTCGAAATTAAGTAGTATTTAGATATATAATTGGGAATATGAATAATGATAACCATTAAATACAATGACAAAGAGTGTTGAAAGAAAAACAGAAAACAAATGTTGAAACAATTCACTCTCACATCCTAAACACACAACACAACAAAAACAACAACAACAACAACAACAACAACAACTCTAACAACAAGAATGACAACAACAACAACAACGAGGAAAACATCAACAACAACAGTAATAACAACAATTAACGCTCAAAAACATGCACAACAAATAATAAGAAAGGAAACCAGGAACTTATTCTGATCAAGCTTTCCCAGCACAAGCTGACAGACAAACTCCTATGAGAAAACTGCCAAAGCTGTGTTAGTGCACATTCAGCACGGGCAGCTTTAGTGCCACATTTAGCACGTGTCTCGTTCGCCCTCGCGCCCGCTGCACTGACCAACAATAAAAACAAAAACAGCACCAGCAATCCTCTCCCACAGTATAGGCCTCTGAGGCCTCAGGCAAAATATCCATTCCATTCAGAAACACTTGTGACAGGGGACAAACAAACTGCTAAGAAGCACTTCACGAATTACTCAAACAATCCAAGTGAAAACTGCTCATGTTTATGGGACGTCTGTCAGTTGTCTTGTAGGGTTGCCAGACCTTAATAGGGAGCATCGGGAAGCTCAGACCACAACGCTGTCTTTAGATGAATGACGTCATATCACCCACTCTGTTTCCAAACAAAACGAATCCTGTCTTTTATGACAGTAGGCCTGATAAGACCGTAAACAGCCAGCCAGTCAGACAGCAGGAAAAAGGCAGTTAACACATGCTTGAGCGACATTCTCTTGCTTCAAAGAAACATGAGTTTCTCTTCTTCCTCCCCACCTATCACCAATGTTTACCATAACAACTCTATTTATAGTAGAGAGTATTTGGAAACTAAGCCAGACGGGAAACACATGAAAGGCCGTAGTGTGTGCTCATTTCAGCTCGAATTGCTGTTCCGTGATTCCCTTGTGTTATAAACCTTACGATACAGCTGATGTAAAACGGGTGAATTGAGATCTTGATTACTATCAACCACGAGGTAGTAAACAGCTTTCTGTGTCTGGCATAGACCGACGCACATGTTTGTATTCACACAGAAAGAGACACCGCCAAAAGCGAAAGTTGCTGAAACTAACCTAATCTTTGATTCAGCTGTGTCAAGTAAAAATCCACGTCACCTTCATGTAAACAATAAAATGTTTGTTTCTAAAATCTGGAGGTCAGAAGGGAAATCTTGTCTAATTACTTGCCATTCTTCCCCATGCAGCATAAACAGAACTTCATCTGATTGGTCCACAGAATAATCGTCATTTTC
>CM031595.1:20972859-20993491 GCA_018398815.1 Conus ventricosus | reverse complement strand
TTTTTTTCTGTGACTCGTTTGTCCACGTTCTCTGGGCGGTTCGCTAACATTTATTTAAGATTTGTTTAGATTTCCGCCTGCAGTCGTCTCGCTTTGCAACTAGATCTAAAGAAAAAGTCTTTTTTTTCCAATCCATGATTTTGTGTTGCCTTCCTGTAGCCAGCCCAGAAAAATATGTTGCATTCCACCAGTGGTAATGTCTTGCTCATAGCAATGTGACAAAGTCATGTCTGAATACGCCTGGTAATTGCTCTACTGCTGCGTAAAGCTGTTAGTCGGAATGTCTGTGCTGATGTACTAACTGTGCTGTTAATACTGAAACAGGCGTACAAAACAATGAAGCAGTCCATTATAATTTCATTCCAAAATATCACAGTGGACACGGGGGAATGTCCCTACTGTAGCTGCAATGTTCCACATTTGCACACGCCTCACTTACAAAGCTTCACTCAAAAACAGCCTAGGGCCCAGCAGTCATAGTAACAACAATATAACTGGCGTGAACGAGACGATATTTTGTTCCGTAATATGACGCCAACCTCTCTGTCCTATAGCAGCAAGAGGATGCGAAAAGGATCTGATCAGCTAAGCCTGCACAGCACATGAGCAGAGGGCGGGGCTTTGTAGCCTCATAAAGGGGATTAAACTCTCACTCACAGCTAGGTGCATGGTTGGCTCTGTTGATCAGAACACCGAACACGCTGTCCACTGTGGCGAGTTGAAGCTCACTGGCGTCCAACATAAAAAATTCCCACATTTGGAATCCCTCATTACATAATGGCAAATTATTCACCAAATAACGTACAGTAAGTTTCATTTGCCTATAATCTCACGAAACAACTCAGAATTTCCTGTAAGAAGAGTAAAAGACTAGAATTCTGTGGACAATGGCAAGGGCAGCTGAAAAGAATTTCCGCAAGATTGGTCAAGAGAAACAAAAATGCACTTCGTAAAGCTCACAGTTTCAAACTTGGTACAGATGTCAAACAGCGATGTGGGTAAGATACCTGTCTTAAAAGACAACACCTTGAAACCTCTATCCTTCCAGAAGTAGCTTTTTAGATTCCAGCAGCGCCAGGAAAATAATCCGTCTGGCAGCAGAAGGGCATTTCAGAGTCATGACCTAGAGGCGGCCTGGTTCCCTTAGAGTGTAAGGATTTCATGGCCAAAACACTTATCTGATGTGGAGAGGGGTTCATCTCTGATAATCGTCTGTTGTCAAACTCTCTCTGGAGTTTCTGCCTTCTGTTATCATCCTGTATTCGGCCATGAAACGTATGTCCATTCCCCTATTAGTAATGGCTTACTTTGGGGCAATGTGGTAACATTACGAGTAGGTACACCTGCTTATAGTTTGCTGTTAGTGATCAAATTGATGTGCAAATGAACAGAGTTCAGAAGCAGCCTAGTATAACTCATTTCTATAAAAAAACACACACACAAAAATAACTACGCCCCCATTCCACAGACACATACACGCACACACACTCACACACACACAAGCACACACACACACACACACACACACACGCACACGCACACGCGCACACACACACACACACACACACACACACGCACACGCACACACCACACACACACACATACACCAGGCGCATGCACAACACATTGACATGGACACACACACACACGTGCGCGCGCGCGCACACACACACACACACACACACACACACACACACACACACACACAACACACACAGAAGACATTAGAAGAAGTAGATGAGGGAGGGAAAGGGTGGGCGACATATATTTGCCAACTGCAGCTAGCTGCAAACTATGACTTTTAGCATGTGCTCCGGTCACAAAGCGACACACAAAACAGCCTTACCCCTCCAACAGTCAGCCTGTAACAACAACATGCCTGACGTGAACGAGGCGATTTGTTCCGGTAATAAGACGCTAGCCTCTCTGTGCTATGGCGGCAACAGGATGCGGCTAGAACCCGGATGGGCTAAGCCTGGACAGACGTGAGAGGAGGGAGGAGCTCTGTAGCTTCATAAAGGGGATTAAGCTCCAACTCACAGCTGGGTGCCCGGATGGGCTCCGTTGGCTAGAAAATCCGAATTCGCAGTTTAGTGTTCCGTGTTCGAACTTCACTGGTGACCATCGTAAAAAGAATAGTCGCTGGTCATTGTATTGTGTTGTTCTATAAGTTTGGAGATAGGTCCTCTTCTCCCATTCCCATGGAATTATTGTCCCTGTCTGCTATATATGTCTGGGTATGGATCTTAAAGGGAGGAAGGAGGTGGAGGGAGAGAGAGTGGGGAGGAGGGAGGAGGGCAGCATAGACACCACACTATGTTTAAGGACTGGGCTATGGCTGTCCATGGTTGTTTTACTCATAGCGTTTACTGGCAGATCATTGTTTCCTGTTTGGATCAGGAGAAGAAAGAAACCAGACAGGATTGTGGATGACAGGGTAGCCGGTGGAGAACTAGGAGGTCGGATGCAGAAGAACGTTCGTATGGATATATTGCTGTCGTTTATGATTAATCTCTCTCTCTCTCTCTCTCTTCTCTCTCTCTCTCTCTCTCTCTCTCTCTTCTCCTCTCTCTTCCTTTGTGAAACGATGGAAGAACTGTTCTTCCTCTTGCTCGTTGCTTTCTGATCATCGCGGATGAAAGAGAATTGTCTGACAACAATGACTGAAAACATCATGCAGGCTTTGTTGGGTCATCCACTTTGCTGGGCTGCTAACTCGCGTCTGGCATCCTTTCTACGTTCCCCTTTCCTGTTTCATTCAAATCAAGACACACGTTTTTTGCAAACACGCACACGCGCGCGTGTGTGGATGCTCTCTCTCTCTCTCTCTCTCTCTCTCTCTCTCTCTCTCCTCTCTCTCTCTCTCTCTCTCTCTCTCACGCAATCAAACACACACCACACACAACACACACACACACACACACTACACACACACACACACACACACACACACACACACACACTTCACATCCTTGCATTTCCAACCCACACTTCTCCCGCCGCCTTCCTTCCATCCTTTCCCGTCTCTCCCCTAACGCTGTTCATCTCATCCCTCCCTGTACTTCCTCTCCTTTCTTTTTTTCCTGCCTCGCATCATTGAAGTCTTTCTGCCTCCGAGAGAAGGCCTTATTCTATTGAACTTTAGATTCATCCTAAAAGAAAACGAAAAAACAAAATATAAAAAGAACAACAAACAAACAAAAAGACGCAAGCAAACAAAAACAAATGATAACAACAGGACATTTCATAACAATTAACCTACGTCTTAATGTCATGCAATTGAAAAGACGATGAGGCTGACATTGGTTCCATCCATTGTTTCTTAAAGCCATTGAAATAACAGAGGCAAACAGGCTGCCATAGATTCTATCTCTTTTTTCCTAATGCCATTGAAACGACAGAATGCTTACATTGATTCAATCCATTGCTCCCTGATAGCATTGAAGACTGAGTGGTCGGTATCGATTCCAGCATTTGTTCACTGTGCCATTGAAGAGACAGAGTGCTTTTGATTCCATTTAGTTTCCTGAGCTATTCTAGACACTGAAAGTGCCATTGACGCCATTCATTGTTCCTGATGTTATTCAATAGACAACAGATGCCATTGATTCCACCCATTGTGCCCTGAAGGTACTAAAGACAGGTGTCACTTTTTCCACCCATTGTATCCAGATGCTACTGAAGTCACAGAAGCTGCTAATGATTCCATCCATTGTTCCCTGATGGTATTGGTGTCAGAAGGTGTCATTGATTCCACCCCTTGATCCCTGAGGCCATTGAGAACACAGAAAGTGCCATTGGTTCCATCCATTGTTCTCTGGCAGAGGTCCAGCTTCCTGTCCCATCAAGCAGCAGGTGGAGATGTTGTGAACAAAGACACTTCTTGCAGTGTATGACAATGACCACGGTCGATGGAGTGTCTGGAGGGTTACGGCGTGAACGTGAGGAGAGATTCCTTGCATTGTGGGTGGTGTTGTGCGAGGGTGTCTTTGAGAGGAGGAGGGTAGGAAGCGGATGGTGATGGTAAAGAGGAGAAAGGCTTGGGGGGTGGGGGAGTTGTAATCTGTGTGTGTGTGTGTGGTGTGTGTGTGTGTGTGTGTGTGTGTGTGTGTGTGTGGGTGGTGTGTGTTGAACGCACGCGTGTTTGTTATAGTTCCCAACAGTAATTCAAACAAAACGATCGGTGGAACTTCTCGAAAGAAAGCAAAGAGAGAAAACACCAAAAAACAAACAAACAACACACACACACACACACACACACACACACACACACACACACACACATACACACACACACACACACACACACACACACACACACACACACACCACACACACACACACACACACGCACGCACGCACGCACGCACGCACGCACGAACTCACGCAAGCAAGAGATGGCAACATCCACAATGAGATTATCTTGGAAATGTCTTGATGGTTAGAGAACCAGAGCAAAACAGTCAACACCCTTTTCCTCCTTTATTGTCCTTCATCCCCTTACCTCCCATACCCCCACACTTCCTTATCACTCCACTAAGACTCATTATCGACAAGGACAAGAAAAGAAGAACAACACAAGTAAACAACAATGAAAATGAACACAGAAAACCGAGACTGTGTGTTTTTCAACAGCGATCAAGGAGATAGAAACATCTAGGCTCTATCGGCTTGCTTTCTGTGACAGGAGCCAGAATTGTTCTCTTCTTTCCGCCCCTTCTATTCCCTGTGTCTCCCTCTCTCCCCTAACCACACACACACACACACACACACACACACTACACACACACACCCCACACACACACACACACACGCACGCACGCACGCACGCACGCACACACACACACACACACACACACACACACACACAACACACACACACACACACCACACATGTTGCGTGTAACACAATATATAGAGTTTCTCTATACAGGGTTACAATGATTATTATTCTACATTATTATCGTCACACAGATAAAATGCTTTTGCAAGCGGCAAGCGATAACTAACATCAATCTAGAGACTTGTGATAGGATCCCTGTCGTCCATATTTCTTTGTCAATCATATGATATTGATCAAAATGACACACACTCTCAGAAGTCTTCTTCTGTTTGTTTTTGTGTCCTTCTGTCTGTTTGTCTGCTGTCTGTCTGTCTGCTGTCGTCTGTTGTCTGCTGTCTATTTGGTTTGGTTTGTTTCTTTGTTTTTCAATGTCCCTCACATGTACCTGCACACGAGCGCACTGGCCTACTTGTGTGTTAGACTTAGTATTTGTATTTTGATTAGCATGTTCTTTTTTTTTATTGTTCGTCACACATATCATTTTGCTGTCATATCGACTTATATAGATTAGCATGCCGTTTGCTGATGCAATTCTATTATGATGATTTTCATGTCATATCTAGCATTCTCCCCCCTTTGATTTGAATTTCAGTCCTGGTGTGGTTTCATGACGTTTATTCCAGTTCCACCATACATTCTCTCTCTCTCTCTCTCTCTCTCTCCTCTCCTCTCTCTCTCTCTCTCTCTCTCTCTCTCTCGCTCTCTCTCTCCTCTTGTGTATGGTGGTGTGTGGTGTGTGTGTGTGTGTGTGTGGGGTGTTTTGTGTGTGTGTGTGTGTGCACACGCACACCTCCCTCTCTCTCTCTCTCTCCTCTCCCCTCCTCTCTCTCTCTCCTCTCTCTCTCTCTCTCTCTCTCCATAAGTCGTGCATACAAACACCAGACATAAAGAAAAGAAACACAACAAATAAAACAAAAAGCATCAACTTATTCCGATAAAGCTTCCCCAGTACAATCTGATAGACAAACCCCTTAGACAAAACGGCCAAAACTGTTTTAGAGCCATTTTTAGCACATGACTCGTTCGACCTCGCGCCCGCCAGACCTACGAACAACAAGAACAAAACAGTAACAACAAGCCTCTCTCACGCTAGTAGGCCTGCAAGGCCTCATTTACAAGATTGGTTTTAGGCAAAATATCCATCCCAAAAAGGCTCACGCGACAGATGATGTTCGGAAATACTTGTATAAGCACACACTGCACGAACTGCTCAACAAAACCCAAATGAAAACTGTTCATGTTTACGATATGTTTGTCCATAGTCTTACTGGCTGCCAGACCTTAGCAGCGGTCGAGAGCGTCGAAAAGCTCAGATCACAACTCTGTCTTTAGAAGAATGACGTCACATCTCCCTCTCTGTTTCCAAACAAAACGAGTTCTCTACTTTATGACAGTAGGCCTGATAAGACCGTAAACAGCCAGCCAGTCAGACAGCAGGAAAAAGGCAGTTTACACATGCTTGAGCGACATTCTTTTGCATCAAAGAGACATGAGTTTCTCTTCTTCCCCCCCCCCCCCCCCCCCACCCATCACCAATGTTTACCATAACAACTCTAATTTAGAACAGTGAGTATTTGGAAACGCAGACAGGAAACACATGTAACGCAGTGTGTGCTGATTTTAGCTCGATTGCTCTTTCGTGATTCCCGTGTGTCATAAACCTTACGATTCAGCTGATGTAAAACGGTGAATTGATCTTGATTACTACCAACCACGAGTTAGTATACAGATTTCTGTAATTGCCATAGACCAACACACATGTTTGTATTCAAACAGAAAGAGACAGAGACAAAAAGCGAAAGTTGCTGAAACTAACTTATTTTTTGATTCAGTTTGCGTCGATTAAAGATCAGCGTCATCTTCATTGTTAACAAACATATATTTTTTGTCCTTAAAGACTCGTCAGAAAGGAAATCATTTCCAATCACCTAACAACATATTTTTTCTTCCCATGCAACGTAAATAGCAACTTCATCTGATTGGTCCACAGAATAATGTAATTCTCATTTTTCTTTCCTCGCAGTGGGCCTGTAAAAACAAAAAGACTGAAAGGGAAGAGGCGATTTGTTCCGGTAATAAGACGCCCAGCTTGTGTTGGATGGCGGCAATAGCACGTGGCAAGAGGCTTGCACAACACATGAGAGGGGCTTTGCAGCCCCATAAAGGGCATTACGCTCCCTTTTCGCTCAGAGCTTTGTCGGGGTGTGGGTAGTGGAAGGGAGGGGGCAGAAAAAGCTTTGAGGGAAAAGAGAAGCTCCTTTGTTCTTTTACAACTTGGAATATGGTTATTTCACGCCTTCGAATGTATGCACGACTTCTCTCTGTCTGTCTGTCTGTCTGTCTGTCTGTCTGTCTCTCTCTCTCTCTGTCTGTCTGTCTGTCTGTCTCTCTCTGTCTCTGTCTATCTGTCTGTCTGTCTGTCTGTCTCTCTCTCTTAGGTGCAAGACTGGATTGCAATGCGCGCGTATGTACACACACACACACACACACACACACACACACACACACACCACACACACACACACACATGCACACACACATATGTACGCATACATCAGGCAGGCAGCAGCAGGCACACACACACACACACACACACACCACACACACACACAACACACACACACACACACACACACACTCAAATACACACCACACACACACAACACACACACACACACACACACACACACACACACACACACACATACACACACACACACACGCGCACACACACACACATAAAAGCAATGTTGAAAGCCTGCTTTCTCAGATGACGACGATGATGATGATGATGATGATGATGATATGATGATGATGATGATGATGATGATGATACTGCTACTACTACTACTACTACCACCACACACCACCACTACTACTACTACTACTACTACTACTACTACTACTACTACTACTAATACTACTACTACTACGAGGAAGAAGAAGAAGCGTGAAAACTTAGTAATGGAACACAATAAAAACTGAGTTCTTTGGATTTGCGTGATCAGTACACACAGTTTTTACATAGGCAGAGAGCCGTCGTCACGACAGTAGCGCGTCCACTGGTCCACTTTGTCTGATTGACAGTTTCTAATTGTCTTTGTTTCTAGGAAGATTACTGGGAAAATGAACAATAATGAACTTATTTTCAATGATCGTCAGAAGACGGAATCTGGCCATGGATGAGCTCACAAAATTTTGGGGCAGATCCTGGTGGATCTGGATCAAACAGTGGATCCAGGATCGTTCTGAGGCATTACTAAATATATAGGGGATAACTTTCCCCTACCAACTGTCACTTCCCCTGATCCTGAATCTGTTCACATTATTCATGAAACTATCACAAACTTTCCTACTGACAGGAGAAACACTGTCAAATTAGTGTTTGAAAATTACAAACAATCGACTAAGTAGTGGGTTTTCCTATTGATAAACGGTCATAAAAAATATGTATAGAATAATCAAGTAACGCTGTTGAATGTAGAATTTGAGAGAACCTCAGAATGATCACAGACGCATTAATTATTGAAGTCGTAAGTAGTGATATCTTCACACAGTTCAATGTTGTTCTATAGCAGAGGAAAGCTGGTAGCTGAAATGTGTGTGCTGATATTACGAAATGTGACGCTAGCACTATCACAGACATACGAATCAACAAAGTACAAAGGAAGCCCATCATAACTCATTTCCAAAATGCAGAACAGACATAGGAAGCACAGCAGCCAGCAATTCCCCGTTCAAGCTGCAAAACACAACATTTAGCACGTGCTCTATTGACACACAGTGGCATACAAAACAGCCTCGCACCTCAGCAGTCGGCCTGTAAAAACAACACGCTTGACGTGAACCAGGCGATTTGTTCCGGTAATAAGACGCCAGCCTCTCTGTTCTATGGCGGCGATAGGATGTGGCTAGAACCCTGGTTGGTTGAAGCCTGCACACCTCCTGAGAGGAGAGGCTTTGTAGTCTGATAAAGGGGATTGAGCTTCCCCTCACAGCTTGGTGTAGGCTGTGTTGGTTAGAACATTGACTTCGCTGTTCAGTGTTGTTAGTGTGAAGCGCGCCGGACCTAAAGAAAATGCCATTTTTGCAATCCATAAATTTGAGTTGTCATCCTGTAGCCAGTCCAGAAAGATAGGTCCCATGCTGCCCCTAGTAATTTCTTGTGCTGTTAATACTGAAACAGACGTGCAAATCAATGAAGTAGGGAAGGAGTCTATCATACCTCATTCCTAAAAAGCACACAGCAGACATGGGGGAAGGTGAGGGAATGGTCCATTTCCCCACTGCAGCTGCAATATACCGTATTGAGCACACGCTACGTTCACAAAGCATCACCCAAAACAGCCTGGCACCCCAGCAGAGATTGGCAACAAAAACATGCCTGGCGTGAACGAGGCGATTTGTTCCGGTCATGATACACAAACTTCTCTGTTCTATAGCAGCAATAGGATGCGGATAGAGATCGGATCAGCTAAGCCTGCACAGCACATGAAGGGAAGGCGGGGCTTTGTAGTCTTGTAAAGGGGATAAACTCCCACTCACAGCTGGGTGCCTGGTTGGCTCTGTTGGTCAGAACACCGAGTTCGCTGTTTGAAGGGGCGAGTTTGAAGCACACTGGCCACCAACATAGAAATTCGTATATTGCAGTCCTGTAATTTTGTATTGGCAAAGTCCACACTGAAGAACTTGAAGCAAAGGGGGTTGCATGCTCATTAGTCTATGATATCATGAAACAGCTCAAAATTTCCTGTAAGAAGAGGCCATCAACCCTAACGACAATGGTAAGGGCAGTTGAAGAAAAGTTTCTGGTGGATCTGGTCAAGATAAACAAACAAACAAACAAAAACACTTCGTAAAGCTCACATTTCCAAATATAGAAAAGATGGCCAATAGGGATAGGGGTAAGATACTGTCCACAACAGCAACACCTTGATACCCCCCATCCTTCTAAAAGTACCTTTTCAAATTCCATCAGTGCCAGGAGAAAAATCTGGCAGCAGAAGTGTTATCAGGAGTCATGACCTGGAGGAGGCCTGGTCCCCTAGAGTGTAGGATTTCATAGACAAAACGCTTGTCTGATGAGGCAGTGGGGTTCTATTCTCAAGGCCGTCTGCTGTCAAGCTCTCCCTGGAGTTTCTGTCTTCTGTTGTCATCCTGTATCCCGCCATGAAACATATTCCAGTTCCCCTATTAGTAATGCCTTACTTTGTGGCAAAGTGATAACATTACGCGTAGGTAAACCTACTTATATTTGTGCTATTAGTAATCAAACAGATGTAAAAATCAACAGAATATGGACGTAGTCCAGTATAACTCATTTCTAAAAATAAAACCCAATCTACCGCCCCTCCTTCCCCCCCCCCACACACACATGCACACACAGACGCACACACACACACACACACACACACACACACACACACACACACACATACACACACACACACACACACACACACACACACACACACACAACATACACACACTCTCTCTCTCTGTCACACACACACACACACACACACACACACACACACACACACACCACACGCCACGCACGCACGCACGCACGCACGTACGCACGCACGCACGCACGCACCACACACACACACACACACACACACACACACACGTGTAATGTTTACTGAGGTGTAATCGCTTGCCCTGAATGGTATCCCTCGTTTTGGACAATTAAGAGTTGACCCATACTGTAAACAATGTGATGGTGACCAGATTGAAGACTTGGTGCATCTTCGTTTTGTCTGCTCTAAGTACTCTTCTCTGAGAAAGAAATTTCTGCCTCTATATTATTATCGTTTTCCTAGCGCTTTAAAAGTACAATTGCTTTGTCAAAATCTTAAAGGTAAGCTTGCTTTGAAAACTGCACTTTATATTGTTGAATGCCTAAAAGTAAGATGGTGATGTGGTAAACGTTGCAGCAATCTCTTTTCTTTACTTTTTGTATGAAAGGTTCACCGATACCTAGATGTTGATTATTGCAATTCTCCTCGTCATTATGGGCCGGACTGAAATTAAATTATTGTTATTGTTGTTATTGTTATTGTCACACACACACACACACACACACACACACACACACACACACCACACACACGCACGCACGCACGCACGCACGCACGCACGCACGCACGCACGCACGCCGCGCACACACACACACACACACACACACACACACACACACACACACACACACACACACACACACACACTGGACTTGGGAAGAGGAAGATGATGGAGGGAAGGGGTGGCGATCATATTTCCCAGCTACAGCTGTAAAATACCACATTTAGTACGTGCTCCGGTCACAAAGCGACACACACAAAACAGCCTTATCCCTCCAACAGTCAGCCTGTAACACCAAAATGCCTGACGTGAACGAGGCTTTTTGTCCGGTAATAAGACGCCAGCCTCTCTGTGCTATGGCGGCAACAGGAAGCGGCTAGAACCCGGATGGGCTAAGCCTGCACAGACATGAGAGGAGGGAGGAGCTCTGTAACTTCAGAAAGGGGATTAAGCTCCTCCTCAAAGCTGGGTGCCAAGCTGGCTCCGTTGGTTAGAACACCGAGTTAACTGCTCAGTGCTGCGCGTTCGAAGCTCCCCGGCGCCAATCATAACATGTCATTTTCGCTGCCCGTCGTATTGTGTTGTCGTTCTGTGGAGTAGAGATAGGTCCGTCTTCTCCCATTTCTGTTGAATAATTTTCCTCATCTTGTGCATCATTGTGTCTGGGTATGGATGTTAAAATGCGGAAGGAGGTGGAGGTTGGAGAGAGCGAGGTGGGGAAAAGGGAGAGAGATGGAGCATAGATTTCACCTATGTCTGCAGGTTGGACAGTGGTTGTCCATGCGTTGTTTGATTTGAAACAATGGCTGCGTGCGTGCGTGCGTGCGTGCGTGGTGTGTGTGTGTGTGTGTGTGTGTGTGTGTGTGTGTGTGTGTGTGTGTGTGGTGTGTGTGTGCGTGCGTGCGTGATTGCGAGTGTTCGTGCGTGCGTGCGTGCGTGCGTGCGTGCGTGCTGTGTGTGTGTGTGTGTGTGTGTGTGTGTGTGTGTGTGTGTGTGTGTGTGTGTTGTGTTGTTTCTCTCAAGTTTGTCGTCGAGGAAGGTGGAACAGAAACTATTCTCTGTCCTCAATTGCTGTCATAAGTAGGATGCAGTTTTGTGAAGAATCGCTTTCATGTAATGTAGTCAACCACCTTGAATGGCACGACAGAAGAGAGAGAGAGAGAGAGAGAGGGAGAGAGAGAGAGAGAGGAGAGAGAGAGAGAGAGAGAAGAGGAGAGAGAGAGAGGAGAGAGAGAGAGAGAGGAGCCATTGAACTGAGGTACTTGCATTTGCCCTTTGAACCCGTTCATTATTGAAAACAGTCGGTTACCTCCGGGAGAAGCAGCAGTTGGTGAGGTCTCACAGATTTACTTCCCATGCATTTCTTAAAAAAAAAAAAGAACGTAAAGAATAGGAAACGTCATCATTTATAGTACTTGAAAGTTGTATATTCAATGAAAACATGCAACTTCGCAGATAGTTGTCAATTCATGCTAGCAGCTTCAGAGTTTTTACTTTCTTAGTTGAAAAGTTGCATTTATCTTATCAATACTATGAACAAAGCCTTCTTTCCACGTCTGATGTGGATCCGCACCTCAGATCGGCACCCAGTGTTGTGGGTTCCCTTTTGCTGCCACTTACCAAATTTCAGCAAGATTTCTTCACATCTGTTCAGTAGTTTTTGTATAATAAGATTTGTAATTATTCAGCTAGCTGATCCTGGATCCGCTGTTTGTTTTGCATCTGCTCCAAAGTGTAACGGGTCCGTCCTTGTGACGCTGTTCATTTTTCAACAAACTTTGGGTAAGATGGGTCAAGGGATTTTTTTGTTGACAAGTAAACAAGCAAGCAAACGAAAAAAAAAAAAAAAAAACAACGATAAAACAACAACAACAACAACCAAGCAAAACAGATGAAAGCAGATTTTTTTTCAGAGGTAATAATTTAAACAGATTACGGAGATTTTCAGGTGGCCTAATTATATTAATCATAGGTTTCACTGGCAGCTCGTCATTTCCTGTTTTGGATCAGGAAATGAAAAGAACAGGGCGGAATTGTCAATGACGGGAGAGCGGATGGAGAATAGGAGGACGGTCGCAGAAAGAATATTCATATGCATATTTTGCTGTCGTTTATAACTCTCTCTCTCTCTTGAAATAATGAATGAACTGTCTCTTGCTTGTTGCTTTCAGATAATCATGGATGAAAGAGGATTGTCTGACAACAATGACCGGAAAACACATTACAGGCTTCGTTGAATCATTCACTTTGATGAACCGCTGACTCGCGTCTGGCGTCCTTTTTATGTCTTTTTTATGGTAAATTATTTTTCTCTTGTTTTTTCTTAATTTGTTTTCTTCCTTTTTCTTTTTCTTTTTTAAAAATGAAGGCACACCTTTTCCAATAAACACACACACGCACACGCACACACACACACGCACACGCGCGCACGCACACACACACCACACACACACACACACACCACACACACACACACACACACACGCACACACCACACACACACACACAACACACACACACATCTCTCTCCAACCTGCGTACTCCCCCACCTCTCCCCAGCTCTAGTCATCCCTCCTCTGTCCTCTCTCTCCCTTCTTTTTTCTGCCTCGCATCACTGAGCTCTTTCTGTCTCCCAGGGTTTGAGTAGGCTTTATTATTTAACTTCAAATTTATCCTTAAAGAAAACGAAAGCAAACAAAACAGACACGAACGAAGAACAAAGAAACACACAAAACAAAACAAACTGCGCCTAAAGAAAAAAACAACATAGCAATTAATCTGACGTCTTAAGTCATGCCATCGAAAAGACAGACGCCGCCATCGATTCCATTTTGTGTTTCCTAATGCCATTGAAACGACAGAATGTTACATTGATTCAGTTTATTGTTCCAGATGGTATTGAAGACTGAGAGGGTGGCATCGATTCCAGCATTTGTTCCCTGATGCCATGGAAGAGACAGATTCCATTTATTGTGTTCTGACTTTATTCTAGACACCGAAGGTGCCATTTTCTCCACCACCGTTTCCTTATGTTATTCATGAGACAAACGCTGCCATTGATTCCACCTATTGTGCCCTTATGGTATTGGAGACACTGCAGGTGCCATTGATTCCACCAATTGGTTCCTGATGGTATTGAGGACAAAAGCTGCCATTGATTCCACCCATTGTTCCTTGAGGCCATTGAGGGACAGAAGGTGCCATTGGTTCCATCCATTGTTATCTGGCAGTGGTCCAGCTTCCCGTTGGATCAGACACCAGGTGGAGATGTTGAGAACAAAGCCACTTCTTGCAGTGTATGACAATGACCACGGTCGATGGTGTGTTTGGAGGGTTAGGGTGGGAAGGGGAGAATTCTGTGCATTGTGGTTGTGTTGTCGAGAGTGTCTGTGAAAAGGGAGGGTGAGAGACAACAGAGGGAAGGAAACGGGATGGTGATGAGTGTGAGGCGGAAGGGGCTAAGGGGTGTTTGTACGATTGTGATCTCTCTCTCTCTCTCTCTCACTCTCTCTCTCTCTCTCTCTCTCTCTCTCTCTCTCTCTCTCTCTTCTCTCTCTCTCTCCCCCTCTCTCTCTCTCTCTGTATGTTATCGTTCCCAACAGTAACTCTAACAAAAAAAGTGGTGAAACGTATTGAAAGAGAGGAGAGACAGCAAACACATACACTCACACACACACACACACACACACAACACACCACACACACACACACACACACACACACACACACACAGTACCTCTACGCAGACAAGAAAGAGACGGCACAGTCCACACTCACATTATGTATGAGATGACTTGGTAGGTTGAGAGAAACTGTGCAAAATAGTCAACACCCTTTTCCTCTTTCACCGTCGTTCTATCCTCTCCCTCCCATTAACTTTTCCAGCTATCTTGTCACTCCGCTAGGAGGCATCAACGGGAAGAACAAAAGAGCAAGAGACAAGACAAGCACACGCACACACACACAAATAAAAACACGGACAACCGACACTATTATTTTCAACACCGATCAAGGAGATAGAAACATCTAGGCACTGATTGCTTCCGTTCTCAGACAGCAGCCAGAATTGATTGCGTTACATTTCACGCTCCGCGCCCCCCCCCCCCCCCACCCCTCCCCCCTTTCCCTCCTCCTCTCTATGCTACGCTATCCCCCTTAGCACACACAGACACAGACACACGCACGCACGCACGCACGCACGCACGCACGCACGCACGCACGCAGCACGCACGCACGCACGCACGCACGCACACACACCACACACACACACAACACACACACACACACACACACACACACACACTTTCTACCGACACCACTTCCCCGAACACTGACACATTCATGTACATGCTGACATGCATACGTTTATATATGCACAAGCAAAAGACACATGCGCACGCATTATGTCTGTCTGTCTGTCTCTCTCTCTCTGTGTCTCTCCTCCCCTCCACCCCCACAGAGAGAGAGAGAGGGAGAGAGAGAGAGGAGAGAGAGAGAGAGAGAGAGAGAGAGGCGACAGCGAAAGAAGAGAGAGAGAGAGAGAGAGAGAGAGAGAGGAGAGAGAGAGAGAAGAGAAAGAGACAGAGAGACAGAGAGAGACAGAGAGAGATCTGCAGAGAAAACACAAGATTGATTGGAAGCTGCGCTTAGAGCGACACAGTCAATGCTCACGATGACACCAACATGTGGGTGCAATGTCTGCACATGCATTCCTTTCACGCTCACCATACCTGCCTACGTTTCTCTCTCTCTCTCCTTCTCTCTTCTCTCTCTCCTCTCCTCTCTCTCTCTCTCTCTCTCCCTCCCCCCCCCTCCTTCTTGCTCCTCCCTCACACTGTTCTAGCAAGATGGGTTCTTCCCATTCACACAAAAAGACAGAAGTAGGCCTGCTCCAGCATACCTGAATTGTGCGTTTCTGGCCCCATATCTACCCCTCACATTAACAAAACGGTGCCAGCTATACTGGTGTTCATCGGTCATATGAAACCTAACTTCACAGAACGCAGCCCTAGCCTACCCCGCTCCACATATCTCATATTTATAGTGACCATACACTACAAGTTAGACCTATTAGGAAGTGTAGCAGTTCCACTCTTTTGTGAGCAAAAGGTTTTAACTGATTCTGTTCATTATTAGTTCTTTATTTGTTTATTCATGTATTGCTTCTTCTGATTTTTTTTTTTTTGGGATGTGAACCTTATCCCTCACACCATTCTCTGAGTTTTGTGCTTTTGCCTGTACCTCAAATACAACTGTTTGATTTTGAAATGTTTATCTGTCTGCCTGTCTGTCTATGTATGTATGTATGTATGCATGTATGTATGTATGTATGTATGTATGCATGTATGTATGTATGTATGTATGTATGTTATGTATGTATGTATGTATGTATGTATGTATACTATCTATCTATCCATCTATGTATCTATCTGTTGCTCCATCAATTCAGATAGAAATAAGCCGATTTGTGCTTATTTGATTTTTTTCCTTATCGCCTCTCTCTCTCACTCTCTCTCTCTCAGAGAGTGAGTGTGTGTGTGTGTGTGTGGTGTGTGTGTGTGTGTGTGTGTGTGTGTGTTGTGTGTGTGGTGTGTGTGTATGTGTGTGTGTGTGTGTGTGGTGCGTGCGTGCGTGCGTGCGTGCGTGCGTGCGTGCGTGCAGTGTGTGTGTGTGTGTGTGTGTGGTGTAGTGTGTGTGTGTGTGTGTATGTGTGGTGTGTGTGAGAGGAGAGAGTAGAAGTGAGCAGAGAGAGAGAATGAAGAGAAGAGGAGAGAGAGAAGAGGAAGCAGTATATTACGTGACAGACGTGCTTCCACAACCATGCAAATGTGACAATAAACCCGCCTGCCTCCTGCCAGACCTCATCATTGATGCTATGCAAAGGGATGGCAGAGCCACCAAACTCTGTGGCCGTTACAGCTCAACAAATGTCATCTCCACTAAGCTCATCAAGCAGTCCCGCCTTCTCAGTTCTCTACCTCACGTTACTCATCAAAGCAAGTACGCAATGCGTAGGGAGACAGTACTGCATGGCGGTACAGCGAAGCTGTCGCGAGTTCCATGTACAAGTCAACGGCACGTCTAGCAGGGACCAATCAAGAGAACGTGTTAGAGCGCGTGTCGTAGCCTGAGACTTGTAATGATGAAATGGAGAGAGAAATGGGAAGAAAGAAGAAGAAGAAGAAGAAGAAGAAGAAGAAGAAATAGAAGTAGAATAAGAAAGAGAGAGAGAGAGAGAGAGAGAGAGAGAGAGAGAGAGAGAGAGAGATGAGTCAAACCCTCTCCGTTTATAATCCACTTGATATTCGGTAAAGAACAGTGCTGGTTAGCGGTAGAGCACCCCATTGTCAAACCAGATCATGCAAGTTGAGACTTTGAGATGTGGCCATCTTAATGTGCTACGATTCTTGTGGTATCAGTGTGATATAAGGTTTCTTACCCCTTCAGTGGGCCTGTCGTTAAAATGTCTGGGGTGGAACCGACGGTCGTGAGTTTGGAACACTCACGGGGTCAGATTTTTTGGCTTGAAAACCCTCTGTGTCCACCCAGCAGTCAATGGGTACTTGATTCAGGCGAGGAGAGTTTAAAGGCAATGGAGGAAGAGGGATAGGCTCCGTGTTACCATCACGCCATGCCCTGGACATGGTGAGTCTCTGACAGGTTTGCGCCCCTATGGCTGTCAGGCGATGTGAGTCCTGGCCTTCAATCGTTTTAATTGTCTTGAGATGGTAATCCTTATCTGCCATTCCTCCTTTGGTGTGTGTGGACATTAAGCCAGAGTTAAACACAAACAAACAGAAACAATTGTAAACAAGACTGAAAGGTCAGAAGACGCGTCTTTTTTTATCTTGTGTTTTAATTTTGTTGGCTTACTGCTGTTTTTTTTCTGTCTCAAGTCAACAAACAGACGAGATTTGTGATTGCTACACCTGCTTTTGTGGGCTTTTCACAATTCCGCTTTGGAATAATTTGATGCAGACAGGTTACAACGTTGTTTGCATGTGTTACGCTTTAGTGTAGACGTTTGTTTACGCTGATAAAAAACGAACAGACGTAGTGTCAAAATTAAGTAGTAATTAAATACTTAAAAGGGAATAACGAATAATGGTAACCGTTAAATACAGCAACAGAGAAGTTTTTGAAAATATAAAGAAAATAAACGTTGAAACAATCACTCTCACATCCTAAAGACAACACAACAACAGCAACAACAACATGTACAAAACATCAACTATAACAACAACAAGAAGGAAAAAAACATTAACAACAATAACAATAATTATAATAACAATAAGCATGTTCGTTAACATACAAAACAAATAAAACAAAAAGATGAAACTCATTAACTTACTCCGATGAAGCTTCCCCAGCCAATTTGACAGACAAACGCCTAAGAAAAAAACAGCCAAAGCTGTTTTAGTGCCATATTTAGCACATGCTTTGTTCCCGCCTTATCCCCGCTACTCTCATGAACCAATAATAACAAAACCAGCAACAATAAGCCACCCCCCCCCCCCCCCCCCCCCCCCCCCCCCCGAGGCTTGTGAGGCCTCAATTTACAGGGATGTTTTCAGGCGAAATGTCCATCCCAAAGAGGCTCACGCAATAGATGATGTTTGGAAATATTTGTGACAGGGGGACAAACAAACTGCTTGTAAGCACACCAACACGAATTGCTCAAACAGTCCAAGTGAAATCTCATGTTTACGAGATGTCTGTCAATGGTCTTAGTGGATTACCAGACCTTGATGGGTGTTGAGAGCGTCGGAAAGCTCAGATCACGATGCTATCTTTGGTTGAATGACGTCATATCACCCTTTCTGTTTCCAAACAGAACGAGTTCTGTCTTTTTACGACAGTGGGCCTGATAAGGCTGTAAACAGCCAGCCAGTCAGACAGCAGGAAAAAGACAGTTTACACACTGCTTGAGCGACATTCTCTTGCTTCAAAGAAACAGATGTTTGTTTGTCTCTCCTTCCCTCCCCGACCCATCACCAATGTTCACCATAGTACGTCTGTTTAGAGCAGTGAGTATTTGGAGGTTAAACCAGACGCCATGGTGTGCACTCTTTTCAGCTCGTTTTGCTGTTCCATTATTCCCGTGTATCATAAACCTTATGATATAGCTGATATAAAATGTCTGAATTGAGATCTTGATCACTATCAACTGCAAGTTGATGTGCAGATTTCAGCAAATTGCGTAATCCAACATTCATTATTTACATGCAATCGTATACAACAAAAGAGACAGACAAAAGCGAGAGTTGAAACTAACCTAATCTGTCATTTAGGATTTGTCAAATAAAAATCCACAATATCATCAATATAAACATGAAAATTGTTGTCTGTGAAAACTCGGAGTCAGAAAGGAAATCTTTTCTAGGTACTTGCCAATACAACTTTTTTTCTTCTCCATGCAGCGAAAATAGCAACCTGATCTGATTGATCCACAGAATAATCGTCATTCTCACTCTTCTGTCCCCGCAGTAGGCCTGTTAAAAAACAACGCCGCTCATATGGACGAGGCGATTTGTTCCGGTGATAAGACGTCCGGCCTGTGTTGGATGGCGGCAATAGGACGCGGCAAGAGGCTTGCACAACACGTGAGAGGAGCATTTGCAGCCTCATAAAGGGCAT
This sequence comes from Conus ventricosus, assembly GCA_018398815.1. Lineage (NCBI taxonomy): Eukaryota > Metazoa > Mollusca > Gastropoda > Neogastropoda > Conidae > Conus > Conus ventricosus. Next base: position 20,973,927 of record CM031595.1, on the reverse strand, counting down.
TACGCTCCCTTTCGCCCACAGCCTTGCGGGGTGCAGTTAGTGGGAGGGAGTGGGCAGAAAAAAACTTTGAGGGAGAAAAAAGAAGCTCCTTTGTTCTTTTCCAACTTGGGATATGGTTATTTCACAACTTTGGTCACTCTCTCTCTCTCTTTCTCTCTTCTCTCTCTCTCTCTCTCTCTCTCTCTCTCTCTCTCTCCTCCTCTCTCTCTCTCTCTCTCTCTTCTCTCTCTCTGTCTCTTCCAGAACAGGTTCAGACTGGTGGCCGTGTTGCAGGACGACTACACTCACACATACACACTCAACTACAACACATCTACATCACACTAGCACTACACACACAGCACACACACACACACAAGCTGCGGCATGTAATCATCGTTTGATTGCCAAGGATGTTGTCTTCATTACACTAAAGAATATTTTCTGAAAATGTGGAAAACTCTGTTAATAATAAGTACTTCATTGGGATTCTCTCTCTCTCTCTCTCTCTCTCTCTCTCTCTCTCTCTCTCTCTCTCTCTCTCTCTCTCTCTCTCTCTCTACACTCTCACCTTTCAATCGACATTGGAAGAATAGACTCTGCCAAAATCCAAAACCTTGATCGAATAAAAGTTTTCCGAGTCTGAGTTCTACAGTCTAGATTCCTCTTCTTTACTCTCTCTCTCTCTCCTCTCCTCTCTCTCCTTCTCTCGCTCTTCTCTCTCTCTCTCTCTCTCTCTCTCTCTCTCTCTCTGTGTTGGACATTGCTTGCGTGTGCAACGATGTTTTCTTTCTATTCAGTTTATGGATGCTACGTTTATTAACATGTACATAACTGCGCTTGCTTATTACGTCCAATTCGCTTTTCCAAAGATCGGATGTAAAATGTCAGTTGATGCTTATTCTGTTGTCTTCCTCATCAAGGATATTCGTTCGATCGCTCGTTATCCGCCTCTCTCTCTCTCTCTCTCTCTCTTCTCTCTCTCTCTCTCTCTCTCTCTCTCTCTCTCTCTCTCTCTCTCTCTCTCTCTCTCTCAAACAGAACACACCACACACACACACACACACACACACACACACACACACACAC
>CM031595.1:20945359-20947859 GCA_018398815.1 Conus ventricosus | reverse complement strand
TATTTTTTATTTTTTTATTTTTTATTTTGTTATTATTATTTTTATTGTTGTTTTGTTTGTTATTATTCTTATTTTTTGTTTTGTTTTCATTTATCTTCTGTTTTCATTTGATGTTCCTCTATGATTACATGACCGCTTTGCTTGCTTCTTTGATTTCTTAGATTAATTGATTTCACTGCATGTTGTAGTCCCTACTCAGGGCGAGGACTGGATGTAAAAAAGCACGTTAGTGCTTATCTATTATCCTCGTAAATAAAGAATTTTTTCTTGTCTTGTCTTGTCTTCTCTCTCTCTCTCTCTCCCCTCTCTCTCTCCTCTCTCTCTCTCTCTCTCTCTCTCCTCTCTCTCTCTCTCTCTCTTGTATTCTGTTTACGATTTTTCTTCATTGATGGTTTTCGGTTTTTTTTTTATGACACCTATTGTAAAGAGCATAGAGCTTGCTTTTAGCATGATGATTTCATTGCGCAATAAAAATTGATATTTTAATCATCATCATCATCATCATCATCATCATCATCATCATCATCATCATCATCATCATCATTATCAATACTATTATTATAATATCTATGTGTCTTCCATCTCAGCAACACTCCCTTTAAAAAAGAGAACAGAAAAAAGCTTATGGTTGCCCCACTTTTGAAATGGAATTCTGTGAGTGAAAATAAGTAAAGAAAAAAACAGACAAAAATACAAGTACATAAACAAATAAATAGACAAATACGTAAATATACAATCAAATCACATTATCCAAGAATAAGTAACCGAACAAACAAAACATAACTATGAATGAATAAACAAAAGGAGACCAAAAGGAATGAATAAACGAGCAAACACATAAGAAATAGATCCATCCATAAGAAGTCGACACCAAGGTCGTTACTGCTCCGGTGAAACTGAGTGATTCCAGGGCAACGACGGGCTGGCACCTCAGAGTTCATGACCTCGGAATCAAAGATACAAAAGATCGTTTTGTTTTCGGTTCCCCTACAATATTGAAATAAAGAAAACAAATAAAATATATGTTATGGTAACATAAAGGAAAAACATTTGAGTGAAATGAATAAAAAGAAAATAAATAAAAGAAATCAAGTACAAATTACCACAGCACGTGAGCATTTCGCCTTTTTCTTTGTAGACAAGAGGAACGTTACCAGGTGGAATGTTAATATGTTGTGGGGTTTTGTTGTTGCTGTTGTTGTTGCTGCTGTGGTTGTGGTTGTTAAGGGTTGCCAAAGCCTTAAAATCAGAAAGTGGCATTTTCATATGTTTATTGAAGCATACCAAATTGCAGCGTAGCATTCATATGTGATATTACCGAAAACGTAGTGCGAGATCTTTTTTGTTCTAGTTTCGTCTTTCAAACTGTCTCTGTGGGCTTTCTCGTTGTCTGAAAAGTCAGACCCAGTAACTCTTTTCAATCGCACTGTGCATAACACACGAGATAGTGGCGGACAAAGAAGTTGAAAATCTCGCAATTTGTGGCGTGATTTTTTGAGTTAACCTGCTTTTCCCACCTCTATTTACTGAAATTTGTATTTTCTTGACGTTATAAGTCCAGCTTCTCAAGATCTATATTGTCTCGATTCCATTCCTGCCGTCGCTAAGTCCGTCAAGTTCTTTGTTTGTTTGTTTGTTTTCATTTTGTTGGGAGTAGTTTTTCGTCACAAAGTGTAGTTACACACCATGTCAACGAAATCGTAGCATGTCATGACAAAAGCGAAACACTTTTTTTTTTTTTTTTTTTTTTGCTGTCCCAACCTCTGCGCCACCTCAGAGGCAGTGCACCCACGCCGCTCATTCCGACACCCCGTCCACAGCCATAGCCCGGCTGGCCCCGCCGCAGCCCCGGCACCAGCAATCCACAGGGAGCAGTCAATGTCAAGTCGTCAAGAGGCAACCCACCGGAGGAGACACTGCACTGCCGCCGAGTCACTTCGGTGGTGTTCAGTGGCGCCTGTTCTGATCTAACATACGCAGGACACCACCTACTAAGCCCCCTACTGACGACAATAATTGCTTAGTCGCGGAGCCGGCGTGAGTGAGCTCTCCCTCCGGAGGCGCCACCACGTCCGTCCAACGACAGCCCCCATGGACTCGCCGATACCGGTGATCCCCGACGGAAGCAAACCAAGGCCACAGACGCGGAGAGGACATCGAAATTGAGGTCACCATGAGAGCAGGGCATGAAGGGCCACAGAATTTGAGACTTTTTTTTAAAATGCTGATCAATGGGAATGAGGATGATTAAGATGATGCTACGGATTTCCATTTCGGTCTGAGACTACATGACAGGGCTGTACTCTACGCTTCCTTTCATAATATATCCTGGCGTCAACCAGGCCCGAGAGATACAGGCACCTGCAGTGTTGGTCATGAAATTTGAGCAACACTCTCAGAAACGCATCCATTAAGTGGATGAAACTCGACTGTGTGGTCCCAGTCTTCCCAACTGAGTCCGCAGCAAACTCAACTCTGGGTAGGAGCCGGTCGGGGCAGA
>CM031595.1:20932859-20937859 GCA_018398815.1 Conus ventricosus | reverse complement strand
TCCTTTGACTCCAACATTTAACACTCATTCATGTTGTCTTTGATAACAACTTTTATATCAGCCTTTTCTTGTTCTGTACCCCAGCTTAATAATAATAATAATAATGAATACTTATATAGCGCCTATTCCCGGATAGAGACCAAGCTCTAAGCGTTTTACAATCAACACTCGTTTACACAACGGGCTGCCTACCAGGGTAGTGCCGACTGAAAAGCTGCCAGCCGGCGCTTCATTCAGTCGTTTCCCGTGTCATCCAGTCAATATCGTTCAATATCGTCCACTCATTTTCCTTACTTCCTTCGTTCTTTCCATTTCTCACGCAGGGTGCATACTACGTGTAACGTGTCATCCATACCAACGGCCAAACTGGCCTACTCTTCCGAAAGTTGGTGATGGGATGTTACGTGTGTGCAAGATGTTATGCGTGCGTTCACACACGGAACCTCGGTTTATAGTCTCATTCGAAGGACTGTATGGGAAATGGAGTCAGAACCAATGTTAACTCCGAGGGAAAAATCCCCCTGTACCGAAACGCCCCAGCGGAGGTTCGAACCCGCAACCCCAGGATCACCAAGATTACGAGTCCGGGCTCTACCACTGAGCTATTCCGGCTTCACGTTGTCCTTTGACTCCAACATTTAACACACATTCATGTTGTCTTTGACAACTACTTTTATATTAGGCTTTTTTTTTTATTCCCCTTTACAACCATACTATATTGTCCTTCCCCTCGCTTTATTGCATCTAAAACCTTTATCCAGCTTCACGTTGTTCTGTGCCCCAATTTTACCTTACCTTTGACCCCCGCTTTATGTCGTCCTTTCCCCCAGTTTATGACATCATTTACCCTTCTTTATGGTACACGTTTTTCCATCTTTATGTTGTCATTCACGCGGGGCGAGTTTCACGCTCGATTTAACGGGAAAGCTGGGTTGAGTGGAAGGTCTATATCTCGTCATCCACAACGTCATTAATTATGACGTCGCCATAAAGCCTGCGGTCTGCACGGACGAGGACAGCAGAGAGCTTCTTTGAGGTTCCAATAACACTGATAGGCCGCATCGATTCCCATTCTCTCTCTCTCTCTCTCTCTCTCTCTCTCCTTCTCTCTCTTCTCTTCTTTGTGTGTGGTTCTATAGCTGTCTGGTCTTTCTTTCCGTGATCGTCTGATCTCTCTCTCTCTTCCCTCATTCCTTCACTGCATGTGCGTGTGCTGTGTGTGTGTGTGTGTGTGTGTGTGTGTGTGTGTGTGTGTGTGTGTGTGTGTGTGTGTGCGTGGGTACGTGCGTGCGCGCGCGCGCGCGCGCGCGCTCGTGGTGTGTGTATGTGTGTGTGTGTGTGGTTGTGTGTGTGTGTGTGTGTGTGTGTGTGTGTGTGTGTGTGTGTGCGTACGTGCGTGTGTATGTGTGTGTGTGTGTGTGTGTGTGTGTGTGTGTGTGTGTGTGTGTTGTGTGTGTGTGTGCGCGCGCATGCGCGCTTGTGTGTTTGTCCCCAGTCTTCTAGGAGTAAAGAATCTCTGTGTAGAAATGTGCCCAAGTGTCTCAAAATAAATTTGTTCCTGGAGGGCGTCTTAAGAAAAAGTAATACGTGTTTGTTTTTAACATACCTTTGAACAGATTGTGGTATTGAAGTGTATCCCACTGTCTTACGCTGTATTTACGTGCTTAGTCAAAGAATGCAAATGGAATTAGGCAGAAAAATAGTAGGCAATTAGACAGGACTGAATATATGCAATTTGTAGCGCGAACATCATAGGAGATGAGTGTCACTATCTCATGGAATGTCCAGAATACAGAACATTGCGAAAAACTCTCCAACCTATTGTTACAACTATGAAGTATGGTTTAAACTTTCTTTTTGTTTTATTGTACAAAACATAAACAAAACAAACAAACAAACGAACAAACAAACAACAATCCACTCAATGTAGCTCAATCTATCAAACACGGAAAGTGCAAAGTGATCATTAACGTTTTTTTTTTTTAATCTGTCACTTCTATTGTCGGATTCCTTTACGTCTGGTGTTTCATCTTTTGAAAGATGCATGATGTCCCACATACCACGAAGAGGGTCAAAGATGAAACTCTCTCTCCTCTCTCTCTCTCTCTCTCTCTCTCTCTCTCTCTCTCTCTCTCTCTCTCTCTCTTCTCTCTCTCCGTCTACACACAAAAAGCCTTATGCCATGCTTGTAGACATTAGCAAAGCGTAAGTGCCAAAGAACTGATGATACCATTTTCATTCTGACCCAGTAATGACTCAAAAGCCACACAGAACACAAAGCCACAAACCTCTGTGTGAGTGGATAATTATACATTATGAAACAGGCAGTGCAAGAGATGGAGGTAGCGGCTTTACGACTTGAAATCATGGGATGTGCCATTGTGTCATCTGTCACGCCACGAAACATAAACTATCACGGGGATATGTATAATCGATTTCTATATCCAATGCACTTGTAGTGGATGTGATCCTACCTTTGTTTTAAGAGAGAACAGGGGAAGATGTTCTGATCATCATCCGATAAATTCATGGGCTTTGTCGTTTGATGGACGTAGTGATAGCCGTTAGAGTAGAACGTTCGCTTGCAACAGGTCCGCGACAAAGCGGTTGTTGGAGTAAAGGCGTTTTGAAGGTGTGTTGGATCAGAACTGTCAATTACGAACATCAACGAAGCACCTCCGCTGCAGAGCAGTGTCTTCACGGGAGGGGATCCTCTTGGTGACCAGAATGTTGACTGCTCTCTGTGGACTGTCGATACGTAGGCTGCTACAAAACCTGGATATGTAAATGCTGCGTGTCTGTAAAGCTGAATGAACTGTGCGAGAATAATGTAAAAGGTATAGAGCAGATGGACATCAATGGCATCAATATGAGACAGAGAAGAAAAAAGAGAGGCTTTAAACAAACCTAGTATCCTATTTAGTTACTTTATGTTTGAAATCTGCTTTATAATCAACGAATCATATGCAAAGAGAATCTCTGCTCACACCAAGAAATGCCTGAAAATATATGTAACGAAAACATTTTTTAATCGTCAGGTTAAGTTTAATGGTCATGGGCTTGCTATGCAGCTCAAATTAAACAAATAATAGAAATGGGCCCAAATCAATAATTTCTTTCAGTATCTTTATTTTGTGTGTGTTTGTTTGATATATCTATTATTTGTGTTTTGTTTGCTGAAAAATGTTACCCGCGTCTCCCGTGACCCAAAATAAGGACAAATAGTCAAATACAATGCTTATTTTTGTTTAAGTTGATGTTGCTGTTTTGTAAAACACACTCCTTTGCCATGTTCAAGAGCACTTTACCGATGGAAAGCTTACTAGTCCTTGGGTTTATGTGTAGGTCAGACATCTGCATAATTCCCGAGTCCCCTCCTCCTCCCACCTCCCCTCGAATTCTCTACTCAATTTTTATTTCCACTCTTTCTTAAGATATTTAGATCTTGGTATACTTCTTTTACCAGTTACTGTTCTTATTTCTTGTGCTTTTACTTCATGATATAGCTTATGCGGTGGAGAGCGTATGGAAAAAGTCTGCACAGCCTACGGTCTCCTCGTTGAGACCGAAACTGTGCTGTTTACGACGTAGTTCGATCATTAATAAAACAACAAGTCAGTGTGATTTCATTTTCTTTTTCTTTTGGTGATTTGTTTACACAGCTTTCCAATGAATGTATATAGGTGATGATGATGGGATAGGGGCGGGATGAAGGGAAGTGGTAGAAGAAGGTGGAGGAAAAGGGAGGACGGAATCGGGAAGGGAAGGGTGGGGGTGGGGGTCAGGGAGGTGGTAGAAATCAGGTAAGGGATGATAGAGAGATGCTTTCATCCAATGAGTGATGAGATTGCCGAACAGAGAGTGAATGATAAAGCACATAGAGGGGAGCCGAGGAAGGGGGAACAGGGGTTGGGAGGAGGTGGAGGAGGGGTCGGTGTGGAGCCTAGGGGTAAGGGGGTGATGGTTCCGGTGGATCATGACAAATCACTGGGCATACAGCAGGGAAGCAGCACGCTGTCTGGCGGCAGAATGCGTTAGCACCGTGAACAGAGTGCCAGGCTTTGTGCTGCTTGGCGGGACCGAGTCAGGCGTGCCCGCCAGAATTATTTATTGGCTCTCGCTTTGAGAGTGAAAGATAGAACCAATGATACGGATGAACGGATGACTCTCTCTCTCTCTCTCTCTCTCTCTCTCTCTCTCTCTCTCTCTCTCTCTCTCTCTCCTCTCTCTCTCTCTCTCTCTCTCTGTGTGTGTGTGTGTGTGTGTGTGTGTGTGTGTGTGTGTGTGTGTGTGTGTGTGTGTGTGTGTGTGTGTGTGTGTCCCCACAGTCATTAGATTTCGTTCAGAGCTATTTCTCATTCTGAAGCGATCTAATGTTTTGACAAGATTGATTTTAGATTGTCAAACTGAAAAAAGCAACAGTAACTGCAACATATAATACAAACAAACAAACAAGCAAGCAATCAATTCACCACACAAACTAACAAACAAACAAAAATAGTCGAACAAACGAACGAACAAACAAACAAACAGACAAATACCAGCAAACTAAAAAGAAATAAATATAGAAACAAACAGGCCGTTGAACAAACGCATGATCAAAGGAAGAAAAAAAACAAGGTTACCATCACATGGCTGCTTGATTCCTGTCTTTGTTTTTTTTCTCTCCATGAAATAGTGACAAGCAGCTGAATGAATATGGTTAAACCACACAACATTAAAGCTGTTGTTTTGTTCCATCTTCTTTAGTTGGGCTGACTGTTTTCGTTCTTTATTGGTTGTTTTTGTCAACCCGATATACAGTTCGGTGTTTGTCAGCAGATGATGTGAGCAGCTTGTGTCCAGAATAGAAGAATCTGGCAATAACATGATGTGTGTGTGTGTGTGTGGTGTGTGTGTGTGTGTGTGTGTGTGTGTGTGTGTGTGTGTGTGTGTTGTGTGTGTGAGTGGTGATGAGGGTAGAGAGAGAGAGAGAGAGAGAGTTTGTGTGTGGTGTGGTG
>CM031595.1:20907859-20927859 GCA_018398815.1 Conus ventricosus | reverse complement strand
GCAGTCTATTTAGGGTAAAAAAATCTCTGTGCTGAAATGTATCTGAGTGTCTCAAACGACTTTTAATACTGGTGGGAGTTTGAAGAAGAGAGCAATGTTTGTTGTAATGCATTTTCGGTATTGAAAAGTACCCCCAGTGCCTTGCCCAGTATTTTACGTGTTTTCCCTTACTAAAGTTCGATGCAGTAGTCAAAGCATGTAACTGGAATTAGGCCGAAAAACGACACAAGTAGACAGGACTCAATATGTGCAGTTTGTAGCGCGAACGTCATAGATGGGTGTGAGCATCTCACAGAATGTACAGAGTGTAGAACACTGCAAAAAACTGTTCTACCCATTGTTTACAACAATGAAGTATATTTTAAACTTTCTTATTCTCAAAAACAAAAACAAAGCGAACAAACAAACGAACAAACAAACAACAATCCACTCAATGTAGCTTGATAATTATGTCAGTTACAGAAAGTACAACGTGATCATTTACGTTTCTTCTTTTTAATCGTTGGATTCCTTTACGTCTGGTGTTTCATCTTTTGAAAGATGTATAGTATCCTACACACCACGAAGAGGTCAAAGATGAACCTCCTCCCTCTCTCTTCTCCTCTCTCTTCTCTCTCTCTCTCTCTCTCTCTCTCTCTCTCTCTCTCTCTCTCTCTCTCTCTCTCTCTCTCTCTCTCTCTCTCTCTCTCTCTCTCTCTCTCTCTCTTTGCCACACAAACAGCCTTGTACCGTGCTTGTAGACAAAAGGAAAACGTAAGTGCTAAAGAACTGAAAACACCATTTATATTTCAACCCAGTTATGACTCAAAGGCCACACAGAACACAAAACCACAAACCTCTGTGTGAGTGGAACATCATACATTATGAAACAGGCAGTGCAGGGGATAGGGTAGCGGCTTTACGACTTGAAATCATGGGATGTGGCATTGTGTCATCTGTCACGCCACGAAACATAAACTATCACGGGGTATGAATGATTGATTTCTATATCTAATGCGCTTGAAATGGCTGAGATCCCATCTATGTGTTTTAAGAGAGAATCGGGATAGATATTCTGATCATCATCCAATAAATCCGTGGATTGTTGTTGGATGGATGTAGTGATGCCCTTCAGAGGAGATTGTTGTTGGATGGATGTAGTGATGCCCTTCGGAGGAGAACGTTTGCTTATACCGGTTCCGCGATAAAGCGGTGATTGAAGTAAGCTGTCTTCAAAGGTGTGGTGGATCAGAACTGTCGATTTTGAACATTAATGCAGTAACTTCGCTGCAGGACAGTGTCTTCACAGATGGGTTGCCTTCTGGTGACCTGATGTTTATTGCTGTCTGTGGTGTATCGGTGTTTAGGCTGCTGCAAAACTTGGATGGATAAAGGCTGAGTGTTGGTAAAGCTGAATGAACGTTGCGGTAATAATGTAAAAGGTATATAACAGATGAGACAGATAAGAAAAACAGAGTTTTTAAAGAAACCCAACAATGAATTACTTGTAACGTGAATTTCGTCTTCACTATGAAATGTCTGAAATGGGTATTTAACGAAAAGTAAAAAAAAAGTCAGTTTGAATCTAATGGTCATTGTCAAACTAAAGCCCAAATTAAGCTAAAAATGTAAATGGGCCCATGTTAATAATTTATTTAATATCTCGTCTATTAGTTTGATGTGTCTACTTTTTGTGTTTTGTCTGCTGAAACATGTTCCCCATGTCTTCCGTGACTAAACATAAGGGTCAAGCAGTCATAACTTGAGGTGCTCATTTTTGTTTAAGTTGATGTTGTTTCATCGAACACATTCCTTTACCATGTTCGAATGCACTTTACTGATGGAGACAATCTTTGAATTTCGGTTGTTATAGTTCGTCCTGACCAACACCTGACCAATCCTAGGGTGTATGTGTAAGTCAGACATCTGGAAAGCCCCCCCCCCCCCCCCCCCCCCCACCCTCACGATGAATTCCCCATTCAATCTGTATTTCCACTCTTTCTTTACATATTTAGATCTTGATATATTTCTTAACCTATCACTGTTCTTATTCTTAGTGATTTTGCTTCATGATATAGCATATGTGATGGAGAGCGTATAAAAAAAAAGTCCACACACACTAAAGACTCCTGACTGAAACCGATACTGTGCTGCTTACGATGCAGTTTGATCATTAATGAAACAACTCGTCAGTGCGATTTCAGTGTGTGTGTGTGTGTGTGTGTGTGTGTGTGTGTGTGTGTGTGTGTGTGTGTGTGGTGTGTGTGTGGTGGTGTGGTGCGTGTGCGTGGCGTGCGTGCGTGCGTGCGTGGTGCGTGCGTGCGTGGTGCTGTGGTGTGTGTGTGTGTGTGTGTGTGTGTGTGTGTGTGTGTGTGTGATTGTGTGATTTTTGTTACACAGCTTTTCAATGAATTTATATATGTGATGAAAATGGATGTGGGGTGGGATGATAAGGAGTGGGAGAAGCAGGTAAAGGAAAAAGGTGGACGGAACCGGGAATGGAGAGTGGAGGAGGGGGGGGGGGGGGGGGGGCAGCAGGCAGGCGGTAGAAATCAGGTAAGGGATGATAGAGAGATGCTTTCATCCAGAGTGATGAGACTGCCGAACAGAGAGTGAATGATACAGTACATGGAGGGGATTGGGATAAGGTCGATGGGTCGGGGTGGAGCGAGAAGGGTGGTGTGTGTGTGTGTGTGTGTGTGTGTGTGTGTGTGTGTGTGTGTGTGTGTGTTGTGTTGTGTGTGTGTGTGTGTGTGTGTGTGTGTGTGTGTGTGTGTGTGTGTGTGTGTGTGTGTGTGTTGTGTGTGGTGTGTGTGTGTGTGTGTGTGTGTGTGTGTGTGTGTGATGGTTTTGGTGGATCATGACAAATCACTGGGCATACAGCAGGGAAACAGCACGCTCTCTGGCGGCAGAATGCGTTAGCACCGTGAACAGAGTGCCAGGCTTTGTGCTGCTCGGCAGGAACGAGTCAGGCGGCATCGCCAGAATTATTTATTGGCTCTCGCTTTGAGAGTGAAAGATAGAACCAATGATATGGATGAACGGATGACTCTCTCTCTCTCCTCTCTCTCTCTCTCTCTCTCTCTCTCTCTCTCTCTCTCTCTCTCTCTCTCTCTCTCTCTCTCTCTCTCTCTCTCTCTCTCTCTCTCTCTCTCTCTCTCTTATGAAAACTATGTGGAGTTTGAGAACAATGGATAGAAGTCCATTTTTTTCAACTTTTTGATGTGCAACTGAAACCTATGCTTTTATATGCAGCAGAAGTCTGGGGACAGTCTCATCTGCATGTAATGGAATTACCTCACTTGTTTGCATGCAAACGCTTAAAAAAATTTTAATACGCCCAAATACTCCAAATACAACAGTATACGGTGAGCTAGGAAGATATTCTTTGTATGCAGATGGTGCAATAAAATCAATGTGCTACTGGTTCAAATTGCAAACGCTGTCACTCGCTAGACTACCAAAACAAGCATATGAAATGGAAAAATCAAAACTATTTAATTGTACAAGAAATCGGAGTGTACAAACAACTTGGGTATCTTCAGTGAAGCATTGTTTGGGTACTTACGGGTTTTCTTTTGTTTGCTTAAACGGTGGAGTGAATTACGATAAACTGTTTTTACGTGACCTTAAACAAGGCATGATTGACTGTTATAGATAAAACAGGAATAGTAAAATACTTAATAGTGACAGATATTCAACATATTGTTCCTTCAAATCCTTATGGCAGCCTGAGAAATATTTGACTGATATTACAATTTCTACATTTTGCGAAGTGTTCGTGAGATTTCGACTTGGTATTAGTGATTTGAATGTCCATCAAAGATATACACTAAACTCCAAAAACTGTCCATTCTGTAATCAAATCGAGGACGAAATGCATTTTGTGATTGTTTGTCCATTCTATAAAGATTTAAGAGATAAATACATTTTGCCTCACACTAGAAATGTTCATCAAGCATCATTGCTTCTTTTACTGCAAAGTGAAAAAAAAAAATTGTAACTCGCTCTGTAGCTATGTTCATTTTCAAAGCACTGAAACGAAGTTAACACAAACATGCCAGAGTAATTTTAGGAAGAATGTAATTTTTTTTAATGCAAATATTTTCTTTCATAATTTTCAGTATATGCGCCGAGCGTATGTGTGTTCTACTTTTGTTTTTGGCCTCATTGCTGATAGGCCAGTGGCCTTTGCAATTAAACTATTTGAGTTGAGTTGAGTTGAGTTGAGTCTCTCTCCTCTCTCTCTCTCTCTCTCTCTCTCTCTCTCTCCTCTCTCTCTCTCTCTCTCTCTCTCTGTGTGTGTGTGTGTGTGTGTGTGTGTGTGTGTGTGTGTGTGTGTGTGTGTGTGTGTGTGTGTGTGTGTGTGTGTGTGAGTGAGTGAGTGATTACATTTCGTTCAGAGCTCTTTTACATTCTGAAGCGTTATAATGTTTGGACAGTTTCTATTTTAGATTGTCAAACTGAAAAAAAAAAAAAACATGAAAGGGATAACGGTAACTGCAACATCTAAAACAACAAGGGATAACAGTAACTGCAATGTATAAAACAAACAAGCAAACAAAGAAACAATTATTCACACAAAGTAGCAAACAAGAACACAAACAAGCAAAGAAAGAAACAATTATTCACACAAAGTAGCAAACAAAGAAACAATTATTCACACGAAGTAGCAAACAAAGAAACAATTATTCACACAAAGTAGCAAACAAGAACACAAACAAGCAAAGAAAGAAACAATTATTCACACAAAGTAGCAAACAAGAACACAAACAAGCAAAGAAAGAAACAATTATTCACACAAAGTAGCAAACAAAGAAACAATTTTTCACACAAAGTAGCAAACAAAGAAACAATTATTCACACAAAGTAGCAAACAAGAAACACAAACAAGCAAAGAAAGAAACAATTATTCACACAAAGTAGCAAACAAGAACACAAACAAGCAAAGAAAGAAACAATTTATTCAACAAAGTAGCAAACAAGAACACAAACAAGCAAAGAAAGAAACAATTATTCACACAAAGTAGCAAACAAGAACACAAACAAGCAAAGAAAGAAACAATTATTCACACAAAGTAGCAAACAAGAACACAAACAAGCAAAGAAAGAAACAATTATTCACACAAAGTAGCAAACAAGAACACAAACAAGCAAAGAAGAAACAATTATTCACACAAGTAGCAAACAAGAACACAAACAAGCAAAGAAAGAAACAATTTATTCACACAAAGTAGCAAACAAGAACACAAACAAGCAAAGAAAGAAACAATTATTCACACAAAGTAGCAAACAAGAACACAAACAGCAAAGAAAGAAACAATTATTCACACAAAGTAGCAAACAAGAACACAAACAAGCAAAGAAAGAAACAATTATTCACACAAAGTAGCAAACTAAGAACACAAACAAGCAAAGAAAGAAACAATTATTCACACAAAGTAGCAAACAAGAACACAAACAAGCAAAGAAGAAACAATTATTCACACAAAGTAGCAAACAAGAACACAAACAAGCAAAGAAAGAAACAATTATTCACACAAAGTAGCAAACAAGAACACAAACAAGCAAAGAAAGAAACAATTATTCACACAAAGTAGCAAACAAGAACACAAACAAGCAAAGAAAGAAACAATTATTCACACAAAGTAGCAAACAAGAACACAAACAAGCAAAGAAAGAAACAATTATTCACACAAAGTAGCAAACAAGAACACAAACAAGCAAAGAAAGAAACAATTATTCACACAAAGTAGCAAACAAGAACACAAACAAGCAAAGAAAGAAAACAATTATTCACACAAAGTAGCAAACAAGAACACAAACAAGCAAAGAAAGAAACAATTATTCACACAAAGTAGCAAACAAGAACACAAACAAGCAAAGAAAGAAACAATTATTCACACAAAGTAGCAAACAAGAACACAAACAAGCAAAGAAAGAAACAATTATTCACACAAAGTAGCAAACAAGAACACAAACAAGCAAAGAAAGAAACAATTATTCACACAAAGTAGCAAACAAGAACACAAACAAGCAAAAGAAAGAAACAATTATTCACACAAAGTAGCAAACAAGAACACAAAACAAGCAAAGAAAGAAACAATTATTCACACAAAGTAGCAAACAAGAACACAAACAAGCAAAGAAAGAAACAATTATTCACACAAAGTAGCAAACAAGAACACAAACAAGCAAAGAAAGAAACAATTATTCACACAAAGTAGCAAACAAGAACACAAACAAGCAAAGAAAGAAACAATTATTCACACAAAGTAGCAAACAAGAACACAAACAAGCAAAGAAAGAAACAATTATTCACACAAAGTAGCAAACAAGAACACAAACAAGCAAAGAAAGAAACAATTATTCACACAAAGTAGCAAACAAGAACACAAACAAGCAAAGAAAGAAACAATTATTCACACAAAGTAGCAAACAAGAACACAAACAAGCAAAGAAAGAAACAATTATTCACACAAAGTAGCAAACAAGAACACAAACAAGCAAAGAAAGAAACAATTATTCACACAAAGTAGCAAACAAGAACACAAACAAGCAAAGAAAGAAACAATTATTCACACAAAGTAGCAAACAAGAACACAAACAAGCAAAGAAAGAAACAATTATTCACACAAAGTAGCAAACAAGAACACAAACAAGCAAAGAAAGAAACAATTATTCACACAAAGTAGCAAACAAGAACACAAACAAGCAAAGAAAAGAAACAATTATTCACACAAAGTAGCAAACAAGAACACAAACAAGCAAAGAAAGAAACAATTATTCACACAAAGTAGCAAACAAGAACACAAACAAGCAAAGAAAGAAACAATTATTCACACAAAGTAGCAAACAAGAACACAAACAAGCAAAGAAAGAAACAATTATTCACACAAAGTAGCAAACAAGAACACAAACAAGCAAAGAAAGAAACAAATAAACTAGTCGAACAAACGAATGAACAAGCAAACAAACTCTAGCAAGCAAAAAAAGAAAGAAAGAAAGAAAAAAAAGAAAGAAAGAAAGAAAAGAAAGAAAGAAGAAAGAAATGGTTGAACAAACGAACGATCAAAGGAAGAAAGAAAGAAAGAAAGGTTATGATCGCATGGCTGCTTGATGCCTGTCTTTGGTTTTTCGTGAAATAGTGACAAGCACCTGACTGAATATGGATAAATCATACATCATTAAATCCGTTGTTTTGTTCCATCTTCTCTGTTTAGGCCGACTGTTCTTGTTCTTTATTGGTTGTTTTCGTCAACCTGATATACTGTCCAGTGTTTGTTAGCAGATGATGTAAGCAGATTGTGTCCACAATAGGCATATCTGGTGTCGCGCGCACGCGCCTATGTGTGTGTGTGTGTGTGTGTGTGTGTGTGTGTGTGTGTGTGTGTGTGTGTGTGTGTGTGTGTGTGTGTGTGTGTGTGTGTGTGTGTGTGTGTGTGCTGGTTAATTAAAATTTTTCTCTCCATCTCTTCTTCTTCTTTTTCTTCGTCTTCTTCTTCTTCGTCTTCTTATTCTTCGTTCGCACTCCCGCCTCTCCCTCCCTTTTTGTTCTGTCTGTCTGTCTGTCTGTCTGTCTGTCTGTCTGACTGTCTGTCTGTCTGTCTGTCTGTCTGTCTGTCTGTCTGTCTCTCTCTCTCTCTCTCCCTCTCTCTCTCTCTCTCTCTCTCTCTCTCTCTCTCTCTCTCTCTCTCTCTGCCGTTCGTTGTTACAACAAAGAAGAAAAAAGGTGTGCATCTCTCACGTACAGCTTTTCTGAACTATGAAGGAAATGTGAGAAGAAAATCTTTTTAAAGTCAAATGTCCAATCATCCCGGATGAAGGGAGCTGGAGAGAAGGGGATTATAAAGATGGGATCGCAGTGTAAAAGTACACCTTTCAGCCAGCCAGTGACGCCGTGTGGGCTATTGGTCAAGCACTTAACAAATAGACGTAAAGAGAGCTCGGAGCTTTTATCTCAATAAGTCTTTACAATGGAATCGTGTGAAACATTGTCTTCGTCGACAATGGCTGAAGAAAGAGATCGCCCGGGTTGTGTTACCGACTGTTATTGTCTTTGCAAGACAAAGGGAGAATAATGCTGGCTAAAGGACATTATTAAAGATACATTTCTTTTTCTCTTCTGCGTTTTATAGGCTTTTCTGTCAAGAGCACTTAAACAGCATCTATTTGATACACACGGGTCAGAGCGGTCGTGATAATAAGATGAAAATAGATAAACGATGATTACAATTGATTTGGGGAAAGAAGCTAGAAAGTATCGATCCCCCCCAACCCCCCCCCCCCCCAAAAAACAAGAAATACAAAAAAATATATCAATAATAGCTTGCTGGAACGATCTCGACTTACACTTGGAATTTATTACTATTGTTATATTATTATATAACAGATTAAACTATAAATATATAAATTATATATAAAATATATTCATTTAAACGGAGACAGACGATGCAAAGGACGAGAAGAGACATCAGGCAATTCGAAATTGCGTAGGTGTATCACACAATTTACACTTGATTTCCATTGCTACAATGTACATTTGTAGATGTGACAGCGAATTTGAATACTAAAGAATTAATATACACTGGTTTTTCATTATTTATTATTTTTTCTTTACATGATTTCGCTTTCGTGTCGTCATAGCAAGCCGACCGCAGAAGGCATGTCAGGACATTGGTGTGATTTCGGTGTGAATGAGGGACATTCAGGACATTGGTTGTGCAATTCTGGGTGTGAGATGAGGGACATGTCAGGACAATGGTGTAACTCTGGGTGTGAGATGAGGGACATGTCAGGACATTCGGTGTATTTCTGGTGTGAGATGAGGGACATGTCAGGACATGGTGTAACTCTGGGATATGAGATGAGGGACATGTCAGGACAAATGGTGAAACTCTGGGTGTGAGATGAGGACATGTCAGGACAATGGTGTGATTTCTGGGTGTGAGATGAGGGACATGTCAGGACATTGGTGAACTCTGGGTGTGAGATGAGGGACCCAGTCAGGACAATGGTGTGAACTCTGGAGTGAGATGAGGGACATGTCAGGACAATGGTGTGAACTCTGGGTGTGAGATGAGGGACATGTCAGGACAAAGGTGTGAACTCTGGGTGTGAGATGAGGACATGTCAGGACAATGGTGTGAACTCTGGTGTGAGATGAGGGACATGTCAGGACAATGGTGTGAAGTCTGGGTGTGAGATGAGGGACATGTCAGGACAATGGTGTGAAAAATCTGGTGTGAGATGAACATAATGTTGTCCATTTTAACAAAAAAACGAAGACAGCTACTTCATCAACATCTCCAAAATGTACCCCCATCTAAAATGTACGAAGGGAGGAAGAATAGTTTGAGCTGTCAGGTGGGTGATTTTTTTCTTTCTCACCGCATAAGGTGAAAAGACGAGTAATTTTATGTTGAAGGCTGTCCGTATGTCGTGGGAGGTTTCTGGTGTTACACATGATTTGCCTTTTTTCCCCGATTAATTCCGACTCGCGTCGATAATTCCGACCTCAACATTTCCCCTTTCCACCACCACCCCCACCAACTTTACCTCCATCGCCTCCCCCCTCTTCGTTTCCTCCCCTTTTCCTCTTTCTCTGTCTTGTCACTTCTTTTTTCCTCTTTGTTCTTTTCATACTTGGAGGAGCTCACAGCCCTCATCTGGTCTGGTGGTCTGCTGGCCAATAAACAGGATGACTTGATGTAGAACGTGTTCTCAATTTGCATACTTTCTTTTTTTTTTTCTTTTTTCATGTTAACACTCTGTACAGTACTTGACTTCCAGCGTGTTACCTTTCTTTCTAATATTTTGTCCCTCACTGGCATTATACCCTCACCGCTCATTCTACCTCTCCGTCCACCTTGACCTGTCCTGCCGCTGCCCCGGTGTAGTACGAGAATTTTTACTCCCCGAAGAATTTTACTTAGGAGTAGAAAAAAAGAAACATCCACCCAACCATGAGAGTGAGACCCAGGGAAGCACTGTCTTCAACTGCCGAACCTACCAGCTGGGAGCAATCCTGTACTAAAAGATCCACCCAACGGTGTGAGAGAGACCCAGGGAAGCACTGTCTTCAACTGCCGAACCAACCAGCTGGGAGCAACCCTGTACCACCCTTGGACACCTGCGCTGTGGGTGCACATAGATAGGGTGCCGGCACGCACAGGACATTCCGTAAAGTCGTCAAGGCACATGAATGCTCCCCAGCCATCGGCACTGTGCGATAGTCACTGGACCCGACATGACTGAACCTCCACAGGAGCGTTCCCATGTGTGTACAGGTCCATATTTAACAGCTTACTAGCGTGCGTGCATGCGTGTGTGCATGTGAGCATGCGTGCGTGCATGTGAGCATGCGCGTGTGTGTGCTTGCATACGCGCGTGAGTGTGTGCATGTGTGCGAGCGTGCGTGAGTGCGTGCGTGCGTGCATAGGTGCTTGTGTGCATAAATTCACAAACTACAAAAAAAAGATAACCGTGTGTAGTTTAAGCTGAAAACAAAATGAGAGGTATCCGAGCTAAATAGAGTGTGAATTACATCTAGAAGATCGGCAATAATTTGATTCCGAAGAACAAAGCAAACCGAAGCACACAAACAAACAGACATACAAACAAAAGGATTCCGAGGCAAAGAAATGAGGCTATTACAAAAAAAACTTAACATAATTCCCCAGGTGTTCGTAAAGCTTGCCTTTATGGCCAAGTAAAACTATCCGAATCTCTGTCTGTCTCTCTATTTGTCTATTGTCTGTCTGTCTGGTCTTGTTGATACCCATTCTCTTGTACTTTTTTTTCCTGTAATCATCCGATAATCAAAAAGCGGATGAAAAAAATCAAACTTACTGCTCATTGTTCATGATTGTATACCAGAAACTAAACATGCTGTTCAATACAAACATTAAATGAAAGTATAGTGTTTTGTCATAAACCCAACGCATTCAGATATCTTCGAAATAATGTTAATGTGGCTCAAAGGTACACTTTAGTTCATAGTTAGTTTCAGAACATTTCTTCCAAACGTTTATTTCCCAAATATAGGTACTCATGCGGATTTTATAGGTGAGACTATTCACATTATGAGGGAGAGCACCTGTTGGGAAGAGATGCTACTTTCGTGTCGTGATTTTCTCCCTGCAGGTGGTGTCTAATTCCCGTCCATTGTACCGTCATCACCCCGCTCTCAAAATCACTCCCCGGCGGGTGCGCAAGGGTAGATGCCCACACTCTACACATGGGGAGTGAATCTAAAACCAAACTCCCCCTTTTTCCAAAGTCATTCCACTCCATCCAAAGTCTCAAGTCATCCCAGACCACATAATATATCAACTCAAGCACGTTGTACCTGAATTGGAAAGAGGACGGGAGGGCTGGGGAATTGGGAATGGAAGGGGACCGCGGTGAGGGTGGTGATTCTGGAACTGCCCCCACTCTGTCCAGAACCCCTCCATGGGAGTGACTTGGGGCAAGGTCAAGGAATACCCTATGAAGAGATCTAGACACGTGCCCGTTCCCAGTTTCCTGCTTTATAGCCAAAGTAAGTTTGAGCACATACCTATATTCACACCACAGGGTGTTTGTGGACTTTGTACCCATATCAGTCACCGGGGAGCGGTTTTGAAATAGGGTGGGGTAGTTGTTAATTCAAGTGATGTGTTCTTTGATTAAAACGTTGTGTCTTTGGTTTTGGTACATTTTGAGAATTTCGAAGAAGGGGGTGAATCTGGAACAAAATGAGTTGGGAAAGGTGGGGAATGACTTCCCAGGTGGTGAGTTTAGGCTCATACCCTTTCTGATCTGCTGGGAAGTAATTTCTCAACGTGACACTGAAACTCCTGTTCGACCAACGGCTGACTTAGAGCCTAATAACTGGGACTATGCCCATAACATCACTCTTTATGCTAAATTGCCAGGCCTAGCTCAGCTATTCCTTCAATTCGAATCTCGGTCCAGGAATATTGTGCCGAAAGAGTCATCATCATTACAATCATCATCATCATCATCATCATCATCATCATCATCATCATCATCATCATCATCATCATCATCATCGTCATCATCATCGTCGTCGTCATCATCATCATCATCATCATCATCATCATCATCATCATCATCATCATCATCAACCTCATCATCGTGTCGTCATCTTAATCGTCGTCATTGTCGTCGTCGTCGTCATCATCATCACCGTCGTCGTCATCACTTCATCGTCGTCGTCGTCGTCGTCGTCATCTTAAACGTGGTCGTCGTCGTCGTCATCGTCGGTTCGTTGTCGTCGTCGCATCATCATCATCATCATCATCATCATCATCATCGTTGTCGTCGTCGTCGTCTTGTCGTCGTCGTCATCTCCTCTCTCCTCACTTTTATATGCGCAATTCTCTATAATACAGGCTCAAGCGCATCAAACACATGCATACAAACACTGCATCTATGAATGTAACGAACATGAAACAGCAACCATAGTCTAGCACTTTTGCGTAAGGTTGATGGTCATTTCGTAACTATCACGAAAAATAGTAAGTTCATTTTTGAAGGTTCATCAATTATAAAAGAGATGGCAGAGAGTTCCAGATTACAATTTGCGGCAAGCATAGTTGTTGCTTTTTTTCTGAAACGATCTGTGAATGGTATTGCTGACAGATCTGAAAGAGAGTTGAAGATTAGGAAGTAAAGATCATCAATATAACTAAGGCAGCAAGCTATTTCCTAAGAAATGCATCACTTGCTTGGTGGAATCACTGCATTCGCTCTCTCCCTTCCTTCTAGAATTATTGCGTCAGAGGCTTTGGGTTGTATTGATTTTAATTGCCGTATTTACCAGCGCCAGGCAAGCAGTTTAGCAAGCGGATTCCGGCTGGGAGGTGTGGGTTCGATTCCATCAGAGCATTTTTTGCCCCGACTGCTCATATCTAGATGTCCAGTTTTCTATGGGCTAAATGAATGATCGGCGTGGGTGCAATGCCGCTGAGCTGGCACGTTTGATGAGTTCTGCCACAAACGACCAATAAAGAAAGAAAGAAGAAAGGAAAGAACGAAGGAAAGAAAGAAAGAAAAGAAAGAAAGAAGAAGAAAGAACGAAGGAAAGAAAGAAAGAAAGAAAGAACGAAGGAAAGAAAGAAAGAAAGAACGAAGGAAAGAAAAAGAAAAGAAAGAAAGAAAGAAAGAAAGAAAGAAAGAAAGAACGAAGGAAAGAAAGAAAACGAACATTGCCATATTTCTTTTTCAAAATCTGAAACAAACTTTTAAAAGCTTTCTCTGTTGAACAAACACAGAGATGAAGTTGACAGCTGGTGAGAATGATATATTCGACTTTTGTGTGTGTTTGCCATATCATCTTCCATGCTATTTCAGTCGAATTACTTCCACGCTGTTCAGTATGACGTTTGTCTACAGCCGTCCCCTGACTTCACCAGTCGCAATCCTGGCGTCGGCTATCATCATGAAGCAACCCATCAGAGGACACTATTCACTAAGCCCTTCTACTGACGACAACCATCACATAGTCGTAAGGACGCCACTAAGTCCGTCCAACGACAGTTCCCTTGAACTTGGCGTATACCGGCGGCCTCGACACAGACTCCAAGGTACAGACGTGAAGAGGAAATCAAAACAGTATCACCATTAAAGTAGGCCATGAAGAGTCATAGAATCTGATACTGAAAAGAAAAAAGTTGCAGACGATCGTTTCATTGACTTATATGGTAGTTCCGAGTTACACAAAAGTGATATGATTGCTTGTAACCTTCATCATGTTTATATACTACCATTATAATAATCGACTTTGAAACTCAACACCATTTTAAAATGTGGACGAATAAATAAATAAATAAATAACTAAATACATAAATAAATGAATAAACAATTGAATGAATAAATAGATGAATAGATAAATAAACAAGCAAATAGATAACAAACAAATAAATACATAGCAGACCGCTCCACTGAAAACAAACCACAATACAAACAAATACACAAACAAAGGCGTACTGCAACACTTATACGCTCGTATAACACACAATGCGAAACAGGCGAATTTTCGATATCAAGCACTTCCAAAGACCTCACAAAGAACAGACACAAACATGCTGAAATTATTACCCCTCTGAGGGCCGTTAGCCAAGAAATGACAGCAAAACAGAAAGAATTGGTTCTGCTGCCAGACAGACCGTCAGCCAAGGAATGACAGCAAAACAGAAAGAATTGGTTCTGCTGTCAGACAGACCGTCAGCCAAGGAATGACAGCAAAACAGAAAGAACTGGTTCTGCTGCTGACAGCTGTCTGGGGAGTATTGTTTTCTGCATTTCTACATTCGTCGCCTGTGGCGTCTGAAGAAGACATATATATGTGGGAAATTCACATAGCTGTACGGTATTGTACATTAAAAAGTGCTTTTGTGTGTGTGTGTGTTTTGTGTGTGTGTGCGTGCGTGCGTGCGTGCGTGCGTGCGTGCGTGCGTGCGTGCGTGCGTGCGTGCGTGCGTGTGTGTGTGTGTTCAAAATTGGTTACTATATACAAACAAAATGGAAGACACCCTCAACAGGTCGGCTGTTGTGTGGTAAGTATGAATTACTCTTCAAATACACAATTCCAATTTACGTTTTGTTTTGGCAGTTAGCTGCACTCTTTCATGGAACCACTCACTGCATGCGGTGCTTGGGATCTGAAGATCCCTGAATATGATCAACCACCTCGCAATAAGTTTTAAAACTCTGACAGCCCCCCCCCCCCCCTCCCCTCCCCCTCTCTATCTTCCACTCCATCCACAAAAGACAAAGTGTAAAACAAACTTTTCCAAAGATCGATAACTTTGGTCAATTTCACTTTCGGATTCAATTTCCAAAAGGATGCCATCACAGCGTACAGACCAATCAATATTTTCTACATCAAACCTGAAATCAAAACTTTGAATTCAGGAGAAGAAAAAAAGTTATGTATGAGAAAGAAAACAACAGGGCAACGCAATTGGTCTTCTCTACTGCTACGTGAATACATTCTTGCCACAGAGGGGCCACAAATTTCTTGTCACTGCGCTGAAGAACAAACGTGTGAAGAATGAAGGACAAACGGCGTTTGCAGAAAATGAGAGGGGGGGGGGACATATGCAGATATGTCTTTTAGGACAAAAAACTCTATTCCTAATTTATAACAATCTGGGCAAGTGTCTCCAAAGAAAGAACTGGGAGAGAGAGAGAGAGAGAGAGAAGAGAGAGAGAGAGAGAGAGAGAGAGAGAGAGAGAGAGAGAGAGAGAGAGAGAGAGAGAGAGAGAGAGTGAGAGAGAGAAGCAACAGACAAGACAGACAGATAGACAGAGACAGAGACAAAGGGAGAGAGAGAGAGAGAGAGAGAGAGAGAGAGAGAGAGAGAGAGAGAGAGCAGAGACAGAGACAGACAGACAGACAGACAGACAGAGACAAAGGGAGACAGAGAGAGTTGAGAAGCACACACACAGACAGACTCAGATACAGACAGACAGACAGACAGACAGACACACACACACACACACACACACACACAACACACACACACACACACACACACCACACACATACACACACACACACACACATACACACACACACACACACACACACACACGCACACACACAAGGTGCTCAGGCACACACACACACACACACACCACACACACAACACACACACACACACACACACACACGCACACACACAGGTACACAGGCACACACAACACACACACAACACACGCACACACACCACACAACACGCACACACACGCAACACACACACACACACACAGAGCACACAGCACCGACACACACCGCACACACACACACACACACACACCAACACACCACACCACACACACACCACAACACACACACACACTAGACACAGTACACAACACACACACACTTGCGTACACACCACTACAGAAAAGGATGATTACGTACACTCCACTGATGTAAGTAAAACAGCAAAAGAGGGCTTTGTAGTTTTGTGATCATAGCGCAAACGTTAGGTTTTGTGTGTTTACTTGTTTCTCTTCTCTCTGTCTGTCTGTCTGTCTGTCTGTCTCTCTCTCTCTCTCTCTCTGCATATTATAGAGAGAGAGTGAGAGAGAGAGAGAGAGAGAGAGGAAGAGGAGAGAGGAGAGAGAGAGAGAGGAGAGAGAGAAGAGAAGAGAGAGCGGGAGAGAGAGAGAATGAAAGACTACAGACAGACAGGCAGGCAGACAGAGACACAGAGACAGAGTGACAGACATAAAATAGAGAGACAAAAGACAGGCAGATAAATAGACAGACAGACAAAAGAAATTAATAGATAGTAAGTCTCAAATCTAGAAAGATATACCACCCCACTCCAAGAATATGATCCTATAGCAGTCAGGAATAAGTTGTGCTGACACAAAACGCAGTATAGCAGAAAACGATAGAATTCAGCATGATCGGTCCAAATGAAGCATTGAGCCGTCTGTGATCCTGTTAACCTGAACACTACTGAATAGTGGAGCCACAGTACTGGCTTGGACCTCGTCAGTCTCAGTGCTGAAATCCAATTAGTCTCCTAGACGGTGTGCTACTTATCTGAAACTCTCCGAACTCCTCGACACGTGAGTCATCTCACCTATTCCTGTCTTTTATCTCTTTGTCTCTCTCTGTCTCCATCTGTGATTTGGTCCTTGTTGTCTTTGTAATTATATTTTTATGTGTGTCTCCTTACCTGTCCTTGTCTGTCTTTGTCTTCGTCTCTGTTTCTGTTTGTCTGTCTGTGTGTCTGTCTGTCTGTCTATCTCTCCTCCTGCCCCTCTCCCACCCTAAGTTGTTGTGCGCACAAACAAACACACACACACACACACACACACACACACACACACACACACACACACACACACACACACACACACACACACACAACAGGGGGGAGGGGGAGACAGTGAGAGAGAGAGACAGACAGACAGACAGACGGAGACAGAGACAAACAGACAGACAAAGAGACAGAGACAAACAGACAGAGACAGAGACAAACAGACAGAGACAGACAGACAGACAGACAGACAGAGGACAGAGACAGACAGACAGACAGACAGACAGACAGACAGAACTAGACCGAGAAAGGCACAGATACAGAGACATAGAGACAGACAGAAAAACAGACAGACAGACAGACAGACAGACATATTAATAGACAGACAGACAAACAGACAAATAATCAGACAGTAAATCTTAAAACTATGAAGAATATACAACTCCATTCCAAACGGAAGAGTATGATTCTACAGCATCCAAGAACACGTCGTAGTGACACAAAACTCAGTAAGGCAGAAAACGATAGAATTCAGCATGCTCGGTCCAAATGAAGCAGTCAGCCATCTGTGATCCTGCCAGCCTGAGCACTACTGAATAGGGGAGCCGCAGTGCGGGTTCAGTGCTGAAATCCAATTAGTCCCTAGACGGTGTGCTACTTATCTGACACTCTCCAAAGTCTTCACATAGACTCGTGGGCCATCACCTCTATTTCTGTCTTCTATCTCTTTGTCTGTCTCTGTCTCCCTTGAGTTTCAGGTATTTTTCTCTGTATTTGTATTTCTCCGTGTCTGTCTCTGTGTCTGTCTCACTGTGTCTGTCTGTCTGTCTGTCTGTCTGTCTGTCTGTCTGTCTGTCTCTCTCTCTCTCTCTCTCTCTCTCTCTCTCTCTCTCTCTCTCTCTCTCTCTCTTGTCTCCTACCTCTTCCACCCCAAGTTGTGGACGCAGATAACCACGAGCACACACACACACACACACACACACCACACACACACACACCACACACACACACACACACACCACACACTCACGCGCGCACGCGCCAGACGCATCGCACGCACGCACGCACTCACGCACGCACGCACGCACGCACACACACGCACACACCCCACTCACACACACGCACACACAGAAAGAGAGGGGGAGAAAGAGAGAGAAAAAGGAAAGAGAGAGAGACAGACAGACAGACAGACAGCAGAGAGACAGACAGACATAGAGAGACAGAGAGAGAAGAGACAGACACAGACACAGCCAGCCAGCCAGTCAGCCAGCCAGTCAGCCAGCCCAGCCAGCCAGCCAGTCAGCCAGCCAGCAACCAGCCGAACAAACCTAACAAATCAACAGACACCGAGAGACGGGACGGGAAAAACAAAATCTGTAAAGCAGAAACAGCTCCCTTCCAAAAAGAATAGCATGATTCTATTGACCAGGGAAAAACGTCGTGCTAACCGAAACTCAGTATGGCAGAAAACGATAGAATTCAGCCTGCATGGACAAAAGCGGGCACTGAGCCGTCTGTGATCCTGTTAGCCTCACTGGAAGCTGAAGCCACGGTCCTGCTGGAATCCAATTAGTCTGCAAGACGGTGTGCTGTTTATTTTAAACTCTCCAAAACCCTTCATGTACACGTCCTGGTTCTCTTTCTGTCTCAGCTCTGTCTCTCTGTCTCTGTCTCTATCTCTGCCTCTCTTTCTCAATGTCTGTGTCTCTCTGTCTGTCTCCTTACTCAGCCTCAACTCTCTTTCTCTCTCTCCTCTCTCTCTATCTCTCTCTCTCTCTCTCTCTCTCTCTCTCTCTCTCTCTCTCTCTCTCTCTCTCTCTCTCTCTGTTCCTTTCTATCTGTCTTTCCTACTGCCATTTCTTACACCCCCCTTCCAATGGTGTTTCTCTCTTTGTTTCACTACTGGACACAGAAACAAGCGTTCGCGCGGCGCGCGCGCACCACACACACACACACACACACAACACACACACACACACACACACACACACACATACATACGTACATACATACATATCTATATATAAATAAACACATACATACATGCATACACACATACATAAACACACACACACACACACCACACACACACACACACACACACACACACACACACACACACACACACACACACACGCGCGCGCGCGCGCGCGCGCGCGCGCACACACAACACACCACACACACACACACACACACCCACAACACAACACACACACACACACACACACACACACATACACACACACAATCATCTTGAATAAATAAACGTCAATTTGGTGAATGAAAAGAACACACACAACACACACCACAAACACACACACACACACACCACACACCACACAACACACACACCCCACACCACCACCAACACAACACACACACACACACAACACACACGCGCGCGCTTTACATGATGCATGTATGTCGGATGCAACAAAAAACCCTGAAAGAAAAAGGAAAAAAACCTCGGGGTGAAGGAGAGAGGAGGGAGAAGGAGAAAAAGGGGGAGGAGAGGAGAGGGGGGAGGGGGGAGGAAAAAGGGAAGGGGGAGAGGGGGAAGGAGAGAGAGAGAGAGAACACTGGGGCTAAGAACTCAAAAAACTTTTTTCGATCAATTTATTCAGATTGTAGGAGGGGCATTTCTTCCTATATGTCCTTGCTAAGGTACTTATGCAATGAGATTTCTATAAAGTGAAATGAAAAAAAGGTAATCATAAAAAAGCAACATGATTATGAGTGCGGGTTTCAATAACACACATTTATATGCAAAAGCTTGACTAAAGGATCCGGGCTACGCATCATAAAGGTACAATAAGACAACAGAAAAAAAGAGGGTGTGAGACGGGGGGATGAAGGTGAGTATCTATGTGGTACGTAAGTCTTGTTAAGCCCGGGTTTTCCCTAAGTTTTGTTAAGTCCCGTTTTAGCGAATTGGGTAGTTTTGGTTCATTCCTGGTTGTTTAAGCCCGGGTTTCGTGCGCAGTTTTGTAAAGTTTTAGTCACATTAATGTTTGTAGAGTCAGTCTCTTTGCTACAGTCCATTCAGGTTCGAAAGACTGTGTCTGTCTTATTTACTTGTATCCTCTGTGAGTCAGGAATTTGAACACGTTTCCCCTCTCTTTTTCCCAGATTGTATGTTTTTTTACGATGTAACTGTCTGCACTGTTCGAAAAGGATTCGGGTCGCCGTAATGTTTGTACTGATTTTTCAAAGCGCTTCCCCATTTTCAGT
>CM031595.1:20885359-20890359 GCA_018398815.1 Conus ventricosus | reverse complement strand
CGTCCCGTTCTTTCATTTCATGGAAATGCACAACACACACACACACACACACACACCACACACACACACACACACACACACACACACACACACACACACACACACACACCACACACACACACACCACACACACACACACACACACACACACACCACACACACACATACACACGAAGAATGGGAAGACTAGAATTACTGAGGAGAACTTAACGCACTGGACAATGACTGTTTCCAGCCTTGTAGAACTGGAAGTGGCATCGTTCATAGGCAGCCCAAGTTCTGTTCCATTGCCAGAAGTTCTAGGGGAAACGTGTCAACACATAAACACTGACCACTCTTCTGCCAACCGCGCGTATGTTTTTCAAACTTTGCCCTGTTACGATTCCCGAAAAATAGACATTACCCATATTTGTAAATAAAAGGGAGATTAATATTAGACTAACAATGTTGTGTCCATTTCAGCATTGTCCCCGTGTATTCGATAAAAACATAGAAAGTGTCGTATTAAAGGACCATAAGTATAAAAGGATATCTGTTCGACCTATGTACGGTCATTACTCTGGTCTCCGCATATCAAAAGCACCAACGTTCTCTCATAGGAACAGCAGTCCGAATTCTCTCTCTCTCTCTCTCTCTCTCTCTCTCTCTCTCTTTCTCTCCCCTCTCCTCTCTCTCTCTCTCTCTCTCTCTCTCTCCTCTCTCCTCTCTCTCTCTCTCTCTCTCTCTGGAGGTTGATTGACAATTGTATCATCCTTTCCGCCCAACTACATTTTAGTTTTATATTGAGAACAGTAAGCATGCACATTTATTTATTTCTTTTGTTTGTGTGTTTTCCGGTAGACGAATAATTGTGGATGAATGAAAGGTTGCCATATTGATTTTCTGAATGAGAACTATTGAGCTAATCAGTTTATTCAAAATTTGTATAAGACAATGTATTGACCCTATGTAAAAACTAAGCTGTTATCATTCAAGTTCTTTGTCATTAATTGTCATTGTCATCATTGTCATTGTCTCTCTCTCTCTCTCTCTCTCTCTCTCTCTCTCTCTCTCTCTCTCTCTCTCTCTTCTCTCTCTCTCTCTCTCTCTGTTCCCATGCCAAGAGTTTCGTAGGAACCATGCGCCAGTGAACAAATAAGAATCCCTTTTGAACACAGAGAATAAAGATTATGAGCAGCAACAAACAACCAAAGCACGTGCATCATGCGCGCACAGCCTGTCTGGCTGAGGACGTCACGTTGAGCTCATGGATGCCAACAGCAGAGAAGGCAGCCCATTTGAAGATAAAGACGGAACAGGAACAGTCAAAGAACAAGCCAAAGCACGTCCATCACAAACGCTCACAACCTTTTGGATAAAAGGGTTCAAAGAAAATGACGTGTGCTATCGAAAGGGGAGAGAATCCGTTTTAAAGACAGTGATGAGCAAGAACAATCCAAAAATAAATAGAAAGAAAAAAACTGATGAATAAATAAAAGAAGTACGTGCATCTCTCGGGTAATTAATCTGCCAGAGGAATGAAAAGTAGATGACTACTAGCGAATAAGACAGAACCCGTTTTGAGCACAGATGAAACGTCAAAGAACGGTCAGCGAACAATTGATCATCTTCAAACACATACACCACACAGTGTTTTTCCTACTGTGTTGTTACTCGCCACCTCTCCCTTTTTCGTTTAAATGAAAATGCTGTCTTCTCCCACTTTTCTAATATTATTTAAATCATTTAGACAGTAAGGTGAGTTTATTAAACCCAGCTGAGTGTGTTAGTATTCTGGTTCCACATTTCACCACCATGAGTACAGACATCAAGCACTGAAGTGATTTGTGTGCGTCTTCCCCTCCTCCCCCCAAAAGAAGTGGGCACGAAATGGGGAGTGATGTACAAGACGTCTTGAAGACAACATTATTTCATGGGAATGATGTACAAGACGTCTTGAAGACAACATTATTTCATGGGAGTGATGTACAAGCTTTCTGTCAGCAGCTCGCCTGAGGTATCCTCGATGACTGACGATCTGTTTTGCTGCGTCTTGGTGAGGTTTTTCAGTGTGGTGAAGGCATGTTTGCTGTTTCCCTTTTCCATGCCTTTCTCGATGTTCTCGCACTGATTATTGATCCATTGTTCTTTGGCTTCAATCATTTCCTTCTTTACAAGGTTGTTGGTTTTTCGATACTGTGCGGCTTGTTCAGGGCTGGAATTTTTTCGTATTCTTCAGTGATCTTCTTTTGTCGCAGAGGTCAAGATGTCGTTTGAGATCCATGCTTGGTGTTTCTTCCTCTGTCGCCCAAGTACCTCCTCTGCTGTTTCGCAGACTGCCTCATTGAAGCTGTTTGTGAGGTCGTTGATGTCATTGTCCAGGAGGTTTTGAGTGCCGGAACCGCCCCCCCGAGCTGTGCCTGAATGCCTCTTCTATCTCTGGGTCTTTAACTTCTCCAGGTCAAACTTGATGCGTGGCTGCGCGGGTTTGGTACTTTTTCTTCAATTTGATCTTCATTGTGAGCAGCACGAGATCGTGGTCGCTGCCTATATCAGCTCCGGGTATGTCCTCGTCTTTGCTTTATTGATGCTTGATTTGAAGCGCCGCGGAGTGAGGACAAAGTCGATCTGGTTGTGAGTCATTCCGTTCGGCGCATGCCAGGTTGTTCTTCTTGACAGTTTGTGGGGGTAAAGGGTGTTGGCAATGGTGAGCTTTGGGTGCAGGCAAACTCCAGAAGGCGAAGTCCCCTGTCGTTAGTTTCCCCTGTGCCGTATTGACCCACTGTTCCAGCCCAGTCTTTGTAGGCATCTGGGCCGACTTTGGCGTTGAAGTCCCCTGAACTATGATGATGTCTTTCTTGGGGCTTTTCTGATGGTGTCTTCTACTTTCTCGTAGAATTCTTCCACCGCCTGATCTTCGTGGCTGGTAGTTGGAGCATACACCTGTATGATGTTGATGTCTTTGGTTTGGCTGACACACGAATGCTGATGATTCTGCTGTTAACAGGTGTGCAGCTCAAGATGCATCCAGTGATTTCTTTGCGTACGATGAAAGCTACGCCTTTTTCATGTAGTGACTCTTCGCCACTGTACCACATCTTGTGTCCTTCCCTCTGTGATTGCTTCTCCAAAGCCTGTCCATCTTACTTCCGACATACCCACAATGTCCCATTGGGTAACGTCTCAGCTCGTGCTCTAGTTCTTTTACTTTGCCGCACTGAATGGAGTGTACGAACATTCCAGGTTCCAATGTAATTTTCTCAGTTGGCAGCTTGTATGATGTCTTTGCCCCAGTAGCTGACTTTCACTTCCACCCTGGTGCTTGTCAGTGGAAGCGCGGTCGTTGGTAACCCGGGCCCCGGCCGATCGGTATGTTGCTGGCTATGGTTGTATCTCTCATGACTTTTCTGTGGGCTTAGGTTAATCCTTGGTGGCGCCAATCCCCTCTCCAAGTCTCCTACTGTGACAGGTAGTACTGGGCTACAGCTTACCAGTAGCAGACCATTTGTCTGACCTGACCTCCATGACTTCCACTCCACTGTCTCCATCGGAGGAAGAATCATCAATAATCTGAGGTTCGCAGATGACATCGACCTGATGGGAGGCAGCAACGAAGAACTACAAGACCTGACAAAGAGACTGGAAGAAAGGGCAGGTGCATATGGAATGGAAGTGAGCACAGAAAAAAGCAAAGTCCTGGTCAACAGCACAACCAACACCCATGCTGAAATCTACATGAACGGACAACAGCTTGAAGAAGTGGGCGCTTTCAAATACCTTGGCGCCACTCTCACCAAAGACGTCGCTCTACAACAGAAATTAAGACCAGACTAGCGATCGCAACAGCAGCAATGGCAAAGCTAAACAAGATCTGGAAGAGCAGGGAGATCAGCTTTCCTACAAAGATGAAGCTGTACAAGTCCCTGTGCTTGTCCATCCTGGCTGTATGGCTGCGAAAGCTGGACCATGACAGCAGAGACCACCAAGAGAATCCAGACGTTTGAAACTAAATGCTTCAGGCGCTTGCTCGGATCTCTTGGCAAGACCGAAGACAAACGACCTTGTGAGGAGCCAAATAACATCACTTGCGGGCCCCCAAGAACCCCTCTTGGCAACAGTCAAGAAGAGGAAGCTGTCGTGGTTCGGGCATGTCATACGCCACAATTCACTGCCCAAAACAGTCATCCAGGGCACGCTGGAAGGCGGCAGACGAAGGGGACGACAAGCCAAATGCTGGATGGACAACATCAAAGAATGGACCAGGATGGATGGCCCTACGCTGATGCGACAGGCAGAGGACAGGGCCGGATGGCGGTGCCTGGCTTCAAGAGTGTCTCTCATCTCTCCTCTACGCCATCATGGGCAAGAGAATGATGATGATGATGATGATGTACAAGACGTCTTGAAGACAACATTATTTCATGGGGAATGATGTACAAGACGTCTTGAAGACAACATTATTTCATGGGGAGTGATGTACAAGACGTCTTGAAGACAACATTATTTCATGGGGAATGATGTACAAGACGTCTTGAAGACAACATTATTTCATGGGGAATGATGTACAAGACGTCTTGAAGACAACATATTTCATGGGGAGTGATGTACAAGACGTCTTGAAGACAACCATTATTTCATGGGGAATGATGTACAAGACGTCTTGAAGACAACATTATTTCATGGGGAGTGATGTACAAGACGTCTTGAAGACAACATTATTTCATGGGGAGTGATGTACAAGACGTCTTGAAGACAACCATTATTCATGGGGAATGATGTAACAAGACGTCTTGAAGACACATATTTCATGGGGAATGATGTACAAGACGTCTTGAAGACAACATTATGTCATGGGTAGTGATGTACAAGACGTCTTGAAGACAACATTATTTCATGGGGAGTGATGTACAAGACGTCTTGAAGACAACATTATTTCATGGGGAATGATGTACAAGACGTCTTGAAGACACATTATTTCATGGGAGTGATGTACAAGACGTCTTGAAGACAACATTATTTCA
>CM031595.1:20875359-20877859 GCA_018398815.1 Conus ventricosus | reverse complement strand
AGAGAGAGAGAGAGAGGAGAGAGAAGAGAGAGAGAGAGAGAGAGAGAGAGAGAGAGAGAGAGAATAAACATGTTGGTGTTGCTGAAAATGACGTGTCAGCCTCACAAGAGGTCGAGAGCCACTGTTAATTATGGAAAGTGGTTCCCTCTTCACATTCAAAGAACGTGCACGAAGTTTAGTGTCCGTGAACAGGCGCAAGTTCCTTTGAAGACGGAAGGTGATGGAGGCCAACAATTTATCTTTATCCATTCTCAATTAACCAATTTCACAAGAAATGCTTCCGGTACGCTTTTACTACGTTCCTCGTCCAATTATCAGAGGAGTGATAGAAAGGGAAACACACTTGACACGCGCACGTGTACTTTTGCACACACACACACACACACACACACACACACACACACACACACACACACACACACACACACACACACACACACACACACACCACACACACACACTATATCCTATCTATCTATCTATCTATCTATGCAGAGAGAGAGAGAGAGAGAGAGAGAGAGAGAGAGAGAGAGAGAGAGAGAGAGAGAGAGAGAGAGAGTATTATTATTATCGTGCGGTTCTTTTTTCCTCTTCATGCAAGAACACAGTGGCTCTATAAATTTGCAATAGTCATTTCCGAATTCTGAAAAAGAGTTCAAAAATTTATTTTTGTAAACAAAGAAAGCACTTAGTTTCACTTAACGTTGGTGTCAATATAAAATGTTTAACTTTATGTCAATAATTAACACTTCACTACAGGATAGATATTGCACAGAATTTTATGCTTGTTCCCGTTTCTCTCATATTTGGTGTTTGTGTCTTTATTCTTTCACGTACTTGGGTGATTTTTCTTTTCTTCATATACATGTTGAATCCTGAAACTTCTAAATACACCCATGAGGTCCCTGTCAGTCAATTCTAAATCAGACAGTCTACGGATTTTGACCTGGAAAAAAACATTTCGGTAATACAAAGCTCAGATACGACTTTAAAGATGGGATGACAACAACGAAATACAAGACGACACAGACAACGTCAACGACAGCGCAACGATAGTGTTGACAGCAACGACAACATCCAAGACAAGATGAACCTTGATTGTCGGTTTCAGTGTTACTGACTTTTCGTCATTAACTGTGGATTATATTGCACACTGCTGTCTACACAACTGTGTCTCTCGGATTGATTATCAGCATATCTGTCCGTCCTGTCTGTCTGTCTGTCTGTCTGTCTGTCTGTTTGCCTGTCTGTCTATCTGTCTATCCCTTTTTCTCTTCTTTACTGGCTCCTTCGTAAGCGGGTGAGTGCAGCACAAAAAAAAACAAAAAAAAACCAAATCCGCAAGCTAGGGGATATTTAGCCTTTGCAGTGGAAACGTTTGTCTTGTGTAGCTCTCTCTGTCTCTCTTTGTCTGTTTAAATCTCTCTCTCTCTCTCTCTCTTCTCTCTCTCTCCTCTCTCTCCTCTCTCTCTTCTCTCTCTCTCTCTCTCTCTCGTGTATGTGTGTGTGTGTGTGTGTGTGTGTGTGTGTGGTGTGTGCGCGCGCGCGCGCGTGTGTGTGTGTGTGTGTGTGTATGTGTGTGTGTGTGTGTGTGTGTGTGTGTGTGTGTGTGTGTGTGTGTGTGTGTGTGTGTGTGGTGTGCGCTCGCGCGCGCGTGCGTGCGTGTGTGTGTGTGTGTGTGTGTGTGTGTGTTGTGTGTGTGTGTGTGTGTGTGTGGTGTGTGTGCGTGCGTGCGTACGTGCGTGTGTGCGTGTGCGTGTGTGGTGTGTGTGCGTGTGTGCTGGTGTGTGTGTGTGTGTGTGTGTGTGTGGTGTGTGTGTGTGTGTGTGTGTGTGTGTGTTTGCAGGCGCATGCACGAGCTCATAAATATTTCCCTATTTCCCTGAAGTGATGGAGAGGACGAGTTTTGCGTGTGGTGTGTGTGTGTGTGTGTGTGTGTGTGTGTGTGTGTGTGGTGTGTGGGGTGTGTGTGTGTGGTGTGTGTGTGTGCGCGTGCGTGCGTGCGTGCGTGCGGCGTGCGTGCGCGCGCGCGCGCGCGTTTGTGTGTATGTGTTTGGAGGCGCACGCGCGAGCTCATAAATATTTCCCTGAAATGACGGAGACCACGAGGTTAGCAAGCTGGCAGGCATTAAATGCTCAGTCTGCCCTACGCTCCCTCCTCCCTCATCGCGTCTCCCTTATTCTACCCCCTTCCCATGAACTCCACCCCAATCCACACCACTCCCCTACCACCTGACCTGCCAGTGTTGATGACGGCACCGCTTTGTTCCTCGCGAACCTGCAAAAGGAAACAAATAACCCCAACGCAGAAAGAAAATCCCGAAAACAACACATCCGGCTCCACGCTATGGAAGAAACATCACCTCAAATTTGCCCCCTTCTGGTATATCAATCTGGAACGCATCGCAGATAAAAAGAATATATAAAAAAAAACGTGAAGAATAACAAAAGGTGGGGTTTGTTTCAAACAAAATGGGCAATGTTATGGCTGCCGAGAGTA
>CM031595.1:20858456-20863456 GCA_018398815.1 Conus ventricosus | reverse complement strand
ACGTGATATTGAGAGGCTAATGGAACGCATACGAACTCTCAGGCTGGCTTTAGGCATGGGAGTCTGTGAACATGTGCCTCTGGAAAACACTGGCCACACTTGTCAAACATCCTGCTGTGGCTGTAGATGAACATGTGTCTGGAAAAACTCTGGCCATACTTGCCAAATATCCTGCTGTGGCTGTAGATGAACATGTGTCTCTGGGAAACTCTGGTCATACTTGCCAAACATCCTGCTGTGGCTGTAGATGAACATGTCTTTGGAAAACTCTGGCCATACTTTCCAAACATCTGCTGTGGCTGTAGATGAACATGTGTCTGGACAACTCTGGCCATACTTGCCACACATCTTCTTGTGGCTGTAGAGACCGCCATGGGAGTACAAAAGGGTCTCTCTCTCTCTCTCTCTCCTCTCTCTCTCTCTCTTCTCTCTCTTCTCTCTCTCTCTCTCTCTCTCTCTCTCTCTCTCTCTCTCTCAGGCCATAACTACAGAAGTAGTCGTTGGGGAAACCTGAGGGTGTAATTCCCATTGCCTTTTTCCTGAGGCAGCTTCCTAAGTTTGCTTTCGCTGGGATCACATTTGGGTAGGCCATTATTCAGTTCGTGTCTCCATAAACGACGGTGTGATAACAGCCAGGCGTCTGTACTGCCATTAGATAGAAAGACCACGACATGTCAACCAGTGGGATCCCACAGCAATGGGGAAATACAGTGTCCAGGTCTTACAGATGACGAGAAAGCTTTACTACTTTCAGGACATTCATTCCTCCATTCATACATCCGATGCTGTGTATGCCAATTCAGTAAACTTCGTTCCGTCTAGCAACCGATAAGACCGTAATTCATGTACTGGATTCTGCGGCAAAGAGAGAGCCGTCAGCACCTAGTTCAGTGTTTCTCATTCTCTACCTTCAGACATCAACATCAACCACCAACAGGCAAAATCTTACGGTTATTCCTACTAATCGCAAGGCGTGTGTGTGTGTGTGTGTGTGTGTGTGTGTGTGTGTGTGTGTGTGTGTGTGTGGTGTGTGTGTGTGTGTGTGTGTGTGTGTGTGTGTGTGTGTGTGTGTTTGCCTACGTCACACCCAGTCTTTTACACAACCAAGCTCTATCCACGAGGTCCAAACTGGTTCTTCAGCATGATCCACAAAGAACGGAAACGGCCCTGTTCTCTGTTTTCCCCTTATTTCCCCACCCCAACACCTCCCTACCCCTCTCACTCCATACACTCCCTCCCATCATGTCCACCTTTCACCTTTTGTGAAGAACAAGCTCCATGGAAAGATGCTCGGCAAATGGTTTGCAGAGCGAGGTGAAGAGAGTTCGAGGTCTGCAAAAGGAGAGACAAGTGGTGCTGAACGTCACTTTGGAATCGATTCATCAGCGTCTTTGAATGGAACAGGCAGACATTCCAACAGGAAGGAAAGGCGTGGAACTGGGATGTGGCCACATGATGGTCATGTGGATAGATGATGTGATCCTTGGTCGATAAGCTTGCGAACATTGCGCGCGCGCGCGCGCGCGCGCGCACGCGCACGCGCGTGTGTGTGTGTGTGTGTGTGTGTGTGTGTGTGTGTGTGTGTGTGTGTGTGTGTGTGTGAGTGTGTGTGTGTGTGTGTGTGTGTGTGTGTGTGTGTGTGTGTGTGTGGTGTGTGTGTGTGTGTGTGTGTGTGCGTGCGTGCGTGCGTGCGCGCGCGCGCGTGCGTGTGTGTGTGTGTGTGTGTGTGTGTGTGTGTGTGTGTGTGTGTGTGTGTGTGTGTGTGTGAGTGTGTGTGTGAGTGTGTGTGTGTGTGTGTGTGTATGTGTGTGTGTGTGTGTGTGGTGTGTGTGTGTGTGTGTGTGTGTGTGTGTGTGTGTGTGTGTGTGTGTGTGCGCATATGTATGTGTGTGTGTGTGTGAGAGAGAGAGAGAGAGAGAGAGAGAGAGAGAGAGAGAGAGAGAGAGATCAAGGAACTGAAGTTTCATTACTTTTTTAACAGCAAACTATTATTTTTTCAACAATTTGTACCAAGCGAAAACGC
This sequence comes from Conus ventricosus, assembly GCA_018398815.1. NCBI lineage: Eukaryota > Metazoa > Mollusca > Gastropoda > Neogastropoda > Conidae > Conus > Conus ventricosus. Next base: position 20,861,433 of record CM031595.1, on the reverse strand, counting down.
GTCTCTACTACCACAACATTGCATCTGGATTATGCGATAGGTCTAAACTACTAGCTCAATACCTGAAGATGGGGGTAATGTGGTTGTTGCTGCTTAGAAACCTGGGCTTGTGTGCAGTTTGCCAGGTTCACAACTAATCTGCCATCGAAGACCTAAGTTTACTGCCTAAGCACGTTCTACATCAAAGAGAAACGATGACTCCACCCCCACCAAATCTCACCCTCTTCCCGTAAATGCCTTCATTCTTGCCCTAGTGGTTGCCGGAAAGATATCAGTTACTTTTGATAAGTTCTGCACAGCCAAATGTTTCCGTAAGGGGACGGGGGGAGAGAGGGAGGGAAGTACAAGAGAAGACCCACATTGCCAGGACCTCGCGAAAGGAATGATAGTGCCAAATCCCGCGTCAGAATCGATGAATCAGTGTTTGTAATGAAACGGCAGAGCTAAAGGCAAGGAAGGGTGAGGGCACTGGGGCAAAGCTGGTGGTTATTTCTCATGACGGATGCAGCTGGTCCACAAATGTGAATGAAGGAAGAATGGAGTGGATATGCTCGTGCTGGTGGATGCACGTGTGTGTGTGTGTGTGTTTAGTGGGAGGTGGTGGTAAGGATGGATGAAGGAAACGGGGAAAAGTTGCACATTCAAGGTTTCTCTTCCGTTTTTAAATCAGAAATACTGTTATTATTAGATAACGTCTTTTTTTTTTAAAGATTGGTGAAGTGACCGGCCTTGTATGCCATCAATTTCTTCCACAGTGACACCCGAAAGCACGTTCAGTGTAATGTGTCAAAGTAGGTCTCCAAGAGGACAGTCGCTGAATTGATCCAAGTTAACAAATTTCATCAAACGTTTTAATGAGATGTAGACCAAGTATGGTCTTACTCAACACAAATGAGTATTGTCTTGATGTTCATTCCCAACTCTGTCGTGTGTATGTTTTCATCTCTTTTTAAGTTTGTGATGATGGGTGTTTTATTCTTATTATGCTCTATACCTCCAAAACGGGGTGAAAAAAAAACAAACATTATTCACTGAACACCCAAAGGATTCTTGAGCATGTCAGTCTTTCTGTTTTGTGTAGCCGTCTATTCCAGAGAAAGATCATTCCCCGTGCAAGCCTTCATCCTTGGCATTCCACATTTCTTTTTGTGTCTGTATATAAAGCCAGCAACTACCAACATTTTTTTTTTATTTCAGCCTGAGTAGAATCAAAGATGATTTCCCTCCCCTCCCCTCATCCCTGGCTACTCCCCTTTGTATGTTAGGTTTGTTTTAAGTATTTTTTTTTAAAATCAAGCATCACCTTTTTCTGCCTCATTCTTGTGTCCTAGACAGAGCATGCTTCAACATCACATATTCCAGACAGAGGAGATTGTACACTTCTGCCAAGCTCGTTTGGTAAGATTTAGTGCTGTCTTTCTAATCTGGTTAACACAGGACACTGCCCTCTGCATATTTGTTTCCTTGATGATTAACTAACTCATGCATGTAGCATTAAAAAAATTGTTCTTTTTTCTCTGATGCTGACCTTTTTGTTTTTCATCTGTAAAACAAAAGGTTTACTGGCGAGTGAAAGTAAATGCAACGTGAAAAAAATCCTTCTTGCACTCCAGAGTATGATTGGCATTAAAATCAGGACAGACTGATACTGTGCTGTCACGTCGCATGTTCCATGTACTCCATTGTGCACGCTAGATCAATAATGATTCCATGCAGTTACTCCAAGCGCTTAATGCCATTTACAACGTCTGCTGTTTTGACACTGAGTGCCTGCAGACTAAACGATTTGGTATGAATGACCTGTCACGGGCAATGAACGGATGTAATAATTATATTCTTCAGTTAGATGACAAAAATCACTCGGGGATGTCATAACTCAGTTCTGCGTTAGATAGAGAGTCAGCCCTGTTTTGATTTGAAAAAAAAAAAGATCATGTCTGCAAAAAAAAAAAAAAATGGATGAATGATCGAATGAATAAATGATTGAATAAATAAGCAAATAGTAATTAAACGAATGAATGAATAAATATGTAAATAATTAAATAGATACATGAATAGATAAATTGAATAAATGAATGAAAACAGACCAGAGTATACATGACAAAGCCTTCATCTGCAGATGATTTGTCACCTGCAAACTATAGCCAGCATTTGTCCATCTATGAGAGAGACCTGAGCTGGGAATCCTGTTGTGTTGAAAGTGAACTCACGGCCTGGTAACTTCTCATGGGTGGTGACACTATGGATGCATTCGCTGTCTGTTCAGATGAGGTTCTCAGGTTCTAAGTCTGCCACTGGCTCGACAGGAATCTCTGCCCTGGTGTTGGTGACTTGGTACGAGACGACTGTTGTGTCGCCACAATCCAAAGCACGATCGATTCATAGCTCTTCTGCCTTTTTACCAGTCTGCCCACACAATAACACTGTTCACGCACCTCCTTTGCCCCTCCCCCCCCACCCATCCTTCTTCCCTTCTTCCCCACTTTTATCCATCATCCTCTCACCCTCCTTTTAGTGTCATCCCCGAATCTCACCATCTTGACCTCTTTGCAAAGTTCTGCAGAAACAAACTGGTACCTGCTCACTTTTTTTATTTGCTCACCTTTTATTTTCACAGAGAGTAACGACGCAAAATGAGACTCCATAATGGTCCAGCATCCTGGAAGGAGCATTGCCTCATGCTGGAATCGATTAATCAGTGTCTGTATATGCAGTAGGCAAGAGGTTCTAAAAGGTAGGAAAGCCATGGAACTGGGAAATGATCAGATGATGGTCATGTTGATGGATAATGCTGTCCTAAGTTAACGTGCTTACACGAGTTTGTTGGTGGTTTGAATATATGCGCGTGTTTGAATATATGCGTGTGTCCCATATGTGAATGTACGAGGGCATGCACATGAGAGAGAGAGAGAGAGAGAGAGAGGAGAGAGAGAGAGAGAGAGAGAGAGAGAGAGAGAGAGAGACAGAGAGAGAGAGA
>CM031595.1:20848414-20853414 GCA_018398815.1 Conus ventricosus | reverse complement strand
ACAGGAGTTCAAGAGAGCGTGGCCAGTGAGCAAATGAAATCACTTGAACACAGAGAGTAAAGATTATGAGCAGTCAACAAACAAACCAAAGCCGTGCATCACATGCTCACAGCCTTCTGGCTGAGGACGTCAAGGTGTATTGTCCAGCGCAGAGAATGACCTTTATAGAAGATAGAAAAGGCGAACATGAACACCGCAGAACAAACCAAAGCACGTGCATCACATACGCACACAACTGTTCGTTAAAGTTCAAAGGTAAGCATGTCCCGAGCAATTTCCATTTAAACACTGACTGTATTGATCATGAATGATCAACGACAACAACAAATTAAAAGAAGCTATGTGCATCACGACGAGGTGGGGGTGGGAAGGGGGTGCAATAAATCTGTCAATACAGTTCACAGTAGATACCTGCCAACGAATGAGACAGAACCCTGTAGAAGACAGATGAGCAGCCAGTTAACTATTAATTGTCTTTACTCCAGAATTTTTCTTATGATATTGTTGCACTACATACCCCCCTCCCCCTTTGTGTTTTTAAATAGAATGAGCACGTCGTCCACTCCCTCTTGTTTTATATATTTATTGTGTTTGAATGGTAAATGAGTTCATTTCACATCCTGTATTTGATTTGGCATGGCTCCCTTTCTCCGAAAACATGTCTGCATGTGTGCGTGTGTGCATGCGTGTGTGTATGTGTATGTGCGCCCCACGCGCGCGCGCGGCGGCGCGCGGCGCGCGTGTTGTGTGTGTGTGTGTGTGTGTGTGTGTGTGTGTGTGTTGGTTATGCTGATGCATGCAGATAGATAGATAGATAGATAGATAGATAGATAGATAGATAGATAGATAGATAGATACAGACAGATAGATAGATAGACAGACAGACAGATAGACAGACAGATAGATAGATAGATTGATTGACGTTAGATAAATCGAAGGTGAGGAGAGAGAGAGAGAGAGAGAGAGAGAGAGAGAGAGAGAGAGAGAGGAGAGAGAGAGAGAGAGAGAGAGAGAGAGAGAGAGAGGCTCAAACACGCTGACAAGCAATGACAAAGGGCAAGAGCCAGACACACGGACAGTGACAAACAGAGATGCAGAGTGACAGCCAGCAGACTGACAAACGGAAAGCGATGCAGACAGAGACAGGAGGGCAGAGACAACCTGATACTCATGCAAACAATCAGAGAAACAAAAAGTAGAATGATTACTCTTACAGTGTGCGCCAATTTCTTTATTAAAACAAAACAACAGCAACAACGGTAAAGACAAGCATCGACAATGTCGCCCATTTGGTTTGAAACAAGGCCCAGAAGTGTTTCTTTGTGTGTTGTCTCTCTTTTCTTCCTTCTTTCATTTCTGTCTTTCTTTTCGTCCCTGCTTTCTAAATGATACATTCCAGATTGAAATACCAAAGAGATTCCAAATTCGGGGTAATTTAATTCTTTGAGATGGTGGCACCATTTCGTTTTCTTTCTGTCTGTTTTTGTTTGCTTTTCTTTTCCTTTCTTTTTTCTGTTTGTTGGTGTTGTTGTTTTTCTTGTTGCTTTTTTTGCTGAATTCTGCGCTGGGCTTGTCTGTTTACTTTGCAGATTGGCGGGGTACAAAGCGGCGCTGTCGTTATCAATGGCAGGTCAGGTGGGAGGGAAAGGCTGGGTACTGGAGTAAATGGTGAGTGGGTGGTGGTTGGAGGAGGGATTGGGAGAGAGGGAGGGGAGGGTAGACTAGAAGCTTCTTGCTTCCCTGCTAGCTGAATTTTTCATTCTGTTCATAATTTCAAAGAAATGCCACATGCAAAAGCGCGACGAATACGAGTTGTGCTCACACTCGTGCCCATGAGTACACACACACACACGCACACACAACCTCACGCGCGCGCGCGCGCATGCACACATGCACGCACGCATGCACTAACTCACGCACACACACACCCGCGCATCACGAACACACACACGAACACACACACACACACACAACACACACACACCTCACACACAAAGCTTCAGTACTTCTTGGACACACATCTATTTGCCAGGAAACGTTTTCTGAATATTGACACTAGAACTCACAGTGATGTTGTACATTGTGAGCTACGAAGATTTCCAATTGACACCTCCACAAAATATGTATTACGTTTTGGTTGAAGTCAAGTTCAATGAGCTACCTTTGAAAGCTTATGAAGTATTGTATGATTTGGAGAGCAGTGCGAAGAGGACGTGGTTACAAATATTCAGCAGTGTTTAAAATCATTGGGTTCACATTTGTTTGGGAAAATCAATCAATCATTTGAATGGATTTGAAGTTTCATGAATTTTGTTTTGCGATGAGTTATAGGCAGTGGGTGGCAGTATTGCCTCGTTTACATATACACAATACGACAGATTTACTGAACACCAACAAGAAACATGGTTGGTTAAATCACATATTGGAACTGACATAAGCAGGTATGTAAAGAGTGCTTTGACTACGTTTACATTCCCAATTGCTAATATTGCTTGTTATTGTTTTAAATACAGCCTTGAACATGCATGCAAAGTATCGTATCGATTGTGTACGAGAGCTAAAGAGGATAAAACGCAGATGCGTGTACACACACACACACACACACACACACACACACACACACACACAAAAAAAAATACACGCACACGCACGCACGCACATACACAAACACACACACAACAAACACAGATAGAAGATAGATTAGATAGATAGATAGATAGATAGATAGATAGATAGATAGATAGATAGATAGATGTGTGTGCGCACACATGCACGTGTGGTTTTCCCTTTAGTTCTACTACACAACCGATATAGTACTTCTCATTCATATTCAAGGCTGTATGCACGCTTAACACACACACACACACACACACACACACACACACACACACACACACACACACACACACACACACACACACACACACAATTTTCTACAGGCATTTGTGCACACACTTTCACCTTTATAAACAAAGACATCGAACCGTGGAGTTAATCTAGACATGCACCCGACAGGACACCTGCATGCATGAAAAGAATTCTTCTGGATGAAAGGAACGTTTGCCCCTTTTGCCTGCCCCATTAATGACCCTCTTAATTGATGGTTTAGGGGCCGCGTCATCAAACTAAACACACTGAAACTCTGTGTGTGTGCGTGTGGGCAACCGAGTGCGAGTCCCTTTAAATACTGAGGCTGTGGAATGCGTACAGTCAGCCTTTTTTCCACATCACACACGTCATGACCATATCTTCTGCACTCTAACATCTCGTCCACTTTCCTTGAAAATGGGCAGTGCATGAAAGAAGGGGAGTAGAGGTTATGGGAAAGTTGTAATTGGAGGACATTCTAACAATTTCTACCCCCACCCACCCCTCCACCTCTATCCCTCATGTTAAAGACAAATAAACCTCAATTTATGAAGATGCCTTTGACGGAAAGTTCGATGCTTGTGCAAACTGTACACAGCACACACATCACACACACCAGCCAACAACACACACAAGAAGAGAGAGCAGAGAGCACGAGAGAGACGAGAGAGAGAAGAGAGTCCAGTACGCACTGAGGTTAAACGCACTGCCAGCTTCGCAAGGTTAACAACCTCAATTACACGAAAGTGGCTCCCTTTAGCCTTAGAACACACAGGAGCAAGTGTGCAGAGCAAAACAAGCCGTGGGTTAAAAGACAGAGAGTGGGGAACCATAACACTGGTGTTTCTTTAGACAACTTGAATCAATGCGTTTGAACACTTGGTAATGGAAAAATGACTGTCAGTCTCGTTAGCTCAGGAGTTGAGCACACGATTATCAGCTTCAAGAAACGGTTGTGCATGAAAGCGATGAGTTCGGGAATGAACCAGGATCTGAACATCTGTTTAGACATGGGGATTTATGAAGACAATGAATGTCATCTCGTCAGATGGAGGTTGTACACGATCTACAGTTCAGATAGGGATGATGCACATGAACGGTTTGAAGTTACAGGGTGATGAACATGAATCGTCCGTCTGTTTTAAGACAGAGGGTGATGAACATGAAGCATCAGTGTGTTCGAAACGATCACGTCAATGGAGATCTACGCTACGGTTAGGAAGTTGCATGCAATATGATCGGCCATGCCACGCCATAATTCTTGAACATTTGGGAAACACCCTATATTGTTAACTGGATAGCACGAATCTGTTGTTACCAAGAAGTTATAGGTGTATGATACAGATCAGTAAACCTCAACACAATACTATACCATGCAATGCAATGCAATAGCACAGTTTTTACACAATACAATGCAGTACAGTGAAATACAATCCAGTACAATATAACACATACAGCACAACACTTCACCATGAAATATAATACCATACCATACAATACAATGCAACATAATGCAACTAAATGTAAAGCATAACAAAACAACACAATGCAAAACAAACAGGAACCCACGTACACACGCACGATTACACGAACAACAAAAGCATCACAAATGCAGAGAGAGAGAGAGAGAGAGAGAGAGAGGAGAGAGAGAGAGAGAGAGAGAGAGAGAGAGAGAGAGGTAAACATATTGGTGTTGCAAACATGAGGTGGCAGTTACGCAAGAGGTCGAGAGCCACTGTTAATTATGGTAAGTGGTTCCCTCTTCACATTCAAAGAAAGTGCACGAAGTTTAGTGTCGGTGAACAGGCGCAAGTTCCTTTGAAGATAGAAGGTGGCAGAGGCCAACAATTTATCTTTATCCATTTTCAATTAACCAATTTCACACAAGAAATGCTTCCGGTATGCTGTTACTACGTTCTTCCTCCAATTATCAAAGCGTGATAGAAAGGGGAACACACTTGCACACACACACGATTGCTCTCGTGCGCACACACACACACACACACACACACACACACACACACACACATACACACACACACACACACACACACACACACACACACACACACAACACACACAACACACACATATACACACAAATGCGCGAGCGCGCGCGCGCATGTGCGCGA
>CM031595.1:20835914-20843414 GCA_018398815.1 Conus ventricosus | reverse complement strand
TTATAGCCCAGCCGGCCCAAAGGGCCATATCAGGGCTGTCACCACGTCAAAATTAACTCACAAGTCATAAAAAAACGCTTTTCTAAAATAACCTTCAAAAACCACACCAGAAACTTCGTTTAGAATCTTTACTTCCGTAAAATGGTAGATCAGATGAAAAAAAATGTTAATCTGTTTTAGAAACTTAAAGATCACGTCAGGTGAAACATCTTTGAACAAAGTTTTCATGGAGTCTGTTGTAAAATGTTTATGTCTCACATCATGCAAGTCCCAACATTCTGAAAGAATATGTCTCACTGTGAGTGGTGCATGACATGGGCTGCACCATGGGGATGTCTTAAAGCCTTTCTGTCCAAATTCAAAAAGTGTGAAAGCTGGCAGGTAGTTAGAGTGTCAGGTATGTACAGAACATGTACAAAATTATTTGTGTGCCAATCCAATCTCTCTGTGAAAAAAAATTAGCAATGTTAAACCTGAGCAAAGCAGCCAACACCATTATCACCCCGGCGAATGTCTTAGCTTACAGACATGGGCGCATTTACAGGCAATAAAGCATCCCACTGGCTAATTGTAGCAACACTAACGCCGGTAAACTATCAGCTGTTCAGCAACATATGTATTTATCACTAGGACTAAAATACGACGTCTGTCTGTCTGTAGACAGGCGGCTGTTCCGTCACTAAGATCACCACTTCTGAAGCATAGGGCAAAAGAAGTCGCTTCATGCTTGTCAGCGCTAAACAGTTGTACTCATCTCACATAGCCCCAAATCAGCACATGACGTGTGTGAAAACAAACTCTCTCTCTCTCTCTCTCCTCTCTCTCTCTCTCTCTCTCTCTCTCTCTCTCTCTCTCTTCTCTCTCTCTCTCTCCTCTCCTGTCTCTCTCAACCCCTCTTTCTTCTTTCGCACACCCAGTGGTAGCCAGTATGGCAAACGACATAAGTTCAGTTTCCACGATGTAAACACAATTGACTGACCACTCTATGCTATGATATACCCTGGATATGTCACATAAGCAGCCACTTCCCTGCCTATGGATCTCTGGCAAAAAGAATAAGAAAAAAAAATGGGGGGGGGGGGGACGGAAAGAAAAACAAGTTCAATTTTGCAAAAACGCGCACACTAAAACACAATACACCCCACCATGCGCATGCACGCACAACACACACACACACACACACACAACACACACACACACACACACAACACACCCACACACACACACACACACACACACACACACACCAACACACACACACAACAACACACACACACATCCACACACACACACACACAACACACACACACAACACACACACAACACACACACGAACACGAACACACAAGCAACACACACACATAAAAGCTCACATCCCCTTCCACAGACAAGGAATTGGAAGAATGTAGAAGTGCTGAGGAGAACTGAACGCAGTTGAAAATGACAGTTTCCAGCCCTGCAGAAATGGAAGTGACATAGTTCATCAGCCGCCAGAGTTCTGTTCCATTGCCAGAAGTTTCAGGGGAAAGGTATCGACAAGTGAATGTCGACCGCTCTTTACTAATCGTACGAAAGTTTGTAAATTTGGCCAGTCACGTAGTCCATCATACAGATTAGATCAATATTAAAAAATGAAAGAGAGAGAGAGAGGACACTCAAAGACTAAATTTAAATAGTCTTCTCTTCGCTTCAGTTTGTTCAAGTGATGAAACTGAAACATGTATTCAATAGAAATGGTTAATATTGTCTTGAAAGGGTTAGATATAAGAAAGGATATCGTTTCGTATTGTGTACAGGCATTGTTCTTGTTCGCTGGCACAAAAACGAAACATTCTTTTATCGATACCTCTCTCTCTCTCTCTCTCTTTCTCTCTCTCTCTCTCCCCTCTCTCTCTCTCTCTCTCTCTCTCTCTCTCTCTCTCTCTGTTCACATCTCTTTCGTATTATATATAGCCAGTATCCTTGTTTCATTGCACAAAAAAACCAACCAACCAACCAAACAAAAAACATCCTTTGATTGGCATGAACATAAGTGTGATCTCTCTCTCTCTCTCTTTCTAGCTCTCTCTCTCGCTTCTCTCTCCCTCTCTCTCCTCTCTCTCTCTCTCTTCTCGTGCCAAGTGTTGAAGCAGAAGCGCGTGCCAGTGAACAAATAGGAATGTCTTTTGAACACAGGGAGTAAAGATTATGAGCAGTCAACAAACAAACCAAAGCACGTGCATCACACGCTCACAGCCTGTCTGGCTCAGGACGTCTAGGGGTGATGTGTGCCAGCGGCAGAGAAGGGACCCCGTTTGAAGATAGAGAAGGGCGAACACGAACAGCCCAGGAACAAACTAAAGCACGTGCATCATACACACACACACACACACACACACACACACAACCTGTCCGTTAAAGGGGTTCAAAAGATAAGCATGTCCCGAGGCACGAGGGAGAATCCTATTTAAACACAGACAGTGATGATCGTGAACTATCAACCCCACAACAAAAATGAATAAAGTGAAGCACGTGCTTCACAAGGGTCAATAAACCAGTCAGTTAAAGTAGTTCACAGTAGATGACTGCCGACGGGTAAGACAGATGAACCACCATTGATTGTCTTTAAGCGCTCAGCATTTTTCTTACTGTATTGTTACACTCAATCTCTCCCCCCCCCCCCATCCCCACCCCAATCCCTTTTTCTTCTTTTATAGAATGAACACGTCGTCCATTCCCTCTTGTTTTATAATATTCATTGCATTTAAATGGTAAAATGAGTTGTTTGCACATCCTGCATTTGATTTGGCATTGTATTCTTTCCCACAGCAGGTGTAGGTGAGAGACAGGGGTTAAAGCACGAGACATTATGGAGCTCACATTTCTTCTTCAGAGAACAGTATTGTATTATCCTACGCTAAAGGTTGATTGGTCAAATGTAAGCATTAGATCGTTACTGCATAGGTGTGTGTGGGTGCGTGCACGTGCGCGCGCATGTGTGTGTATGATTGTATGCACATGTTGAGATAGATGGATGGATTAATGGTAGCTGGATAGATAAAAAGATAGACGGATAGTCAGACAGATAGACGAACAGACAGACAGACAGACACGGGGAAACTGAGAGAGAGACAGACAGACAGACAGATAGAGGAACAGACTGACAGACAGGCAGACACATACAGGGAAACTGAGGGAGAGAGGCGCTCAAAGACTCTAGCGAGTTCAAGACAAAGGGCAATAGCCAGACATACAGAGAGATGTGAGATACAGATAAACAGAAAGCAGTACAGACAGAGACAGGAAGACAGAGACAGCCTCATCCTCATTCAAACAATCAGAGAAAAAAAGTAGAATGATTATACTCAAATTCTTTACAAAACAAACCGACAACAAAAACAACAACGACAAAAACAACAACAAAAACAAAGACAAGCAGTATTATTCTCTCCCGATCGATAATGTCGCCCATTTTCTTTGAAACAAGACCCAGCATTTTCTACTTTGTTTCTCTTGTTCTTTCTTCTTTCTTTCATTCCTTTCATTCTTTTCCTCCTTTTTTCCCCTAAATGATACATTCCAGACTGATATGACAAAGAGAGTCAAAATTCGGGGTATTATGTCTTTGAGATAGCAACACTGTTTCTTTTTTTTGTTTTCTTCCAGTCTTTCTTTCTTTCTTTTCTTTTCTTGTCTTTTCTGTTCTTCTTGCTGTTTTCTGCGCTGAGGTTGTCTGGTTCCTTTGCAGTTTGGCGAGGAATAAAGCGGGGACTGTCATCATCATTGGTAGGTCAGGTGGGAGGGAGAGGCTGGGGATGGAGTGAGCTGTGAGTGGGTTGGAGATGGAGGAGGGGACGAGGGATGGTAAGGGAAGGGAAGGTAGGGTAGACTTTAAGCTTCTTGCTTGTGTACCAGCACGCACGCCCGCGCAAACACCCACAGACACACTCACACATAGACACACTCACACACAGACACACACAGACACACAGACACACAGACACACACACACACACACACACACACACACACACACGCACGCACGCACGCACGCACACACACACACAACACGCACGCACGCACGAACGCACGCACGCACGAACGCACGCACGCACGCACGCACACACACACACACACACACACACACACACACACACACACACACACACACACACACACACACACACACACACACACACACACACATTCTAAACGCACCTGTGTACGTATATTTCACATTCAAGCAGAAGACATCAGGATGTGTGGTTACTCTGGACAGCACCCCCGACAGAGACACCTGCACACATGAAAAGAATTCATCTGGATGAAAAGGAACGCTTGCCCCCTTCATCGGCCCAATAATGACCTGTTTAATTAATGGTTTAGAGGATGCTTTACTAAACAAACACACTGAACTTCTTGTGCATGCGTGTGGGTAACCAAGTGCGAATGCTTTTGAAGATCGTGGCTCTGGAACGTATAGTCATCCTCTCTTCCACGTCACACACGTCATGCACTATTTCTTCTACACTCTAACATCTCGTCCTCTTCCCTTGAAAATGGGCAGTGCAGAAAAGGAGGGGCAGAAGGGGTTATGGAGAGGTTGGGTGTGGTAGGTGACACTCTGAACCAATTCCACTCCCTACTTATTATATCCCTAAACGTTAACAACAATTGACATTAGATACTGGTGATGCCTATACGAAGTCTATAATCATTGTAGCATGGACAGCAAACATGCTTGTGCGCGCGCGCACAACCAACACACACACACACACACACACACACACACACACACACACACACACACACACACACACACACACACACACACACACACTCAGACTGTGGCAGAGAGAGAGAGAGAGAGAGAGAGAGAGAGAGAGAGAGAGAGAGAGAGAGAGAGAGAGAAAGAGAGAGAATTGACATAATGTGTAAGAGATTGACTTTAACACTACTATCCTTGAGAAGGAGGAAGTTAGGCTGCACTAACTGCACAAGCGTTTCTAGTATTTTCTCATATGTAAGCAATCGTATTGAAAAATAAAGCATGAAAATAAGTAAATGAAAGAAAAATGTCAACAACAAAAACACGTATAAAAAAGACATTAGGACATAGTGATGCAAAACAAACCACTCGGGCCTATTCCTGAGGTTACTCTCCAGCTTTATAAATTGAAACCAAATTGTGAAAACGTTCCAGAACAAAGTCAAAACTGTAAGCCACAAAAGCTGAAAAATCAGAGGACGACCGAAAAGAGACGGAACAAATTTAGATAGGTTTAGCCAGAGAGAAAGGACAGAAAAGAGAGAGTTGCCAGTACACATTTTCCAGAACATACGGAGAGATTTTACAATGGAAGAGCCCTCGACAATCCCGAAGGGGAAATTTTAATATTTAGTCATTGCACCAAGCGAACTGATCTCGAAAATGGATCTGCATCAATCAGAAAAACAAATCCCCAAGAACAGAAATTTGCATGACATCGGAAAATGAAAATGCTTTTAAACATAAGTGGAGTAGATATCAAGCTCATCAAATCAGTTCGAAACATGTCTGCAATGTATCATGGACGTTACAAACAGTGCATTGTGGGAAATGAAGAAAGGGACGACAACTCTTTTAACAGCAGGGGACATTGTAGGTGGATGATGAATGGTTTGTTCGCACCGAGTATGAACCGTGGCCGCTCCGCATCATAAATATTGCAATGCACGCCATTTCAATCTCTTATCCCGACACAAAAGGTCATCTATCTTCCGTTTTATTCAATGAATTGAAAATGAATTATTTAGACCAGTCAGTTGTTCGTGGTTCCGTGTGAGTCGGTCAGTCAGTGGATGGCACAGCAATACATCAAGGTTCGTTGAGGACCTGGATGGGACATACCCCGCCCATCCCCATCCCCACCCTTCCTTCTACTTCCCCAAACAACACGATGGAATATATCCCTCATCCCCTTTAGCCCTTCTCAACCACACTTAGATAATAAAAGACAACGAAGGAAAGAAAGACAATCACGAGTCAATGACCTAAGTTAGCGTCCTGATCAAGAAAGAAGAGGGACGGGACAACAGAAAAAGACCTGACAAGATTGTAGAGTGGACAGGGAAAATAGTTGTAGAGACCCACGTTTTGGCACATGAACGATTGAACCAAGTAGATAATATCTCTCTCTCTCTCTCTCTCTCTCCTCTCTCTCTCTCTCTCTCTCTCCTCTCTCTCTCTCTCTCTCTCTCTCTCTCTTCTCTCTCTCTCTCTCTTTACAGAGGAGAAAATTCTAAACAGATTTTGAAGTATTCTTGTCGTTTTCATAAATAAAGAATGAATCATTCAATTGAAAATGTTTTTTTTTTTTTGCGAAACCAGTTAAAGCTTTTCATTTTTTATGCTGTTTTGAAAACGGCAAAGAACATGTGGTTTCACTATATGCTGCTATAAACCAACCATTTGCAGTTATTTCAATAACAACAATCAGCACTTGACAAAATAAGCATTACTGTATTGTCGGTAGCCTATTGTAGAATTCTTATTTTTGTTTACCGTTTTTCTCCTATTTAGTGTGTGTTTCTTCTCTAGCTCTGAGGTCTGTCTTCAGATGATGTTTTGTTTCGAATACACTTTAAGCAATGGAACCTAAATTCGTACGTTCGCCACCAATGAATTGTAATCCAGATCATCTATGGATCCCCTTCTCCCCCCCCCCTTTCCTCTCCCCCCCCCCCTCCAAAAAAAAAAAAAAAAGAAAAAGAAAAACAGCAAACTTTCGGCGATCTCATATTCAGTAATAACAAAAGACATACTGCAATAATGACGAAACCAAATCGACCATAACAACAGCAGAGAGACAACATAACAAGAGTGCTGACAGCAACAAGAACATCCAAGACAAGATCAACCTTGATGGTCGGTTTCAGTGTCAGTGCCATTTCATCACTGATTGTGGTCTATATTGCACACAGCTATCAACACAACTGTGTCTCTCAGCTTATTTACCTGCATACCTCGTCAAATATCACAAAATTTTGTGAAAAGACGTAAAAGGAAAGTACTCCTACTACTACCTACATACCTGTCTGTCTCTCTGTCTTCTGTCCTTTCTAACCATTTTGTCTTATCTTTAGAGCTACTCTGTGGCGGGCGAGTACAAAACGAAAACAAATGCAAGGTTGGCTGATATTAAACTTTTGTAACAGAAGAATTTCTGTTCCGCAGACTCTGTCTCGTTTTGTCAATTAAACCTCTCCCCCCCCCTTCTCTCTCTCTCTCTCTCTCTCCTCTCTCTCTCTCCCTTCTCCTCTCTCCTCTCTCTCCTCTCTCTCTCTCCTCTCTCTCTCTCTCTCTCTCTCTCTCTCTGCTTGTCTATCTGCCTGTGTATAGGCACATGCACGAGTGCATGTGTGTGTGTGTGTGTGTGTGTGTGTGTGTGTGTGTGTGTGTGTGTGTGTGTGTGTGTGTGCGTGTGCGCGCGCGTGCATGTACACACGTGCTCATGTATGTTCCCCTGAAATGATGGAGAC
>CM031595.1:20818414-20823414 GCA_018398815.1 Conus ventricosus | reverse complement strand
CCATAGAATGATATCAGTTTTTGTACTCCCAGTTCTTATAGAACAGGGAGTACTTTACAACGAAAACGAAGAAATTATGTCTGTGTGTCTGTGTGTCTGTCCGTGGTCAAAATGTGTTCCACGCGCTCCAGACAAAACTTCTTGGCCGATCTTTCTGAAAATTTGTAGATATGTTTATTATGGGTCGCGGATGATGCCCGATGTTTATTTTACCAGAATAGCCGTTACTAACTGCTGTAACGGCCTAAAACGGTTTTTCTTATTTATGGAATATCTCAGTGACGAAATACATTATGACGCATGTTTGATTGTGTGTGCTTTTTTTATTTGACAAACATCTATGAAAGTACTGTATTTGATGGATTTTAAAATAGCTTTAGATCTAATAACTGACTGGTAGATCATGGGTATTTTCATAGTAAACATGCTCTTGACATGTACACGCGTATTCAAGATAAACTGGGAGTACGTTTATATGCTTTGCATCTTGTTCTTTTTTACAAGGCTTGCACGGAAAAAAAAGTTTGCGTAAGGGGAAGGAAGAAAAGGTAAGTGGGGGGGGGGGGGGGGGGGGGGGCGGGGAAGGGGGAGCTGACAGGAGGTCCCACATTGCCAGTCGCGGAAAGGGAATGATAGTACCAACCTGCTTCATAATTGATGAATCGATGTCTGTAAGGAAACAGGAGAGCCAATGCAAAGAAAGCTGCGGGAATTGAGGCTGGTGGTTATTTCGAATGACGGAAGCTGCTGATCCACAATTATATGAATGCCAGACGTATGGAGTGCACGTGATTATGTTAGTGCACGTGTGTGTGTGTCCTGAAGGGCTGGTGGCAAGGATGGAGAGATGGGGTGGGGACAGGTTGCGCCACATGCGGGGGCACTCGATAGATCCCCCTCTCGATAGATCCCCGTCTCCATGTATCCCCATCTCGATAGATCCCCGTCTTGATGGATCCCCGTCTCAATAGATCCCCATCTCGATGGATCCCCGTTACTGTTTTGGGATCTACGAGACGGGGATCTATCGAGATGGGATCTACCGAGACGGGGATCTATCGAGACGGAAATTCGTCCACATGTAGTGGGGGGATCTATCGAGACGGGGATCTATCGAGGTGGGGATCTACGAGACGGGGATCTACCGAGACGGAAATTCGTCCACATGTAGTGGGGGATCTATCGAGACGGGGATCAACTGAGATGGGGATCTACCGAGACTGGGATCTATCGAGATGTACCCGCGCATGCAAGGTTTCCTGTTAGTATTATTCATCACAGATAGCCATTTTCAAATTTGGTGAGGTGACCCTGGGAACCAACTTTATATGTCATCAGTTTCTTCCTCAACGTCATTCGAAAGAATACTCAATGCTCTGGCACTATAATGTATTAAAGTGCATTCTCAAGAAAATATCTACTGAATTTATCTCTGTTACGAAATTTAATCAAAATACTTTAATAAAAGGGTTACAAAATACTGTCTTGATCGGCACATGCGGATTCTGTCTTTAATCTTCCCTCCACCACCACAGCTTGTGTGACCGGTTATCTTATTTTTGTTTTAAGTTCATGGTGATAGCCCTTATAATCCTCCACACCTCCAAATGGAATAAAAAGGAAAGAAAACATTGTTCATTAAACCCTAAAAGGACGCGTGCACATGTCGATCTTTGTATTACGTGTAGCAGCATTCAATTCAGTGAGAGAAAAGAGAGAGAGAGAGAGAGAGAGAGAGAGAGAGAGAAGAGAGAGAGAGAGAGAGAGAGAGAGAGAGAGGAGAGAGATCATCCACTTTGTACTCCTTCAATGTGTGTATTAAGACAAGTGCCAACAGTTACTGCTTCCTTTTTGAACAACATCAACAATACTCCTGCCCTCTCATGTCCTCCCTCCTACACCATCATCCTTTTTCTTACATGGGGCTCGTGTAACCTTTCCTGCACCAGCGTAGGGTTTTCTTTGTTTTGCTGACTCCTCTTCGTGCCTTCCTCTGGGGTTTGCATCCACGCCGGTGGTCTGCAGGAGCAGTCACTAGTAAGTCGTCAACAGGCTGTCCTTTAGATGAGATGCTGCACTTCTGCCGAGTGCATTCAGTGATGGTACATGGTACCTTGCTAGTCCTACTCACAAGCGACCAAGCTCCCCAGATAAACTGTTTCATTGCTGGTTTGATTATGCATGTTACAGTTTTTGGATCATCTTTTTCCTTTTTGTTTTCCCTCTGACGTTATCGTTGTTTGTTGTTTGTCAAACATTCAATTTCCTAGTGATGGGAAATACTCGTGAAAAGGAAAAATCCACCTTCTCACCCTAAATCTAAGTCAGATTACACTCAGCACAGAATTCGACTGTCCAATCAATTCGCATGCTCCATGCATTCCAATGTGAGCCAAACCAAGAGCTCAATGCCATTAACGAGGTCCGCTATGGTGGCACAGTGTGCATGCAGAATTCATAATTTTGCAAATAATGCACCAAACTCCCGCCATGGCCGAGAAACACAGGAAATAATGTATTCGTCATTCTAAAAAAAAATTGTACTCGTGGATATCACGTCTGATTCAGTTCTGTTAGACAGGGAGTCAGCTCTGCCTGGATTTACAAAGAGATTGTTGCTGCAAATGAATGAATGAATGAATGAATGAATGAATGAATGAATGATGAATGAATGAATGAATGAATGAATGAATGAATGAATGAACAGCTAAAAAAATAAGTCAATTGGTTAATAAGTAGGTAAATCAATAGATACACGAAAACAGACCAGCTATAAATGGCAAAACCTTATTGGCAGAAGATGTTTTGTCAAAAAAAGTATAGCTAGCATTGGTCTATCTGAGAGAGGCCTGGACTAGGAATCATGGTGTGCTGCCAGCAGAGTAGGCAGTACGGAATTATTCACTGTATCTTCAGGTAAGTTCGTCAGCCTTTAAGTCCACTGTTGGCTCAGCAGAAATCCCTGCCTTGATATTGGTGACATGGCAGAAAGACGTGTTTGGTCTTCGCAATCAGAATCACCATTGATTTACAGCTCTCCTGCCTCTTTGTCGGTCTAAACACAACACAACATTTCCCCCCCAAATTCCCCCCTGACACAACAGCATGTTCGACATACATTGAAAACGATGGCCCGTATTCCACTATCCACGATTCTTTTCTCCTCCCTCCTCTTTCAGCGCGCCATATTTGCAGGTTTGTCCCCATCAAAGCGGAGGCGAGGTTCGTAACTGTTATTGGAAGGCTATACTTCTTTTTATGTAGTTTGCCTGGCAATCAAAGTTAACTCAGTGAAGCAGTTCTCCCCGTTCCAGCCCTCCACACACCTTCTTCCTCTTTCCTCACCCCTCCTCCCATCATCCTGCTGAATGTGTAGACGGCAAGGTCCATGTTCTGTAGTTTACAACGCAGTGAAGGTCAGCTCAGTTGAACGGTCTTCTCATCCCATCTCCGGCAGCGCTGCCTTCCCACCCCCCCCCGCCCAATCCTCCACACACACACATTGCTTCTCCTTCACCCATCCTCCTCCTCCTCCTCGCCTGCCCATCATCCTTCCCCCTCCTTTGAGTGTCGTCCTCGTTTCTAACCATGCTAACCTCTTTGAGAAAATTCTTCGAAAACTGGTCGGTTGTCTGCTCTTTTTTTTTTCTCACAGAGAATATATCCAGGCGATCTTTAAAGATCTGTTCTCCTGGAAGGAACGAAAGATCGTCTCATGCTGAATTCGATCGATCAGTGTTCTTCTGGGAAAATGGAAAAGGCGAATCACAGAAAAAGGCACAAGGACAATGTCTAAGTCATGCTGACCTATGCAACATTTATGGTTAACTAAAAAGGAGAGTGGGAAGCACATGAACATGCACAGACTCCATTAGATACTTTGGACATGCAGCTCTTCAATATTCAGTCTATGGATTTTACCTCTTGACACTGCTTATTCTGTTATTCTGCCTGTAGACACTGACAGGGGAGTCCAACAGTAGTCTTGCTAACATCCGAAATGCTTCTTGTAGACGAACGTAGCAACAAGGGAAATGCTTGTATTCAAACTACAATGTCCGTTGTTTTAGCGTTCTGGGGCAAGAAGATCGGGATAAGACTCTTACCAATGCGAAGTGTTCAAACCTTGGGAGTAATTTAGGTGGACGCAATTTTAATTTGGTACAATATCGATAATTTTCAGCTTCCTTGCATTATGTGTGTGTGTGTGTGTGTGTGTTGTGTGTGTGTGTGTGTGTGTGTGTGTGTGTGTGTGTGTGCGTGTGTGCGCGTGTGCGCGTGCGTGCGTGTGTGCGTGTGTGCGTGTGTGTGTGTGGTGTGTGTGTGTGGTGTGTGTGTGTGTGTGTGTGTGTGTGGTGCGGCGCGCGCGCGCGCGGCTGCGCGCGTGTGTGTTGTGTGTGTGTGTGTGTGGTGTGTGTGTGTGTGTGTGTGTGCGTGTGTGTGTGTGTGTGTGGTGTGTGTGTGTGTGTGTGTGTGTGGTGTGTGTGTGTGTGGTGTGTGTGTGTGTGTGTGTGTGTGTGTTTGATTGTCGAAAGGAGCTCACAATAGGCAGTCGATCAAAGAACTGAAGCTGCATTACAGGTAATATCAAACTGTCTGTTGCTTTCTGAACTGTTGTGCACTGGGCTAATGTGTGATTCCACTGCAAAAAAAAGTAACTATGGCGGGTATTTGAAAGGTCCACTTTGACTAATTTAAAAACGGAAGGCAGCAGAAGTGTGATTGTTGTGGCTTAGAAGCATGAACTAATTTGCACCTTAGCTGCCTCCAAAATAATCTCTCATCAAAAGCCAGAGTTTTGTAGCATGCGTACGTTCTACATCAAACGGAAATGATGACCTCATCAGCACAATACCTCATCCTCTGACTGAATGCGTTGATTCTCGCCCTAGTGAATCATATCAGTTGTTTCACATGGCTTTCGCAGAAAACTGTTTGCATATGGGGAAGAAAGAAAAGGTGGGGGGGGGGGGGGGTGGCTGAAGGAAGTCCCACATCGC
>CM031595.1:20813414-20815914 GCA_018398815.1 Conus ventricosus | reverse complement strand
ACTTGGTTTGAAGTCACTGGCACAAAATATTCTTTTTCCTGGGTCATCCGTTAGATCTTGCATCTGTTCTACTTGTATCTTTAGTTTTGTTCTTAAGTCATAAAGTCTTCTACAATTATCTAAAAAATGAAATTCGTCTTCTATTTCATTACATGCTATACAAAATCTTTGATTTCGTGGAATACCTGCATAGCGACCTTTCTCAACATTTAAGTAATGCTAGCTAACACGCAATTTACATAGCGCTTGTTTTTTTCGTACTGTCCATATCAGTCAACAAGTAATATTCATATGATATTCAGATGATTCGATGACATTGTAAAACTCTAAACGGCTGTATTTTGTCTTTTCCTTTGCCCAAAATTCAATATACCTGGCTTTCAATTGTTGTTGCATAGTGAATTTCAGTCTATGCTTACTCAATGTTGACTGGTTCAACCAAACATGGTTTAATCCTAAACTGTAAAGAATGTTTTTGATAAACAAGAGCCATGGATATTGCATTCCCTTGTCTTTATTCATCATGTCGTTGTATACCCTTTTTAAATATGTTTCTTCCGCCTTATCTAAAATATGCAACCAGTCAAAAGCCAATAGTTCGACAAGCTATGTGAATCCCAATTGGAAATCTTCCTAATTCACTTACAGTCGTTAAATTAATTGCTTTTGAGTGTAAACCAAGAAGACGCTTAGAGAATTTCACATTTAAGTTTTCATGTGGGTGTTTTGAAGATATACTGTTTTGAAAAAAAAATCAGATATATCAAATGAGTCCATGTTAGACATTGTACTTTTCTCAGACCATGGCAACCAAACTTCTGCTCCATATGTTGCTATAGGAGTAACCAAAGTATCGAAAAGTTGTAATATTGTATCAAAACGAATGTTGGTTCATCTGATTAATCGATATAATGAATGTGAAGCTTTACTTGCTTGCTTGGCAAGTTGGGGTTTTTGCCATAATAAAGGAGCCGTCAGAATGCAAAGTTATTCCCCAGATATTTGTACTGATCAGTTGTCTGAATTATCTCAGAACCAAATTTAAATAAGACGGGAACTTTAGGTTTTTTATGTGTAAATATCAATACCTTTGTCTTTTGTACATTAATTTTCATACCCCAAGTTAAACAATATTTATTCAATCTGTCAAGCTTGTTTTGAAGACCTTTCTTTGTTTTAGATAAAATAACTGGGTCATCTGCATACACTAAACATGATATAGGGGTCTTTTCATCAGTATGCAGACTATCTGTCTCCCCAATATACTTTGGAATATCATTTACGAAGATATTGAATAAAGTTGGACTAAGAACATTTCCTTGTAATACTCCTTTACGTACGTATATGTTATGGGATAGACCTTCATTCGTTTTTGTGCATATTTTTGGGAAATTTTCATACATGTTCCAAATAACTCTCAAACAGTTTCCTGTATGCCTATTTCATGTATTTTTAAGAAAAGTGCCTCATGCCAAACGTTATCGAACGCTTTTTCAAAGTCGATAAAGCAACCATAAAGGCGATCTTTTCTGCTTTTCATTATATCATCAACAATTTTCTTTAACACAACTAGATGATCTGATGTTCTGTGTTCTTTGCGAAAGCCTGCTTGTTCTCCTGCTAGTAGATGATTTTCTTCCACAAAATTTGTTATTCGGCGATTTAATATATGGCAGAACAAAATTACTGAGAGAGTTATTATTGTTATACCTCGATAATTTGAAGGATTGAAGGGATCTCCTGATTTATGAATGGGGACATTTATTCCCCTCTTCCATGCTTCTGGGTATGCTCCTGTGTATGTGTGTGTGTGTGTGTGTGTGTGTGTGTGTGTGTGTGTGTGTGTGTGTTGTGTGTGTGTGTGTGTGTGTGTGTGTGTGTGTGTGTGTGTGTGTGTGTGTGTGTGTGTTGAGAGAGAGAGTGTGCGTGCGTGCGTGCGTGCGTGCGTGCGTGTGTGCGTGTGTGTGTGTGTGTGTGTGTGTGTGTGTGTGTGTGTGTGTGTGTTGTGTGTGTCCCCTTCTGTCTGTCTGTCGCCATGTCTGTCTGTGTCTGTCTTTGTGTATATGTGCAAAAGGTCTTGAATGAAGTCAAACACATAGTTTCAGATCAAAGTGCATTTACATGACGAACACTACGACAGAACGAACAAAGCACTGAGGCTAACGAAGCACTCACTGGATGATTGTGGGTGTGGATATGGATTCGTTTACTGCATTCAAACTAGAATTGACTTAACCTTGTCGTCACCATCTTTATGTGGCTCTTAAACCATTTTGCCAGGACCCAGTCTGATGTAGGAACACGTTCAACATCCACAAGGAGAGATTCTGCCTGTGTTCTCTATCATAGCCACATCTTTGCTCCCATTAAAATGCAAGGGCTATGAAAATATGCTTGTTCTTTATTTCGAATTTTCGAATGACAAATATCTGCACAGGGTAATGAAGAGTCTAACCATGAGGTCCGAGTCTTCTGAAAGAAGATGTAGTGTCAAATCTCA
>CM031595.1:20808414-20810914 GCA_018398815.1 Conus ventricosus | reverse complement strand
CCTCTCCCAGACCTCCCCACCTACCCCCGTCTGTCCCCTTCATCCGTCCCTCTGCCGTCCACCTCTCATTCGCCTCCACCCCCTCCTCTTTCCTGCCATTCTCCCCCCCCCCCCCCCTTTTTTTTTTTTTTACTACACTGACCTCAGTTGTTTGCTCACTCTTTCCTTTTAGGCAGGCAATGATAAGGTGAAAAACGAAAATCTTATGAGTCTGCTTCCTGGAAGGAAAAACAGCATTGACTGTAGCTGGAATCAGTCTGTGTTCTATAACAGAAATGAAAAGGAAAGAAAGGAACAGGTTGTCAGTATTCGAAATTTCAGGTCATCTCTCTCTCTCTCTCTCTCTCTCTCTCTTCTCTCTCTCTCTCTCTCTCTCTCTCTCTCTCTCTTCTCTCTCTCTCTCTCTCTCTCTCTCTCTCTCTCTCTGTGTGTGTGTGTGTGTGTGTGTGTGTGTGTGTGTGTGTGTGTGTGTGTGTGTGTGTGTGTGTGTGTGTGTGTGTGTGTGTGTGTGCGTGCGTGCGTGCGAGCGTGCGTGCGTGCGAGCGTGCGTGCGTGCGTGCGTGCGTGCGTGCGTGCGTGCGTGCGTGCGTGCGTGTGTGTCTGTGTGTGTGTGTGTGTGTGTGTGTGTGTGTGTGTGTGTGTGTGTGTGTGTGTGGTGCGTGCGTGCGTGCGTGCGTGCGTGCGTGCGTGCGTGCGTGCGTGTGTGTGTGTGTGTGTGTGGTTATCCACACGAGTTCATTCCACAACGCAGCAGAACATTTCATTACTAGTTAATGTTTGGCTGCATAATTCTGAACCACTGCGACCAAAACAGAAGTGAGGTGTTGATGCAGACAGGTCTACACCACGCTTTCGTAACATGCTGTCTTCTACACCACTGAAAATTTGTCCCAAAGATCGCGCCTGTCGCTAAGGTAAGTCCCACATAACAACGAACACGATCCTGTTCGATCACCGTCCTTGCCCCCCCCCCCCCCCCCCCCCCCCCCCCCCCCACCCCATCCCAACCCTGGTCCATTTTTCCCCCCACCATACTCGTCTCCCATCATGGCTACATGTATCATCAGCAAAAAGCAAGGTCCATGAAGAGACGCTCAGCGAGCTCGAGGTTTGCAGAGCGAGGTGAAGAGAGCTGGCATTATGCTCATGGTGACACTAGTGGTGCTGAAACCCTCTTCAGAATCGATTAATCAGTGTCTTTTAGGGAAATGGGACTGGCATTCCAAAGGCCAAAAAAGGCGTGGAACTAGAATATGGCTGGGTGATGTCCATTTTTGGTCGTCCATGGATGTTGTCGAATGGTGTTTGTGTGTTTGTGTGTGTGTGTGTGTGTGTGTGTGCGTGCGTGCGTGCGTGCGTGCGTGCGTGCGTGCGTGCGTGCGTGCGTGCGTGTGTGTGTATAAAAATATATTGGAGGTGCAATAGAGGATAACCTGGGCAAATGCTTCATCTGTAGATGATTGTTTGTTTTCGAACTATAGGTATCAGTGCCCCATTTGTCAGAGGCCTGTATGTCTTGCTGAAAGCTGACTTCCAGCTTGATCATTTCTCATAAACAGAATAGTGATGCTGTTGGAGTATTCCATGTCTGTTCATGTGGAGGTGTCTGGCATTGAACACACCATCACCTCAACTGGAATCTCTGTCCTGGTGCTGGTGCCATGGCAGAGGGCGTGTGCTTGTTATGTTCTCCATAATCCAATCACCATTGATTTACAGCTCTCCTGCCTCCTTGCTGTTCTTCCAGCAACACAATATTTTCTTCCCCAAACTCTGTCCGGCACACAAGCATGTCTGACATTCATTAGAAGCGATCCATCCCACTTCCCCCTCCCACCCCCCCCCCCCCCCCCCCCCCCCCCCCCCCCCCCCCCTCTACGTTCTCAACCTCCTTTTCTCAGTTCCCTCCATTTGCAGATTTTCCATAGCTGTTGACGAAATGGCTATGGTTCTTTTTAGCAGTTTGCCCAGCAATAAGAATTTGTTCAGTGAAATGGTTCCCCTCCCCCCTCCCGCTGCTCCATCTTGTTGCCTTTCTCGCTATTTCCTCACCCACTCCTTCCCGGCTGCCCAAACTAAAAGAAGACAAGCTTCATGGAAAGGAAACAGTTCTTCGATGCAGTGTGCACGGCAATAAAGGTCGGCCCTATGGAACGGTTCCCCCCATCCCACCCTTCCTCAACACTTCTCTCCTACCCTCCCCCACCACCTATCCCTCACCCTGATCTCCCTACCCCTGTGGCCCCCACCTGCCCACTTTTTCCATCCTTCTTCCATCTTCCTTCTCATCCCTTTTATCTTCTACAAAATCCTCCCCATCTCTCGCCATGCCGACCTCTTGTGGAAGGCATACTCCACAGAATCCATTGTTTACTCGCTTTAAAAAAAAAAAAAATTCCCATGTAATAACGAGGTGAGAAAAGAACACTTATAAAGGTCCATTCTTCTGGAATGGAAATGAGTATTGACTCAGGCTGGAATCAATTAATCAGTCTCTTGT
>CM031595.1:20768414-20790914 GCA_018398815.1 Conus ventricosus | reverse complement strand
AAAAAAACTGCACATCCCTGTCCTAGCATGTCTGCAGATGTTTAGCTCAGGACCAAGACATCGCCAAATCACCATCCCATCCCCCAATGAACAAATCACAGGGATAAATGTCAATGTGATTCTAGCCAACAAATACCAGTCCAATGGTTAAGGCCCAGACTTCCTCTTCAGCACTGCATGAGCCATGTATTACCCAGTGCAATGGAGCTCAAGGAAAAGTTTTTTAAAAAATGTTGCGATTCAGCAGACACTGCTCTGGACTTTGACGTGTTGGCAAACAGTGTACCTCCATTATCAAGATGTCTCGGCATCGTGACATATAAACAGGATGTATCTTAGAGAAGGTAATATATGTTTGTTCACCGACCACCCATTTATCTTTGCACGAAAACCCCCCTTTTCCACATCTAAATCACGTCCATCACAAGTCAGTTTGACCAATTTTTAACACCTGTTTTTTAAACAAAATTAACACCGATCAATACTCTAAATATTGACGTTAATAACACATGGAAACTGGGCTTTACGTGCTAGATAAGATTTGGTGATCGTGAACCAACATATTTAACCTTCTTCTCGCGAACATAAAAAGCACCTTAAAATGTATATGGCTTGGCGGCGCGACTCTTACTGTGTTGTTACGTACACCGCAAACCGATAAAGAGCAAATACTGTACCTGACCATCAAAACTGGCCCTGCCAGACTGGCCAGGTGCCGATGTTTACCCGACATGGCAAAAACAATAAATGCAATTAGTGTTCTAACAGCGAACTCACAGCCATGCCGACTCAATTAGTAATACATCACGTGATGTGGCGGCTAGCAATGGGCAAGAAGTCTGACATCAGGTATACGGGACCGGCATCAACAAGGAGAGCCGCTGTTCCATTTCATATTGAGAGTCCGTGGCAGTGTGGATGTTTTAATTAACGTTGGAGTGGCTGGGCAAACTGTTTGACTTTAAAAACTGTGTTTCTGCTGTTTGTATTTTAATGTCTCGCGATAGTGTTTTCTTCTTGTTAAGAAGCAGAAATTATTAGTAGTCCTTCACAAAGAACTCTAAATAAGGAACTTTGTGAATCGCATGCCACACAAGACCTAGTTTAGAATTCTCCAGCAGGCATGACACAACAAGTGCAAGCTACTCTCAAGCCTTCAACTCCATTAAGGACAGAAGAAGAACAACGTTGTACTATGACGAGACTAGAATATTCTCATAACAGATGGCATTTAATTGCTGCTAAGGCTAAACAGAGGGACTCAATGAAACTACCCAAAAACCTCAAGAACGATGGAAGATTTGTATTAAAGAAAAAGAAGGAAAGAAAAAGAGAGTAGAACAACAACGCCAAGTGATTTACAACACTATCTTGTTTCCAAACCAAGCTGAGGATAGCCATGCTACATCAACAGAAGCTTACACAGAAGCTATTTTGCACAAGCAAGAAATGAAGAAGCTATTGGTAGAAATACTGCAAAAAGGGTGAGAAATCTTAAAAGGCAGAACGCACAAGACAAATCTTGATTTAAATTCATTTGGGAAGTTTTTGATTTTATAGCATAAAAATGGCA
Organism: Conus ventricosus; assembly: GCA_018398815.1. NCBI lineage: Eukaryota > Metazoa > Mollusca > Gastropoda > Neogastropoda > Conidae > Conus > Conus ventricosus. The sequence continues at coordinate 20,789,341 of CM031595.1, read as the reverse complement.
GAGGAGACAAAGAAAAGAAGGAAAGATGACAAAAACTTGGCTCAGTGGCTAGAAGAAAAAAACTGACTATTCTGATGTTCATGCCGTAGACTGCGTGCTGTTGCCAAATCGCTTCAAGCATTTCCCCGATTTTACACCGTTGGTTTGCCAATCAGTTTATTATGAGCAAACTGAAGCAAATTGAAGAGATGCTCCAGATCGAAGAGTACAGAAAGTACTGTCAGAAACGCCATATATTCCTACCCACATCAAACGTCAACATCCCAGCCACAGTAACAATCATGCTGATTTAGAGGGTAGGTAGGGATATGGCGGTTAATCGATAGCAGTCTGCAAACCTGCAACAACTTGCTGCTATGACGGGGTTTCTAAATATAGTAACGATCATGCATGATCGTAGCCATCTTGCCAACCTACACTTGCTGGACATTGTGCCTGCTCTACTTCAACTGGTTTTTGCTTCGCCCTACCTCAACGCCCTGCTTCGCCCTGCTTCACCTCTAAAGGCTGCCTTCGGTGGCCGCCAATAGAACTGAAATAGATCCTGTGATTATTGATTCAGGATTCTGCTAAGTGCTTTGGTGGCTGCCTCGAATTACGACGTTCAAGTGTGAACAAAAAATGAAAAAAAAACAACCCCTTCACATTCCCCGAAAGCGCCATCCTGTCTATTATGTGTGTGTGCGTGTGGTGAATGCGAGAGTGTTTGCACGCGCGCGTATTATGTTTGTTGTTTGTTTATGTTTTTGTGTGTATGTGCATTGTTTTGTTTGTGTTGTTTTGTTGTTTGTTTGTTGTTTGTTTGTGCTTGTGTGTGTGCTACGTGTGTGTGTGTATGTGTGTGAGAAAGAGCGTTCTGTCCTACAAGCCATGCAGTAATCCAGGTCAAAAAGGCCTGCATATTGATTAACATAGTTAATTAAACCACCCCTGGCCCCGCCCGCACATACATATAACTTCTTCAGATTCTTACACTTATAACGTCCGCGGGATTGAGTCCTTCTTACTTTCCAATAAGCTCCTCCACCTAAGCACTATAATAAATTAGAACAAACAACTGGCTCTTCGCATTTTGTTAGTTATTTGAACATCCAAATGAATACAAAGAGCCCTCAATTAAGTCTAAAATTCACCGTCCCCACCAACCTGTATAGCTGATAATCGCAAAACCCCCTTCACAGGATGCTTGCATGTAGAATTGGTAGATGGATAACCATTAAACAAATTAGTATTTGTTTTTAACTGTTGTGTAAATGGACCATACAAAACTGAGTTACGAGAAAAATCGGATGTACTAAACTACTACATACTCATCAAGTCCGCTTTCTCAAGATACATGTGCGTTTTAATATGATACGTGTCACCACTAACAATAAAAGCCTAAAATTCGAGCAAGGTGCTTCAAGGAGAACGAACAACACCCTTTCATTACGTTATGGAAAATTTATAGTAATATAAGATTTGGCTCATTAATTGTTATTAACACAATGTTGAAATGCTAAAAACATTCTCTTAAAGAACAAAAGTTGTAGTAACCATCGGGTATTTTAAATGTTTAAATAGATTTGCCTTGCCCATCCTTAATATCCACCCAGTTATTCTGAAGCTTTTCTCAGATATGTTAATCCATTTAACTTTAAACCAGCAATTTCTTTAAGGGCGACCCCTACAATCGCCGCGTCTATATTCAATTGGGTTACGTTTAAGACACACGATCGTTTTGCTTGTTAACTTGATGTGCATCTTTTATAACTATTTAAAAAAATTAATTTAAAAAAGGAGCCTTTAAATATAATGAAATTGCTACTTACAATGTAGGAAGATTTATAACCGGCAATCTTTGGACTTCAGCAATTTAACCTTTGCCAGTAGATGACTCAATATGGCTTCCAATCAGACTTGTAAACCCACCTAACTAAATATTTAAATCCGCCAATAAAGAGAGACAGAGTGCCCTCACATGGTCAACCCACCCTATGGCCTTTTCCAGAATCAGTTAAATTTTGCCATTACTGCACAACCACAGGCTGTGGCGTTTCATATGCAAACCATTTAAACCACTCCCAATCTTATAGTAAGGTCAGTATAATAACATACATGTTTATTACCAGTACAGGCTAATACTACCCGAACTGCCAAGTGCCCCTTCCTCCAACGACAACGCGTTTAATCCCATTCACAGTCCAATGAACAATCACTGCATATGAACTAATCTGCAACGAATATTAACATTAACCCTTTAACCTGACTTTAGACAAAAGTTAGACCACAGCCTGGGTTAGGCACATATGTATTTGTGGGGTGAACATAGAGAATATAAGTTATATTACTCTGGCCTGGCCACACCTCCTTCAAATCAAACGCACAAGTTCGATTAGGATCCATAGAACAAAAAACACCCTAATGCATGGACAACATTTATCTTATAGAGGTAAAAGTAAAAGGTTTAACACTGCCAGGATGCAAAGACTTAATGACTCCATAAGACATAACGTTTGGTTCTATTAGAGCACAAGCACAGACTCAAGTTCTAGCATAGAAGAATCATCCCTACAGCTTTGATGCTAGAAAACAATTTTTCTAGTTAATGTTAGAAGATGCTATTAACTCTGCTGTTGATTTGCCTGCTTAGCATACAAAGGTATCAAGACAATTGCTTGCACCATGCTAGGTCAAAGGTTGACTTTGGTTGTAGGTTATGGATTATACAATGCTACCCCTCTAACCTTGAGACACAGATTGGCATGATACAGAATTATAACAATGAATCCATCATACTGGAGATGATCAAACTTAAGGGCACAATCAAGGTGTAAACACAAGCCCGCCCCATCCATTTAAAAAAGTACCTAGCCTAGAAATAGGATTCACCACCATTATAATCGATCCACAACCAGAAAGCACACCACCTGTTTATCTAACCTTACACTGACAGCATACATAGCGAAAAGACGCCCTGTTGTGTTTTTTAACTTTTACTGCTTAGGCCATACTTTTATTTCCACTAAAAATTAATCCAGCAGCTAGCACGCCCTAATGTCCACAGATGGTCGGCATGATAACCAGCTACCTTACCTAGAGTAGACAAACCCAACTAAACAACACTACCTATTATGCCAGGCAGAGCATCAAGCGCTTTAGCAGCTAACTTCTTTAATAAGTTTGCTAGATGATGTAATTGTTTTCTAATCCAACTTTACCAGGCTGAGGTGTTGGAGGCGTTACTGGCCCTGTTGGTGCGCTGCCAGTTAAAGCATAAACGAGTGTAGAGATAGCAAACCCAACAGCCGTTAATATACTAACTATTGTAATCCCCTGTTCCCTGAACAGAGTCCTTATTCTTTCTGCTAGCGTAGTGTTTTCATAAAGTGTTCTGTTTATAGTTTCCTCTTATTCTGCTTGTTTGTGATGCTAGCTGCGCTCTGTTAGTAGACAGCACTTCTAACCTAGCCGCCCTTTCTATCATTAAATCCTGTATTTTCTGCTGTATTATAACCTTTTCTTCTCGCCCTAAATTGTTATCATCTGCATCAGCCAGCTTATTTTTTTCTTCTTCTATCTCTCTATCCAGCTCACCAAGTTTTTGCTAAATTGTTTGTTAGTTCACCCCTTATTGTTCGCAGAGCGGCATTAAGCCCCAGGATTTCACGCATAGGCAATGGTGAATCTTCAATTGTTTTTAACTGCGTCTCCTCATTAAAACTCGTCTCAATTTCTGCTATTAGTTCATCTGCTGTTCGATTTAACTCTTGAAGAGGTATGTTTTGTATTTTAGATTGTGTTGGCAACTCTTGCCCCAAGTTTTGTAAAAGACTCACAGCCTCAGACCTTAAATCGTCAATAAAGTTTAATTGCCTTTGGTCAACAACAGGGAGATCTCTAAGAATTGTGGCCCTGCTTAAAAACTGGGTTGGGTCTGGCTTTGCAGTAAGCCGTACACTCTTTCCTTTACTGGTTCTTACATACAAATGATTATTTTTATCTGTTGAAAAATCAGAAACCCTAAGTGCTCCTGGCTGTTCTCGCCCCATATGGCTATATAATGATTCAATTCTATCTAGCAATCGTATTTGGCTTAACCCTACTCCTTGGCCTGCTGCTGCTCCTTCAATTTCTTCTTGCAATGAAGGGCCTAGTTCATCTTCATCTTCTTCTTCAATAGGTTCAATCGCGTCAAAATCTTCATCCATATTTTTATTTATATTCTTTTTTGTTTTATAAAAAATGAACTCAAACGGTTGTGACCTCGATCCCATACAAAAAGAGAAAGGAACCCCACGGTGTAAAATGTATAAGGCAGACTGAATAATTAGTGAAATTACTCCATCAACAGTTCAGCCTGGACAAGAATCTAATAGATAGTGTTCCCTGATCTTGGCGCTGACGATGTTTATAATGCCAGGCACTGCTAAACTATCATTCAAATAGATATTACATCTACAGATCCAATGCCACTGTTGTTGCTAATTTAGGCAGAGCAATCGTTAAACACATAGCAATCAAACTAGAGGGAAAAAGGGTCTTTTTACTAGGTGAGGCAATATTTTATGCCCTATAACTGAATCTATGGCTACCTAAAAAATGAAAGAAAGCAGAAAGTTTATCAGGAATACAAAAGCCCAAACGGCCTCAAGCACAGACTAAAAGCGGGGATGCAAAGAACGAAGTTAAAGGATGAGCAGTAACAGAAGCAATTTGGCAACAGATTCTTGCATCCCCTAGATTTTGCACTGATAAAGACGCATATGCCATATTACCAAAGCGCACTAAAAGAAAAACTACTTATGAACTGCCCTTTTAATCCCAAGCGGTTCTGTTTTCGTCTGAAGACCCTCTAGCTACATACGCGGTTAGCGACATCTACTCTTGAGTTTGAGATGTTGTAACTAACCCTGGACCGGCTAGAACAATCTAACCCAGTATAAAAATAAAACGTTATTTATTATGAAAACGTTATGCACGCCATTACCAGAAAACAGAAACAAACGAGACACTCTCTGGAACATACATCTAAATCAGTACAGTCTCTGAAGTCTTTAAAAGAATATGTTTATTTACTAAGGAACAACACCTTTTCAAGAGAAATCAGAATATGATTTTATAATCCAAAAATAGATGGGAGATGGTTGACTGTGTAATAAATGGTAGTCTGATCAGTTGTAGTCCGGGCATGGACTTTTACCTCACCAACACTTTGAAGACATAAGAAAGTTGTTCGCTGGAGTAGGCAAAGAGATCCTGCAGTTGATCGTGTAAGTAAAAAAACTTCGCCTTTTATGCTGTAAGGCTTGAAGACAACTTAAAAGAACAAATAAGGCTGTGCTTGCTTTTAATCTACTACTTTAGACAACAGATGTATTGGAAGTGGAGAACGGATTGGCAAGCCGGTATACAAATATAATATTCACAAAGAAAAGCAGACGGAGACGGCCCAATAAAAATGCACAATTTTTATGGTTGAGATTCTTCATTTAAACATTGAAGAAAACAACTAAAAGAATGTGGCTTATTAACATGCAGAAGAAATATTCTAATAAAAACAGATGTATAGCTTGAAGTTCTACCCAAAGATCCGCACTGTTCCTTATTTGCGGATTACTGGGTGTGGGAAACTGTACCTTCGTACATGATTTGTTACACACAATATATAGGTATCATTACGAGCACATTGTTTATATTCTGCGACACCTATTAAGCAACAACAAGTCTTACCAAAAAGGAAGTTTAAATTGACAGACGATAATATATTTTTAGTTGATCCTAGCGACAAGCTAAAGCGCCTGTTAGAACATTACTATAGACTATTTGAGGGAACTGAAACACTGTTTATTATTGATGACTGTCAGCTGAACGAGACATAGTTTAAAAAAAGAAAAGCTCTGTCAAGCTAGCCTTTAGTGCCGCCAACGCCTTATTTCACTGTGTGGCTCTTAACTCAAAAATACAATGCTGTCTTAAAAGACTTTCGATCGCATTTAAAAATACATTGTATTATTTTACACTAGGACAATGATAGTTTGAAGAATGGTTTAAGAGAAAATTATATAATAAGGGACAAAGATAGCTAAAAAAAATATAGGAACAGTTAGAAACATCTAAGCACGCTAAGCATGCTTACGGAACTGACCCCCCCGTTCAATACGATTGATTTATTGTAGATAGTTATTATGGTTGCTTACAACAATTTGTTATTATAATTTGTTTATTATACAAAAAGAATGTCCGAGGGCCAGAATCCGAAAGCGCAGCTAGCTCCTAAAAGCACTGCAGTAGAGCTAAAAAGACCTAGGAGACACAACTGAGTTTTGATCTAATAGGAGTGCCATTCATGTTTAATGGATTTGAGTACACAGATGAAGGGGTTTTACAAAAACGAACAAAACTGAAGACAAAAAACGACAGCAAAATCCTACCCTAAGAGATAAGAAACTTAAGGCACACGATTTAGGCAAAACGTGAATACAAACATCATAAAAAGAGAGAATGCCTTGGGCGTTGCTACCTTCCTGAAATTGGACTGAATTTAAAGGTTTTGAACTACGAAGCCCCAATGTAATGACTAATATAAGAACCACAATTATTAGAAAAGACCCTTAAATGCTGGTCCTATTCTTGTTACCTGTGTCCCAGAACACAATCAAAAAAGGCAGATTGAAATAACTAAGCGTGGTTCAGAATAAGTGCACAGAGAAAGAAGTCCTTAGCTGAAGTGGGGGGTGACAGCGTCGCTTAGAATTTACCCCACCCCGCAGAATCACATACCTAGGCAAATGACGATGATTTTTTCGCTTATTATAATACTCCGAGGGAGGGCGAAACAAGTTTGCCAGAACATGCCTTATTAGAGGCATACAAATAAAGGCTGAAAACTGGATGGGCCCACTTAAGCGCATTATTGTAATTACATAAAAACGGAGATGAAATAAACACCCTTACATCATCCGACAGAGGTTACTATAATGTTGACAAAGACAGAATGGGGGGGGGGGGGGGGGAAGAAAAAAATTTTAAAAAAATAAAAAAAATTTTGGGGGGGGGGGGGGGGGGGGGGTGTTTTCTAATCATACTCGACTTTATTTTCATTAGAGAATGTTGATTTTATTGCGTTTTACTCTGTGATGAAGTGCTCAGAAGATTACTAAGAAGATAATGTATAAGATTAATAATAAAATATCTTGATTAAAAAATGGAGGTTCAACAGTTTAGGTAAGAGCAAATAACTGAACTTCAAAAGGAAATAGAAAGCGACTTGGATAAGTATAAGATTACAAAAGAATTATGCTAAAGCATTAAATACTACTTTCTTTATGTAATGTACTGGCTCATCGGCCGTAGCTCTGCTAGCGTAAGTGCGGGATCTATGTTACTCTTTTAGCCCACCGGGGCCGGGGCGCCGGCCTCGTTAGGCATAGGAGGTCTTGTGTTAGGGTTAGGCGCCGTGTCTATGATTGTAAGTGCTGTTTTAAAAAAAATTAACTCCTAAATTACAAAAGCACCTGCCATTGTAGCTCTAGCATCGGCAAAACTTTGTTGCAAATAAGATTAAGAATAAAGCAAATCTTTACAGGATGAAAACATACAGACGAAGAATTTCAGAAGCTTATGCTGACCGATGATTACAGACGACAAAGAATGAACTTCAAAAGGATGGACAAAAGAAAGGCTTTTACATCACAACAGATAGACACTGCTGCAATTAAACAGGACATTGAAAAACAAACACACGATCAGTTTAAACCCAAAATAGACAAAAAAAAATAAGTTTAACCAATGATTACAGACTAGTCGCCCTAACGGCAATTTACACCGGCGTACTGAATGGCTGGCCCCGCTTCTCTTATTGCTGCCAACCCCTACCGCCGCTACTTCGCGCCGCAATCAATACTAACTGTGATACTGTGTAGACCGCCGGCCCAGAGGCGCCGTTCGTTTCAGCCAGTTCCAGAGTTTGTCGCTGCAATTCGAGTCCGACCAGACATGCGTATGAGATTTCTCTGTCACTGTATTTCTGGTGAAAAACATTTTTCGCGAGTAAGTTTACCTAATCCGCTTCTGAAATTTGCTTCGCCGGAAAAGGCGAGAACGGAAATTCCCCAATGCAAACAAGCGCTAACCACATTAAACATGATGAAATCGAAACAACGGTTTGTGAGTGCGCATGTGTTAACCTTAGTGGATGCATTAACCTGAAGAAATCGAAACAACATTTGTGAGTACGCGCAATGTGCAAATATAAAATTAGGAAAATGATATCCTAGACATGGACGAATATCTCCCAAGCCAAACACCCAACTAACCAGTCAACAACAAGCCAGCCATCCACAAATCCAGCCCTCAACTCGCCAGCCTTCAACTAACCAACCGACAAACAAGTGTGAACTCGAGTATTAGATTCTTAGAAAGCGATTGCGACAGATTTCGAGTAATTTCAACACTGCGTAAAAAGTACGGCGCCTTCCAGAAAGAAAAAAACGAACTTCGTAGATTAAAAAGAAAAAAATGTAGAAAGCAAAAAACAAAGAATACGGGATCTTAACAAAAGAAGTAAGGACAACAGAGACACAGAAAGACCAGTTAATCAAGAAATATCTTCATATAAAAAATTAAGCATGGTTGTGATGCTCAACCGCAGTGCTTGAGTGTAGAGCATAGCGCCAGCGTTACAGCGTCAATATTCTATCGTAGAACCCTCAGGTAAGTTATTGATTTTTCCTAAATTCGCCATTAAACACTGCGCGCACTGTGCAACGCATGTTTAGGTGAGAGAGGAGGGAGAGTGAGAAGAGGCGAGACGGGCAAGATAGGCATAGAGAGCTGCTGCGGATTATTTAATTTATTTTAATTTATAAATTTATTCTCGTTTAAAAAAAGAAGCAGAAGAATTAGAAAGCATACTTATCTACTTCACAAGTTGAATTGGAAGGCTCATAGAGAAAGGTTAAGGAGCGGGTTTGAAACATCATTTACTGATCTTTTAATCACATAAATAAACCAACAAGAGAGAAGAAAGTCCATCAGTGAAATACAAGATTATTGGCCCCCACAGGCCATAAAATTGTTGCCATTTTTAATTGAATATATGGATTCTAATTTTATTGGATGTTTTGGATGTTTCAACCAGCCCTGAAGGAGTAGTTAGCTATTAGCTTTAATGACAATCAGATTAGAAAAGACATAAAAAACAGTTGAATAATAATTAATTTTTTTAATTTAATTTAGATTTAAAAATGTCTGCCGAAACATAGTGTATCTGATTTAAAGAAGTGTAATGAATATTATAACGAGACCAATGAAAGCGTAAACATTGATTTTAGTGAAATTGAGTTTTGAGATGAAGTAAACGAATAATAATAAAAATCAAGTGAACTATTTAACGAAGCAACCAAAGTGATGAACATTGACTGTTGTGATTCAGAAAAAGCTAAAATGCTGGTGGACGTTATTTATAAGGTTCACGGTGTCTTGACCGTGTTGTCAACGCTTGGGTGGGCGAATAATAAAAAGCGCGTTTTTACTTACTTTTATATATATATTTTATTTTTTTAATTTACGTAAAATATATTTGGTTTTAAAAATGACGACCACAAGTAAATCCCAGGACGGAAAACTATATACGTTGAAGAAATATTCAGTAGTGACAACACTTAAGCGAAATGTTTAGTGAAGTAGACATGGACAACATTAACCCCACAAATGTTCATGAAAGCGTGGCACATCAATCTCTAAACTTCCAGAGTCTCTTCAATGCGAACCCCAGTAAAAGTGTTGTAGGCCGATCTTATTGATAAATAACGCCTGATGATAGTAACTGCCAATCTGTGTTTCAACAAGGCAGAAAGAAGTCAATCAGCTAATCACGACATTAACCTAAAACTGGGCTGACTAACATTGCTTAACCACAGTTTAACCAGCAAGTGAGGAGGGCAAAGTTACGGGGTTCTGGCTGGTCTGAGGACAGTCCTTAAAATATCAATTGAGACAAACAAAGTTCGATCCTATAGTCGGCAATGTCTTACATTTCTCTCCCAAAAGAGTTTAAGAGTTAAAACGGCAGTTTAACATACATAATTCTGACCACATGTTTTTATGTGGTCGTTTTAAGCGCACTTACTCCTGGTCAAAAATCCATGCAAACAAGTATCTAATTATGAAGCAATAAGCCATAAGAACCTGAACTTTGCTAACATAACCGCTTTCCATAAGTATAGAAAGTTTTTAAAATATCTCAGTTTGAAGAGCAAAACAAACCAATCACAGTAAACCGTATCTACATGTCAGTAGAAGCCAATCTAGTGCCTCTAAGTTTCTTTCTCCCAATGGCTCCCTACTTTAGGCGAGCCACTAACAAACATGTAGAACTTGATACTGTTTGCTGATAGTACAAAGGAGTCAATAAGTATTAATTAGAACAATAAGCTGCCTGTTCGCCTATACACAAAGCATCCGGCTAAACAAGAGCTTGTGAGAAGTGTCTGGTTAGAATCCCAACTATAGAAGCACGCCAGTCATAGAACACATTGTAAAAGTTTTGTAGACTGTGAAACCAAACTCCTCACACCTCACCAGGGTCCTAAAGTTAGTTTTCAGAAATTTACAACAAAATGCAATGATCCCGTACGGGTTTATGCTGACTTTGAATCAATCTTGGCCACAGTACTAGGCCCACAACACAGAACAAAAAACAACCTTAATAACCCCACCATCAGATCTGTTTCTTATGCGTTTATTGTGTTCGGTCAGATGTCAACACACCACACGTCCAGAGAAATATAGAAGCCCCTAACGCCGCTAGTAAATTCTTAGGAGCAGAATGAAACCAACTTTCGCATCAAGTTATCCAACCAGACAAATCTTTCAGACATTGTTTATGACTCCTGAAGACCAGAACGCAAAGACTTAATCTACACACAGTTGGATAAGAAACAGAGAATCATTAGGCACACAGTGAGAGACCACGATCACATTACGAAAGTTAAGAGGGGCAGCGCACAACAATTGTAATCTTCAACCTTAAGGTTTGATCCCAAGACATGGAAACTGCCTATCTTCTATTCTTAACCTACGAGGTTAACGATTCACATTTTATCAGCAAGCAGTGACTATCAGAATATAAGAGGGTTACCTCAATGCCCCAAATCTCAGAAAAGTACAATGATTTACTCTTAGACTGTTTATCCTTTTATAACTCTGCCCAACATCTGATGGGGAGTATTAGATAAAACTAGCAGGATCTCTACAATACTTTCAATCACTAAACAATAACTTTGACACCATCTTTAGTGCGTAAAGGTAGTTTCCCACCCTATGAATACATGAACTCGTGGGACAGGTTTGAATACGACACACTTCCTCCTAAAGGCGCTTTCATTTCTAGTCTTACAGCAAAGACATAACTGACACTGAAAATGATACGCTTCAGAAAGCCTGGACCGAATTACAACTGTGAAACGATGGGGCGACTATCATATCAGTAAATTTATTGGCTGCCGTGTGTTTATTAGCAGAGCGTCCTTTCAGAATTACAGAACTACATGCATGAAACATTACTGGCATAGACTCATCACATTACATCTCAATCTCTGCCCCATGTCCTTTCCTTGGGATTGCTTTCTTAAAGTCTGACAAACATCCAATTGACTTACTTCTGATCTACCCAAACTTCAGATGAATAAAGCCGGGCCTGAGGGGCTTATTAGCATGGCCTCACATCCTAACTGCAAAGCCAACATCAAGTATTTAGATGATTATACCCAACAAGCCATCTAACAATCCTAATGTACTTTAGACCCAACGAATCTGTATGGATGGGCTATGATCCAAACCACTCCCACTGAGAAACTTTACAATGATAAGGACCTCATACAGTTATACTGGTTTAAGTAATTTGTCAGCAGCTTCCGGCTAATAATCCAATAGGGCTACTCCTTAGAAGTAGACTTAGAATATCCATATGAACTACACGACTCCATAACGATTACCCCCTAGCCGCATAAAGATTAAAAAAAGATGGAAGTCCAATCGAACCTCCTAAACTTGTACCCAAACTTCGCAACAAAACTAAATATTGTGCCATACGGACCTGTTACAGTTTTTACTTAAGACACGGACTGAAACTAAGAGCTGTTCACCAGAATCAATGCTTTTGACCAAGAACCATTATGAGGCCATTAAATCAAGAAAAATACTGATCTCAGAACCCAAGCCACTGATGCTTCAGAAAAAGACTTCTTAAACTGATGAACAACAGTTGTTCAGCTAAGGAAAAAAAAAAAAAAAATCCACATAAACTAAAGATGTAAAATTAGTTACAAAAGAAACCAAGCAATTAGTTTGCCTCTAAGCCCAACTATCAAGACTTTAGAAGATTTAAAACCGACAGCCTGGTTGGCATTTGATGAAGTAAAAGGATAGTTAAGTTGACAAGCCGTTTTATCGCTTTACTGTATTAGAGTTGTCAAAGTAATGATGATAGAAATTCTGTACGAATACTTTACTACCCCTTGTACCCAAAAGCAAGAGTCCTTTAACACAGACACTGACTCTTTTATTCTAGACGACCAACAGAAGACTTCTATAAGAATTAGAAACAGAAAGTAGCTGAAGGAGCTGAAGGGTGGTACGACACATGCGACTATCCAAAAGACAGTCCTTTACATTATCAACTGCGACAAGAAAGTGATTGGAAAGATGAAGGATGAACTTAATGAAACAGTTGTAAAAGAAAATGTTTGTTAGCGGTCGAAGATGTATAGCTGTTGGCCAGCCAGACTACTGTAATGAAGAAGGCTAAGGGCATAAGTACCGAATTGTCAAAAAAAATATATCTCACGACAAACTCACGCACTCTCACTTTGAGAACAAAGTATACATCACACACAAATGTTTAATCTGCGCTCTACCTTCATCAAGTAAACAACAACTGCTGTTAACAAGAAATCACTATTCTCTAACATAACAAGAGAACTTACGTCAATCCAGAGTATTCACATATGCTGTAGGACATTGAGAACTTTAAAAGATTAACTTGACTGACCTAACTAGTACTTATCTAGGAGCCTAACTAGAACTTATTTAATAACGCTAACTAGTACTACATAAAACCTAACAAGAACACAACTTAAGAACTAACAAGAACTTAACCTAAGAACTTATTTATTTTTTGCACTTAACCTTGTAATTTACGTGCACTTAACTAAAAAGTACTATTCTATAACTAACTTAACTTGTACTTATTTAGGTTTCTTTAACTTTTACTATATCTAGTACTAAAACTATTCACACATAGAAAAAAGGTCTAAACAGGAGGTTTCACTTTTTTGTCAGAAGCTGGTTCTACTTACTTTTACTGTGCTTTGTGGGGGATTGTAACTTTTGCTGCAAAGAAATGGTGTTAGACATTTGTAAGCTAAACACCCCCACCAACAACGAACACAGCCAAAACATAATTAAATACAACTTATCGTTATGATTGTGATTGTGTTGTTGTATATTGCGATGGCGGTGCTGCGCGATGTTGTTAATACCTATCTAACAATTTTGTATTTTGTGATTGGTTGCTATTGCAGTCTGTTCCATTCGGCTAGTTTATACGCCCAGCCTCAATTACGTCCGGGGCTTTTAGACTTAGTAACATTACTCACTTGGCGGCACAAACACTTGTGGAACGGCATACTGCATTTTTCGAGGCCCTGCTGGACTGACTGTGGGGTCCTTCTTCTCCTGAACGCTCATTTTTTTTAATTGCGATTAAATTATAATATGAACAAAATTAATATGATTAAAAGTAATTAATCCCAAGATGAAAGGGCCAAAACATCGTCCCAAATCTGTAATCCATGTCACATGGCGAGAGTTTTCTAGAGACTGTATAAAACCGGATCTTGTGATAAGTCGAAATTTTTAATCTTTTTCTGAATCAACTGGCGCCATCTTACATACTAACTAGCAGATAAACAAATATTGTCTGAACCTACTGATCTATACCAGTTTGAACCCAAGCTGAGCCACGTACTCTAGCGTAGAACTTCTCAAGTCTGATGTAGACAAATTGTTAGAATCTGTTTCATACATAGTTTCAGTTGCCTAAATACTGTTTAGTTTATCCACACGCAGCCAGAGAGTATAATCTTTCTATATGGCAGTTGTCTGCGGAGTAGTATTCGCCTCTCCTCACACTTTAATAAGTTCGTCCACAATCCATTTTAAAAAGCAATAAAAAAATAATATAATACTTTTATAACCAAGATTTAACGCTGGTTAATTATGCAGTGCCTAACGTTGGTGTTATAGTTTTAATTCTAACCCATGCAAAATGCCTTGGTTAGGAATAAAACCGCCCAACCAGGAACAGATAGAAATTCGCCAAAACTATTGCAACTATAATTTTTATCTTAACAACAAAAGTAATTTGATTAAAAAGGCCCATAGACAGTCATTTCGAATAATGATTATTTTAATTATTTCTTTAGATAATAAAAACGAAGAGATGAAAAAAAAGATTATCAAATACACTTTACCACTCTGCTGTGATTGGCGGTCTTAGTATATGCCTATATCGCTTAGCAAACAAACCTGTTAAAAAATGAAGCCGGCAGATCTAAGGAAGGTTAGACATTGAGGACATTGTTAAGGTGTTATAGATGTAATTACTGCAGGGATTGCGTCCCAACAGACTTTCCTTGATGCACAGAATATTATCCCAGAAACAATTAGTTCCCTAGAAAGATTAATCTATAAAATATTAATTTATAAAAGGTGGGAGGATAGTAACTTATGGTAGGAGCAATGTTAATGCCATGGCCTTCTCTGGCGTAGCAATTATATGTTAGTAAATGAGTCCGACGAAGAGAGAGAACTGCATAACAGGCAATAGACGATTTAGCTAAGGCAAGAGACCTAAAAGATAAAAGACGAATTGCCCACTAAGACTATTATAATAAAAATTAAAAGGAAAAACAGAGCCATGCTGACACACATATACAGACTTTGATGACGCAATGAATGAGTAATACCTAGTGAACAGGAAGAAGTATATTCTATTCTAACATCGCCAGCCGCCATAACTGTCTGACTTTTATGAACCATCAGAGTACCAAAAATAGCAGAGAAAGGCTTTATTAAAGGTGCTATGGGAGCAAACTCTCTTCTCGCATATATCAATCTAAAAAAACTATTTAAAAATACAATTAAAATATGAACCATCCGAAAATCAAATATATAATCTCCTAAAGGAAATGGACAGTGAAAGGCCGTAAGTAAATATTAAAAAATTTTGAAGAAATTAAGAAAAGCCGCTAGAGTAGTACAGAATCAGAATGCGAAAGGACTGGCTATTCACAACCTCAATTTGGCAAATATAACTACCTGCCCCCAAAAATAATACTAAGGCCTCTGTTAGTTAACTCAGTTTCCAAAAGACACCCACCAGATGGACTTGCAGTATCTGCCACATGACAAAGGTTAGAAGAAAAAAGTTTAAGTATGCCACTGACGTTGTTGACATGGCTCAAGGATACAAAGCCGCTATACCTTAAACAATAAAAGCTCAACTGCTGTGGGCTGTGGCTTTACAACAAATATACATGCCGAGCCCATTAAAGTATCCACGGATGATTCAAGTTGATATGTAAAAGAAGTTTAAAGGCTCTGCCAACCAGCTGTTTTTAAAACATCAATGTTTACAGTTAGGAGGGACTCCCAGGCAACCATCGATCCCAAGCCCTAGTAGAAAACTTTAATAAGAATCTTAGCCGAACGCCTGTTTAACCTATCAATTCACAGAGAAATTAATGGATAGAACGCGTAGACCACAGAATGGGGTTTAGGAGAATTGTCAGGCAGACTAACGTGCCCATGACAATGAAGAAATTTAAAGCACCAGTCTTAAACCAGTAAACGCAATCAAATAAAAAAAAAAAAAGCATTCCTGATAGATACTCAGGGGACTCAAACACACTTGCCGTTTTGAACTAAAAGTAAGATACTTGTAAAGCTCCTTGGAGAGGCAGAAGTGATGATAAGAATTAGAGCCACAGATCCTATATGACCTAAGATGTAATATGAAGTTGAAAGAAATTATGAAAACAACGCCCTGCCCGTATATTCTTTAAGAGAGACTCTCTCGTCTAAAAAACCAGCCCCTAAAAGATCCTTTGTCGTGAAGAGCTGGAAGTTGGTCCCGCCAAACACAGTGCATGTTAGATAAACCATTAATTTATATGACCTAGAGAGAATGTAAATAAATATGTTCACGATCACCAAATCATTCTCTACACATAAGCCCCCCGTTTCAATGTGTTAATTATAGTCGATTTTGACGAATTTTTATCGTGTTAATTTTTTTGTAAAACAGGTGTTACAATTGGCCAAAATTGATATGTGATTTCACGTGAATTTGGATGTGAAAAAGGGGGTTTTTCGTGCAAAATAATATTACATAGAGGAGTGGTCTGAACAAACATATATTCCATTTTCTTGTTTTTCCTAATAAAGGAAAAAAACTCAATAAATTTTTCCTGAAAATACATTCTTTAAAGTATTAGTTTCTTAAATGTTCTTGATGTCAGTCTTTCTTACCACTAATATACAAATAAATTTTACAAAACCAATGTATCCCTTATACATAAATGAATATAATTAACAAAACGAATGAAACACAAACAATAAACCAGTGCCAACAGCAAAGTCTACTTTCGATCTTGGCGTATAGTAAAACATTTTGGAACCTTTACTACTTGAAGGTAAATCAACTGTAAGAATTAAAGGCGTCCTCTAAAATTTGCCAAGATAACCTCTGTTTTATGCGCATCAAAGCCAGTAGAAGGATTAGTTATGCCACGACTCTTGTCCTGAGCATGCCGAACCTAGCAAACACCAAACTAAGTACGAATAGAGTCGTATATTCGTTCTATTCCCGCTCTAGTTAGGGGCCCTTAGAAGTGTCAAAAATAAATGATTCCATGGCTGATTTTATGCTCTGCTCTATGGACCCGATGTGAACAGCCTGCCAGAAGAGAAAGATGTGTAAGGAGGATTCCAGTCAAACTATACTTTCTGTCAAACGAGCCCCAAAAATTAAGGGGTGTGGCCTAAGCCATGATTAAGATCCAACTTATGTCTAAATTCTGTCTAACATTAAATATTAAATTCGTTCCAGATCCTTTCAAAAGCTTCATGGGTCTAATTCGGTATCGAATGGATTAAGTGGTTTGTCCATTTGGTAATGGCGCTTGCCGTAAAGTCACAATACGCCTGAAAGTGTGTAAGAAAAAATGAAATCTGTACACTGACCTCACCAAAGGAATCAGGATGATTTAAATGATCAGCATACGATACTCCACACCCAGTTTGATCCGCAAAACACACAAAGGTTTTAACTGGTTTCTGATAAAACTGCATCGATACTGAACCACCACTTTTGCGATGTAAGTCTTTTTAATAGGGGGTTAGATACCAGTTTAAATGAGTACTGACCTTTTTTACTGAAAGGTGTCAGTCTGGGGTCACAGAAAGGTCAGAGTATCAGTTGTTATATTTTTATAAGATTGTAGTGCGGCCCAACAGAATATTATGCATTAGTATATTTGAATGCACTCATTTTTATTTCGTATAAAAAAATGATGTAACAAAAACAACTCACGACCGTCCTTCGTTTTTAGAACCATGCTGTTAAGAACGGATTGCGAACCAAAATGGTCGCACTCCAAGAAATAATAATTACTAAAGACGTATGGTTCAATATAAGTGAAACCAAAGAAAAATAATAAGATTCTATAAAGTTGACCAAAACCAGGGACCAAAGTTAGCCAGTTAACAATACCTGATGGATAATACGAGTTTTTGTTCACTAGAAGAATCAATGAGAAACTCGACATTACACT
This sequence comes from Conus ventricosus, assembly GCA_018398815.1. NCBI lineage: Eukaryota > Metazoa > Mollusca > Gastropoda > Neogastropoda > Conidae > Conus > Conus ventricosus. Next base: position 20,771,462 of record CM031595.1, on the reverse strand, counting down.
CAACTTAACCATGCAAATTTGAAAACAATGTTAACCCATTCAAGCCTGAAGAAGAAAGCAGGTTTACTAATTTGATAAAGAGCTAGCCTAAAATGTAAGGCTTTTGCGGCTGGCAATGCATATATTTAGAGTTACACCGGCAAAACTACTTATGAGGGGGAAAAAGTCCGCTCTGATACTTGCATTACATTCATTAAACTCTATGTTGCATTTTGGATGAACTGAGCACTGATGAAAACTTTATATGATGGAAGGCCCACACTGTTCTAAGAGCTCTTCCCATCGGGGAAAGCTGCATATTTGGCGATTATGAAATTATACAATTCCCATAATATACAGTTTAAAAAAATTAGCTTGTGGGAGGGTCAGATCTTTAATTAAAAGATCACAGACAAAACCCGGGAAAGTTCGTACATCGCGATAACCACACATTGTTTTGGAAATAAAATAATAACTGAACTAAAAAATAAAGTCGGTGGGACCCCAGAAGAATCAGAGTTACATTAAGCGCCTGTGAGGTGCATAACTTTAGAATTAAAAGACCTGCAGACGTTGCGGACTTTTTGAACAGAAGCGGTGAGATAAGGCGCTTTAGTATGGTTTTGAGTACACTCAAGATGTAATATAAACGCAAGAGGTTTGGCAGACAGCAAAAAGTTTCCTAAACTAAACAGCTGCGCAATCTAGAAGCAAAATATGTATTGGCCAGTATGAATATAAAAAAGTTCGAAAACCTGACCTCAAATGGCCCGTGGAACCTATTTAGAATGGTACATAAAATTTGAATTCATATGCCCATTTACATATTTTAGGCCGTCAAAAAATTCAGAAAAGCATTACAACTCTGGGCCCTATACATGTAAGTCTTATCCATAGGAGAGGACAATATCGGAAAGAGAATGAATAACGCCGTATGGGAATAAACAGTACATCCTCCACAGAAGAGAAACGGTTTTTAAAGAGACAGTATAGCTTCTATGACAAAATAGTACGAGTTCTTGATCCACAATGACATTATGGATACCCACGATTCAGCAATGAATTTGAAATTTCTGTCTTAAAGATGAGGAGAAGGAATGGAACTGTGGGGTCAGTGAGAACGTCCTTAAAAAAGGATTCTAATTAGCAGGCAAAACTTAGACTTGACCGTCTTAAAGTACCATCGTCGTTCTTCACAATTGTGAGGAAATTAAATTCGAAAACAACAAGCAACAAAAATCAATTTTAGTCTAAATAAACACAATCTAACAGAACTAAATTAGGATTAATCTTACACATTTAGGCTATATAGGTGTTTATTACACTGAAACAAGTTTTGACAGAGAGTATGATAAACAAAATAACTGGATTTAAATTAAATTCCCTGTTAAAAAACTATGAGGCAGTTAAACTTTATGACAAAAACTCCTCATTGTTCATTGATTGTGACAAACTGGTTTGTGGAAAAAACAATATTTGTCCTCGACCTAATACAAACAGTTTATCCTTATAATTTTGATTATATTGTGATTTTCTGTCCAACACATAAAGAAAGGAACAAAGCATATCATGAAAGACGGTTTAAATGGAGACAGACGAATGACCGTATATTTTAGTTAATCCTAGCAATAAACTAAGTGATGTTAAGGAATACTTTTATAAAGAGTTTGAGGGAACGCAGACACTCTTTATTATAGATGCTGTTCAGCAGAAAAAGATATAGTTAAAAGAGCAACACTTTGTCAAAAAAGGCTTTCAGCGGAAAGACAAGAAGGGATAAGTGTGTTGAATTTTTATGTCAAAATATAACGCGGTTTTAAAAGACTTTAGAGAACAGTTTAAAGACTGTAGTTTTATTTCACAAGACAGACATAGACGCATTTGATGAATGTATGGGAGAAAACGAAGTAATTTGAAAATGAACAGGAAAAGCGCAGTAAAAAAGATTAAGCATAAACTGAAATCTGAAAATTAGTAAATTAGTATTGAAAACATACAATCCTACACAGTAGTTTGTTATGAAGATAATCGTTATTTTTTTTTGTGTTATGAAAAGTCTTAACTTGTCAGAGAACGTAAAAAACACGGATTCTGGAGTCAGACCGGTCGAAACTGGTTGAGACCGTTAGCCAGAATCCGTGTTTTTACGTTCCTCTAACAACAATATTGTATACCAAGCTACGGTAACATCAAAAATGAAAAAGAAACATATATAGGGATTACAGACAACCACTTCAAAACCAGATCCTCAAACCATACACAGAATTTCAAAAAGAAAAATACAAAAACCCAACAGAGCTGAGTACAAACATTTTGGGAACTTACGATGAAAAAATAGACTAACAGTATATCAATGGAAAATCATAACAAGAGTCACACCATACAACAATATCAAAAAAAAAAAGCAACTTATTCTCCACAGAAAATGTGTTAATATTAATGATAAACCCCACCGAGCACTTGAATACAAAAGAATAAATAGTACACAATTGCAGGCACCAATGGAAAATCCTTATTTTTTTTTATTTTTTGGGGGGGTTAGCGCACTCCACCAGAACAACACCAACAAGTAAACAACAGACCACACGTGCAGCGAATGAGAATGACCCCACACATGGCAGAATCGAAATCAAGTCCCGCACGCTATAAAAGACCGACAGCGCGCCCCAAAAGAATATCCTGATGAGCGCACGAGACAAGTTGGCTCGAAACAAGCATGATGATTATAGTATATCCATTTATAATAATATTTATTAACAGAATAATATATATATATATATATATATATATATATATATATAAATAAAAACAGAGAGAGAGAGAGAGCGAGAGAGAGAGAGTGAGATAGAGAGAGAGAGAGAGAATTATAAACAAAGCTTCTCTTAAGTCTTAGAATGGAAGAAAATAGGGGGAGAACGCATTCATATCACAGTGGTAGATGATTCTGCCTAACAAACAGTATGTGGCTTTGAGTGGGAGAATGGGGAAAAACAAAAAATGCTTCTCAAAATGAGCCTTCCCAAGCTTATATTCTCCAAGGGGAGACTATCCTCCAATAGGGAGGAAACT